>CAJQUW010003358.1:0-518771 GCA_907163375.1 Prostheceraeus crozeri | reverse complement strand
TTCACTTAGTCAATTTTGCCTACTCGACCCCGCTCGTCGACCATTTGTGCATTGGTTGCCATACATGATGCAGTTGTCAGACTGTTTGGAATTACCCAATATCAGGCTGTCCCGGATTTTGACTTTCGATTTGAGCCATGCATTTGCCTGTCTACCACTTATGACCTCCTGCTAGATATTTATTTCTCAATTAACCACTTCCTAATAGTAATTTCTTAGTTAAACTGGGTTAATGACTACGTTATGTTATCGTTAACAACATGTAAACTGGGCGAAACCATCAGCTCTAGTAGATCAGTTACCACCAGCATACCTCAGGGTTCATTGTTAGTGACCCTATAATGTTTTCTTTGTACATGTCAACATACGCAGCCTTCTTGAACGATGATAGTCAAAGTCATTAAATAATACGCCGATGAACACCACGTTGATGATTCCTGTTTTCCGGCATACACAAGATGATTTGTCTCTTTTTTCCCTCAGAATTGGACCATTTTGATAGTTGGTGTTAAAGAGGATCATCGCCCCCCCTTCCCCCCCCCCCCCCCCCCCCCCCCCCCCCCCCCCCCCCCTATGTCAATTAAATCGTTTAGTAAGACCAAGCCCTTAATATCAATTTTTCATGTACCTCTCTACACAATTGTTGGTGATTTCGAACTGTAACGCTTTCTTAAGATTCTCTGTCTGGTTTTCAATGAAGGCCTCACTTGGGTCAAATCACTTTCAATATGTTTCATCCATTGTTTCTAAGCGTTTGTATATCTTGCGTATATTGATACCCATTTTCAATCACGATCAACTTGTGCTTGTTTTCAACTGCATCGTTTGCTCAATGTTTATGGACTATGCGTCACCTTTCTTCATTAATCCTGTGTAGATTGCTCGGTGAAATTCAAAAATTCGAGATCCTTTGCAAAAGAGCTTTCACGCATAATTCAACGGATTCAAGGGCAAAATTTTGTGATCGTTGTGAATGTGTTCGACATCGCTAGACGCAGGGAAAAACTTGTCTCTAACGACTTTTTTCCGTCAAAGCACATTACGACTCCAAACCACATTCATACACCATCTGCTTCCAATTCAATCACATCGCAGTTCGACAGTGATCCTGCCACATGCTAGGACATTGAGGAGACAGAATGGATTTGTCTTTTCTAAGTGCTGTGTTGTTCAACCAATTGACTTGATTCTGACTTTGCTTGCTTCTCAATCATGCTTGTAATTTCTCTTCTTACAAATCTCCCCGATTTTCATTGGAGATTTTCATTATTGGTTTTTGTTACGAAATAAACCGCTTATTATTATTAACAGCATCAAATGTTAGTTTCAAATTTTATGTGACTTTGACTTGTTTTGTTGTATGGAGTTTTTCGTGTCCAGCGATTTACAGTGTAGGGCTAACCAGCGTTTTCATAGTCTCAAGAACTTTCGCACGGGAAAGATTCTTGACAGTTATTTTAATTTCAAAAAGTATTCAGCAGAGGACACACAGAAATGCGCAGAGGGATCCGCAGGAAATGCATGGAGGGATGTGCAGAAATTCACGAACGGGACTGCAGAAATCCGCAGAGGGACACGCACATATGTGTTGGGGGACACGCAAAAATGCGCAGATGGCACGCACAAATGCACAAGGGGGCACACACAGAAATCTGCAGAGGGACACTCAAATATGAGCAGAGGGGTAGGCAGAAATGTGCAGAGGGACATGAAACAATGAGCAGAGGGGTAGGTAGAAATGTACAGAGGGACATGAAACAATGATCAGAGGGGTAAGCAGAAATGTACAGAGGGACACGCAAATATGAGCAGTGGGGTAGGCGAAATGTCAGAGGGACACCCAAATATGAGCAGAGGGGTAGTCACTAGGCAGAGATGCGCTGAGGGACACGCAGAAATGCACAGAGGGACATACAGAAAATGTGCATAGGGGTACGCAGAAAATGTGCGGGGCATTCGGCCGTGATACAATCAGAGCAGATGGCGGAACTTATATCTGCTAGCTAGTCATTAAAAAATGACGGTGTGCCTCTCGCTAGCTTTAACGATGTTATCAACCGTTTCTAGACAACAAAGCAACGCGTATTTCAGGAGATTGAAGACTATCTAATTTGGTTGGTATCGATCAAAATCAGCGTCCGTCGGAACGGAAGCCTCTTGACAGTCATTTTTAGTTTCAAAAGAGAAATCTTCTCTCCCTTTGTTCTTTTTATTTTTTTTACCACAAATTGTTATAAAGGAAAAGGAGTGACGAATTGTCTCGAAATCATATTTAGGAAAAATCACAAAAGAAAATGAAAATTGCACTGAGATCCTTCGTTTGGTCTTCTCAAGGTGAACCCAGAAAAAGTAAATGATCGACAAACTTGAAAGACTGTTGACAAATGAACATTTTTGCATTCACCACGGCAGTGATAGCTGCAACACGAATTCTTTCTGGGAACATAAAGTCGCCCTTTTGATTTTTGATGACAAAGTTTTCGAGCATGGACAGATGACTTCTCGATCGTGCACATGACAAAATGACAAACTTACTTCTATGATCTACTAAGTCACATTGAGGTAGGAACAAACAACTAAATGACGATCACAGACATTAACTCTCAGATAGTGATGCAATGGAAACTTTTGAAATTTATTTTTCAGTGATTGACGTTTTTGCTTTGTTTTTGAAACCTTATTATAGTCGTTTGAATAGACTATGTAATATTCAAAGACCGAAAACTTCTCTATCATCCCTGCATCTTAACTTTTGAACCAACTGCACCCTTTCCATGTCTATTCACAGATCTTTCCAAATGAATTTCGGACATTAAAATGGATTTCAGATTCCTCTAATTGAATTTCAGATGTCTGTCAGAAATTCAACTTTGAAAGGATATTAAATTCAACTGGAGAATCTCCAATTCATCTGGAAATGTTTGAAATTCATTTAAGTAGATCTGAAATCGATTTGGAACTATCTGAACCATCTGAGCTAGAAATGGAAGATGTATAGTTTTTCCCTCAACGAAGATGTCGGACAATACCCAGAAGTTAGAAGCTATCATAGATATTCTTCTACTCATCACAGATATCTTTAGTTTGCAGTCTCACGAGTTTGCAGTCTTTATATAGCTTCCAATATGGTCGCTCATGTATAATGCTGTGGTGGACTGTGTACTTGTGCTTCACATGTCCATCAACACATGGAGAATTTGCATCATTACAATCAAGGCTGCATAATAAACCTTAACTTTCAAGTTAGAAACAAACTCCCAAATAAAGTGCATTATTTTTGACCAGATCTTTCACATTGCATGAAATTATAACCCTATTGTAAAGGAAAAGAAATCAAGTTATCCCAAAAGGTGTCTGTGTGATAATATTAAAAATGCCAACAAATTACCACAAGCCACTGATGGCAAAGGAATGCTTAAAAATCCGCGGACGGGACTCCTATTGCTACGATCGTTTTAATAGAAATGATGTGATGAAATCAAGAGTTTTAGGACAATTCTATTGATGCGGCTATGCCTCGGCTGTGGTAGAAAACGCAAAAATTATATCACAAAAATTCAAAATTTTCCTTTTTTCAAGATCGTTTTATTCGTAATAATGATCAAAATCATCAGTTTTAGACCCATTCTATTGATGTGTAGCTGCCTCGGCTGTGGAAGCGGTCAAATTATAGGGCCTATCACAAAATTTCCAAATTTTCCAAAATTTTCCTAAATTTCCATGGAAAATTTTGATTCAAAATTTTCCGCATAATTTTCATCACTACCCTTAGAGATCTGAGGGACCTCAGAGTCCAGTGGACCGAAGCCATGATTTTCTATTTTATTTTTTGTGCTGATGATATATCAACCGCTCATGCCCATGTAAAATCATCATTTTTGACAATGAATCTGTGTGTGTTATTACATCTCAATTGAATCAGTAGAAGTATGGTCGACAGGCCAAGGGGCTGGACCACCAGGTCTCAGAGGGTGTAAAAAGTCTCATAACAAAATTTTTAACTATCAGATGAAAATAATTTTGTGCATGTCCACGATGGTGCATAATGAGTGACATTCATTCATTCTATGTTTACATCATGCTCGTGCATGTAGGCAATGCTCGAAGATCGCAAAATGTGAATATTTTGTTTTCGCATAGATCGTGCATGACTGGTTGGCCTACATGAACAAATCAGCATTAATCAATGTTCAAAATGAAAGCTGTCCTTAGATTCATAGTTCAACACTAAAAACAGACTGTTGGAAAAGTTTTCACAGCAGTAATTGATGAGTTTGAGATCTCCACAGTTGTTCTGAGGGTCCTAAAATGCAGGCCTATTTCCGATTGACATGGATAAATTTGAAAAAATGGCCAAATGTCGGAGTTATGCTGTATGGAATTTCAATTTCATTAAAATCAACTATCTGAGGTTACATGGCGACAGTAAACATAGTAAAACCAACTCCTAGTACAACTGATGCTGTGCTAAATGTCGTTGAATTACAAAAACACCACATTTTCGTATGTTTACTGAGATGGCTGAAAGACACTTAGAGGATTAGTTAAATCGACTTGCTACATCATTGTTTTACTTAAAATCAACTGTGCTAATGATATGATATCGATTTAAGCAGGTAAACTGAGAATTTGCCCCAAAAATGGCACATGTATGAGCATCTCTGAACTGGTCGTGTGTAGCTGTCGTCTCGTGCTATTGCTGCCTTTGCGATTATCGTCGGTTCTATCGTGTGGATTTTGATAAAATTTATATATTTGTGATCCTTGGCATCTTCGCTGTGATATTCCGTACGTATTTTCTCCATTCGTCTTCGCTCTATCCGGCTATCATCGTTTTTATGTCTGTGCTTCGGTGATTCGTGATCCTTGCTCACATTGCGCGTTTGAAACAATCTTTCTGCACCAGCAAGCTGTGACGAAGAGCGCGTCGGACATTGCATGCACTCAATTTTCTCATTCCTGGAATAATAAGAAGTTTAATTCTCTGAACGGATACGCTATCATAGTGTAGCGGCGTCAACGTGTGACTGCCAGTTAAAAGTCCTCTGGTTCTAATATACCTTTTAACATTCAGGGTGAAAGTTATGTGTTTCTGAAAGCGATAAATTTTCTGCCAACGTCCTGGACTGCTGATCGTGCTATATTGGGTTTGATACTGGCTTCAGAATTCTTTATATAAGGATGGCTACGCCTACAATGAAAACGAGATCCAATAATTCTACCAAGTCATCTCTCACTTACATGGACGTCAAGCAATTACTGGAAGAGAGTAAGAAGGAGATCGTTTCCAGTTTTCAATCTGAAATACTCGTATCAAAAATTTTCCTTGCTCTGGATGTCGTTTCTGAACGTGTTGAGAGCATTGAGCAAAGCATCGTTGATTTGAAAAGGGCATCCAATAGACATGACGATGAAATAAAATCAGTGAAAGTTGCATGTGAGAAAATGTCTTCTGAGTTATCTGTGATGATGTTTGAAGAGTTGGATGAAAGATTGAGAAAGATCAACAAAATTATCATCTCTGGCGTTAGTAGTAAGTAAAACTCCACTTCTGGATAGCGCAAGATGGCCGCCGTCGCTGACGTCCCCCCCCCTCCTGTCCGTCGAGTCGAGCGTGGTGTGGCGTCGTGTTGCTTCCAGTCTGACGTCCCCCCTCTGGCCGGCCGTCGTAGCGCGCGCTGATGTGCTGTCCAGGTTGGCGTGGTGTGCCGGCCAGGTTGGGAGGGTGGACTGTCGTAGCTGAAAAAATCCTAAGTGTCAGAGTGGCTTTGTATGGATAAAATTTTGAAAATTTTCCAAAGTGTGGCATTTCGACCTGGGACCTTCACCAAAACATTTTTCATCAAATTTCACTGACCCCCCCCCCCCCCCCCGACAGCAATCTTCTACCTTTGGTTCTAGTGGACGGATTTTGTCTTACAGCTACTCGTTTGAAAGAGGAGAAAAAACTGCTCGACGCCATTTTTGTCGCGAGTCAATCGGACCAGCCGTTCAAAAGTTAGAGCTGTTACAAGATTTTAGGTCGGAGCTCACCTGAAAAAATCCTAAGTGTCAGAGTGACTTTGTATGGGTAAAATTTTGAAAATTTTCCAAAGTGTGGCATTTCGACCTGGGACCCTCACCAAAGTTTGTTTCATCAAATTTCACTGACCCCCCCCCCTCGGGAGAGCTAGCTTCGATCTTGGCTTCCAGTGGACGGATTTTATCGTGCAATAGCTCGTTTGAAAGCTAAGAGTGAGACAAATTCACTGAAAGAATCGGCTTGTTCATATCTGTCTTCGTTTAGATGTGAGACACCATTTAAGATTTGGGAGATTGGCGAAAAAACGACAGAGTTAGAATTTTGGTCGTTTTGGGCTGTAGCGCCAAAACGAACCATCGGATGGGAAAACGGACGCCAGATTCGGATTCAGCGTGAAATTCTGCATCGGTATGGTGAGTTTCAAGTCAATCGGAGAGAAAAAGTTTCGCTGACCTCCCCCCCGGCACCGATCTTCCAACTTTGGTTCTAGAGATCGTAGAAAGTCGTGCAATAGCTCGTTTGAAAGCTAAGAGTGAGACAAATTCAATGAAAGAAACTGTTTGTTCATATCTGTCTTCGTTTAGATGTGAGACGCCATTTAAGATTTTGGGAGATTGACGAAAAACGACAGAGTTAGAATTTCCCAAGAAACAGCTCCAGCGGGCGAATGAAGGCTCGGATTGGTAAACGGAGGCCAGATTTGGAATCACCTTGATGTTATTGTCCAATGAGGATCATCATCCAATGAGAATCAAGCATTTCTATATAAATAGCGAGCCTTCCACAGTGAGAATCATTCCATCGTTGAATCACACGAGTGACGGACGCACATTTCCTCTCTCTAGTTCCCTATTCTATTATCCAACTAAAATGGTAAGTCGCTACTTTCCTCCCTCTCCTCCCTTGAACGTAAACTTAATACAATCTTTTCCATTTTCAGGCATCTACTCCATCTGCTGCACTAGTAGGACAAAATGGCGGTCAAACGTTACAAGGTTCGCTACGATCAGATCATCTACAACTGAGGCCAGTGGAAGAAACAACCAAGGTACATAATCCTACACCCCTACAGCGTAAATTTAAACAAGTCTTGCGTTATGACGATCATAGCGTAGTACTCCAAACGGGAATGCTCCCTTCCACGGATGTCAAGATAATGCGCAATCAGTATGGGGACTACATACTGATCCCCGTGAGTCCGTACATTCGCCACCAACTTGATATTATTGAGGAGTACGTGACATTAAATATGGACATTCCTACTCCTCTTGCTCAAGAGTGGAAGGCGAGAGATGACAAGGATACTCCCTATAGAAAGATTTGGGATGGTAATCAAATTTGCCTACCGGTATCACATTGGTGCACTTACTATAAGAAGGAGGGAGATCAATCAATACCCATCACATGCGACGAGCTCGGAGAAGGTACTTGGGATATCCTTTTCAAAGTGAATGGGCTATATTATGGTCGACACAAGGATAATAAAATAGCCTCTCTCTCCATGCATATGGAATCCATCCTATATATTCCAAAACCACCCAACGTGGATGACATAATTGATCAAATCCTTAACAGCAGTGGTACGAAGCGCAAGTCGGAGAAGAATGCTGCCTCAAAACGCAAATCAAAGAAGGAGAATTACTAGTCCTTTCCTAACTCTACCCTATGACAATTCGCTTATGTGCTTTGAGTGTCGTAGACGTGGTCTTATTAGATACATTTTACTTCTTCGTTGCCATCATATCATTTGTGTATTTTGTCGTGAAAAGCATCGATGTAATTCTTCATTTTGTAATATGTTATAGAACGTTTCCTTAGATGTGTAAATTTCCGTTTTAGGCTTCTATCATCATTTTTATGGATTGTGAGGGTGAACCTGTACAGGAGCTCAGTGCTATTGCTATGAACAATTGGACATATCAGATTGTTAGTGTCTATCATCAACATGCCAACTGCGATCCCAATGTTGATCAATGGGCGAGAAAACACATTCATGGACTTAATCTGAAATATTTGCAAGACTACGGCTTTTCTTGTGACAGTGATCTTCTTATTGACTTTAAACGATGGTTAGCTGCTTTCAATGTTATACGCATATTTTGAAATAATCCTGGTAAGGAGAGGAAAGTATTTCCCAATCTAATCATTGATGATATTTTGCTCCCGCCTTGGGATAGTAGAGTGAATCAACACTACCATGAAGTCACGAAACGTTTTAAGGATTTGTGTGTTCCTATTTTGTCTATTCGTTGTAGTAGCTACGTTCATAACCAATGCTTCTTTCCTCCTTACCTCAACACTGCCAAAGTCCTGTATGGTTATCATTGCTCGCTGCATGATAGTTACCAGCTGTATCTATTTTATCTGTTTCAAACCATTGATTTATAATGCATGCTTGTTACCGTTATTCAATAAATGTTACTATGAGAAGAGTTGTTGTTTTCATGCAATGGATGGGTTAGATAAAGGGCGATCATGTCTTTCTCAAACGACTGCGGAACATTACATTTTCATAAGCAAAGTTTAAAAGGAGCTGTTCAAGATTATGTGATAAATTTTCATAAAGATGAGACCGACATCGAAGCAGTGGTCGATGATGCTGGCACTCTATTTCTAGAGTTAATGAATACATTCTCTGATAGCATTGTCATGGCGCGATTAGTTGCGAAAATTAAGTTTAGTCATTTTGGAAAGGAAGAGGTGGAAAGTCGCTCTTTCCATTTTGCTTCTTATTCAATGGAAGTGGTAGATCACCCCGAAGAATTCTTTAAAAGACATATGATAAAAATTGCTGAACGTCTTAACGCATTTAACCATCATGGTAGCAGTCTAGTGATTGAAGCGATTTCAGATATTCACATTCAACTTTCCATAAAGAAAAATTGAAAATGCAGGGGTACTTGATTGTAGCACAACTGGTTTTCGAGCTATGTCTGCTCACTCTCGAAGTATATTCCTTCTCTACATGCGTCTATTATTTAGAAAAAGCTAGCAAATTCATATCTTCAAAAAGACTTGCTATACACATCAGTAACGGTGAAACTATGTGTTGTGATGTATGTAAGCGAAAGGATGGAAATGAAAAGCGCATCTTCAAGAGATTTAAGCACGCTTTTTGTCAACGCTGTTTCATACGTAATTGCATTCAACTTTGCAAATGTAACCACTGTGATATTGCTCATTTCGAGTGTCACTTATGTCGCAATAGTAAGTACCTATGCAAATGTGGTAAAGATAGGTTTTAGCAAAGACTAACACGGAAAATGGCGAAACGTAAAATGGCGAAACGTAAAAGTCAAAAGTCTTCAAAGTTTTCTTCAGCCATTGAAGCTCTCCGACGAATGAAAGCAAATCAGCGATACAATGCTATACGACATGTCAACGATAAATTCATTTGTGAAATTATTTCTCATGTCAGAAAGTTGAGGACGAAGAAATTAGCGCCAAAACAACGAAAGCTACTTAAGCGATATGCCACAAAATTGCGTTTCATCTCCAATCCTAAAGTCACCCTTCAAAGAAAGAGGAAAACTCTAACACAAAAGGGCGGCGGTTTCCTTTCAGCAATACTTCCAATGATAGCTCCTGCCGTGGGCAACCTATTGGGTAATATCTTTGGCTCTAAGCGTTAATTATGCAAATGTTGAATCTCAAAGTATTAAAATGGATTTCAGACTTCAATGTGATAAAGTTCTGACTGTATCAGGTCCATCTCATGCAGGTAAAACTGTTTTCACGCTGAATTTATTGGATAAAAGAAGGAAGTTGTTTAAGGAACCTATCAATCGAGTGATTTGGTGTTATGTTATTTATCAACCGTCGCTGTTTCAGGAATTGCAAAGTCGCAACTTTATTCGACATGAAGGAATTATTCCAGTGGATAAACTTCAGTCTAATGATGTTGTTGTATTGGATGATTTATTAAAAAAAGTAAGAATTCCAAAGATGTTACAGATATGTTCACTCGCGCAGCACATCATAAAAGGTGTTTCATCATCTATATCACACAAAATTTGTTTCCTGATGGAAAAGAAGCTCGTACACGAAACCTGAATACACACTATTATGCTATTTTCAAGAATCCGCGAGATAAAAGTCAATTTGAAATTTTAGCGCGACAAGTTGCACCCAGAGGATCAAAAGCCTTAATTGAAATTTTTCAAGCAGCTACTGAAAAACCACACGGTTACTTATTCATTGACTTTACGCAAGAGTGTCCGGAAGAATTTAGATTTCGAAGTGATATTTTGAAAACTCCCATGATTATCTACAAACTATGAGTTCTTATTCTCGCATGATTGTTATTCCTCAGGATGAATATGTACAATTGACTGCCATGCAGCAAGTAAAGCACCCTCTTGCAAATCAAATGTATAGGAAAGAAATAGATTATCAGCAAAATGTTCACATCAAAGATCCACATCGTGCTGTATTATTACAATCGGAAACTGTTGAGCAATTGAAAAACTTAAAGAATAAGATGCGTGACTCTTTATCGACTGCTACACCTTTAGCATCTCGCGCACATGCCATATCTCTTTTCAACAGTATTGAACCCCATCTCAATGTAAATGATAGAGGAGAAATCATTACAGATGAAAATAAAGTGATTGATGCTTCACGTTATGAAGACTTGATTCAGTATGCGACACGTAGAAAGTGCCGTCAGGGCTATGTTCCACCTGGTTGGTCATACTTTCTTAAACTATTGAAAAAGCATAATGTGCCAAAATTTGCTTTGAATAATGAGACATTGAAAGAACTTGATTCAACAGTGGCTACTGCTCCAATGCTTCAGGCGATGAAAATGCCAACAAATTGGTTTGAGACGTCACCTGCTACATCCCCTCCTACACTCACTAAGAAAACAAGAGGAAGAACTCGACGTAGATCTACATCACCACTAAAACTAGTTAAATGAAAACGTAAAACAGCCCCTCCCAGGAAATACATGTTCTCAGACTATTAATATGAAGCAGATGTGTTGCTTGCCATGTAATGAGCCGCCAGAGGTGAGTGTCGTTGTCACTTGCACTTGCTGCGCCAGCTCTCACAATGAAACCCCTAAGCAACGTGAACACGATCGCAAAACCGCTAAAGCTAAATGCTGCAGTTGTAAATGTAGAAAGGCAAGAAAACAAAAAGATGAGAAGGAGGAAAAAGAGTCAGTCGTCATCGGCTGAACGTTTGAAGTCAATCTATTATGATGTAAAACATCCGGCAGGATTTGCATCTATCAAGAAATTATCAAAAGCGAGTGGTCTTCCACAATCACAAGTGAAACGATGGTTAAAGGGTCAGGCTACCTATACACTCCACAAACAAGCGAAAAAGAAGTACCGCACCCGCCATTATATTGTTCATGACATTGATGAACAGTGGCAAGCAGATTTGTGTGATGTTGCCTCCATTTCAAAACATAACTCGGGCAATAATTTTATTTTAACCGTCATTGATATTTTCTCGCGTTATGCGTGGACTCAACCTTTAAAAACTAAATAAGGGAAAGGCACCTAAACGAATGAATAAAGGAAGAAGGAAACATCGCGGAGCTGGTAAGGTGCGATCTTCAGTCAAAAGGCATTCACGCAAACGTCGCAGAGGCTCTAATCATTCATCAGGCGCTAAACGACGACGCTGCCATAACTTCTAATTATGGAGTGTAAAACTTCCGGGTTTTGTTTGTTTGATCAACAAGCCATACAGACAGATATTCAAGTATTGTAGATTATCATCCTCGAACAGCTGAGAATGCTGGCCCCATTGAATTTGTTATTCCTGGTGGTAGTGATGACTACATAGATTTGAGTTATGCGATGGTTGATTTGAGGTTTAGAATTCAGCAAGCAGATGGAACTGCTATTGACGATGCACATAAAGTTGGACTGAACAATTTACCATTGACTACATTACTTCGCGATGTTTCTCTAACGATTGGAGAGCAGCAGGTGGAAGGTGGTCAAAGCGATTATCCCTATAAATCATATTTCAATCATGTATCACAGTTTCATCCAGCAGCACAAAAAAGTCATATGGAAGCCATGGGATGGTATAGAGATGAAGCAGGAAAATTTGATGTTGAAACAAACAGTGGCTTTGTAAAGCGATCTGCTATGATTAAAGATAGTAAAGTATGTCAGCTATATGGTCCGCTGAATTTAGACTTCTTTAGACAGTCAAAGTTTTTACTCTGTAATACCAGCATGCGACTCAAGCTGACATTGAATAAGCCTGAATTTTTGTTGAATGCATTTGCTTCAGTTGTGAAATTTAAAATATATGTGGAAGATATTGCACTTTACATTCGTCGAGTAGTACCGAATCCAAGTGTCATTAGAGGACATGCTGAAGGTCTTAACCGCCAAAATGCCATTTACCCCGTTCAGAATACAAAGCTTCTCACCTTTACAATTCCGAAAGATCAAAAGAGTTTCATGAAAGATGGCCTCTTTCCATCGGAAGCACCGAAGCTCCTCATGGTGGCAATGGTTGAAAATGATGCATTTAATGGTAATATAAAGAAGAATCCTTTCAATTTTAAACACAATCAGTTAAGTGAAATTGCTTTACGTGTAAATGGTGGAGTCATCCTGGTCCACCCTACAAACCAGATTTTGCTTCGGATCAATTTATGCGCAGTTATGTTGATTTTATGGATGTCTTTGGCTTTTACAATACGGATGACACCAACGGACTGACTATGAAAGAGTTTAAGAGTGGATATACTATTTATGCATTTGATTTGACTGCTGACAGCGATATTAGTGCACCCTATCGTCAAGCGAACGTGCCTCATAATATTCGTTTGGATTTGACGTTCAAAAGAACACTACCTGAGACGATCAATGTATTAATTTATGCAGTCTTCGATTCAAATATTGAAATTACAAAGTATCGTGACGTGATTCTTCAGTATAATCGTTAATGAGTTGGTTGACTGCTGACGATATTAAGACTAAAGTGCAGCGTAATGCAGACGAAGCGACGTTGAAAGCTTTCGATAATGTCTATTCACTCGATACCTTACCACCTGCAGTAAATCACTATCCCATCTTTATTGTGCTAAACACTCATTCGCAGAATTTAGGCGGTGAGCATTGGAAAGCGATCTTTATTGGAGAAGACCGACGTGGTGAACTATTTGACTCTCTTGCTCAACCTCCAAATATACCAACACAGCAGTGGTTGAGAAAACATACGCGTCAATATCAGCGAAATGAACGCATACTACAACATCCACTTTCATCAACGTGTGGTGCTTTTGTACTGTACTTCATCTTAAAACGTTTACATGTATCTCGATTTGTATCTGTTATTCAAAACTTTTCATGTAATCCATCCTCTAATGAAAAAATGATTTGTAAGTTCTATCATGATTTGAAATAAAACATCATGTTGGAAAAATTGTTTTTTATTTTACAATCCGCTGGCTACGTACATACTCGATGAGATAGTCTAGGATCACATTTGCTTGTACGTGAGATTTTAGTCCAGTAATGATCACTTTACTATTATGAAAGATTGCAACATGCACAGGTAACCAACAACTAATGAGAGCTCCAGGAAAAAGTTCGGGTTCATAACACAAATTGTAACTGCTGGTACGAATCTTCAAAATGATACACTTTCACTCAATTGAGTAGAGATCACCATATTGTCCACAGTCAGATTCGACATCACACACCTCTCCCTCTTCCATATCCGACGTAGTAGTCTCTGTAGCTCTAAGCGCATTGACTGCGCCGATGAATGAGAAAGGGCGCCGAGAATCTGTACAGTCCCATTTGGGAAGAGTTGAAGATTCCGTGAATTGTTCATCTTCACCACTAACATTTGAGGACGGCCCGGGTAATACTTGCTGTTTGGAAGGTGTTGGTGTAATGTTGTGAGATCGATTTTGGTGTAGAGTCTGAAGCGACGGAGAATGTTGACGATGGTGTAGCGATGGCGCTTCATGATGAAAAAATGAGTAAATTGAGCGATGTACCTTCCTTTTATACTTTTCCCAACTACCTTGATGAAATGTGAAGTTAGTATGAAGTTGGGAATGATACAGTTGAATTCGCCGTTTGTTGACGCGCAGCCAGATGCGATTTCCAATACGTGAATGTCTTTTCATATAGAAGTATTTCAAATCCTTCATGATATGATGTAGAGATTGAAAATGACGATAAGATAAAGCAAACTCTCTTCTCACATTTCCAGTTGAATCTTTGAAATAGACGTTTCGATCATGATCCGCTTCAATACGTTGTAGGGAATCTAATTTCCAACTCATGGTGCGTGGTATTCATGTCTGATTAAGATTTGCATAGTAGGGCGATGAACTCACGACGAATAAATGTCATGATGGAGCGATGTATGTATCTTCTATACTTCTCCCAATTGTATTTGCGAAATGAGAAACAGTTTGCGGAATGAGAATGGCAGATCTGAATTTCATTTCTGTAATGTTGAAGCCAAACTTGATCACCCAAGGAGATGAATCTTAATGTTTCAAAATATTCCAAATCCCTCATGATATCATTGAGGTTGACAAATTGTCGCCATGTTAATGTAATACCTCTTGATGTATGACCATGAGAATTTTTGAAATGTACGTTTCCATTACGATCAACTCTGATATATTGTAGAGAGTCCAAAATCCAAGTCTTCATGATGTTATGCAAAGTCGCAGATCAGCAATATAAAAATGTCGTTTAATCATATTTTGCTTAGCAATGCGGCCGCAAATAGATTTGCTAGTAATCGAGCCACACTCTTTTCTACTCCCATTGATCATACACAACAGCTAAATGGAAAGTGGGAAGTGGGTGTCACTCAACTTGTTTATAGCAACTGTGTCTATACTTTTGATCATGAAGTGATGACTATTAATATGAGACGCACAGCTGCTTACCAATGTGAAAAGGGCTGCCGAGTATACATTCCAGTGGCCAAAGAAAGATCTCTTATCATGTAAAAAGTTTATATATGATTTCTTGAATAAAGCGTGTAAACATATTGTCCAATTTACTCCGCACAATGATGATCATAATTATGTACATCATGTAGTTGAGAAAGATTGGATTGTTGGTTTAAGTCCAAGTTTAAGAAATGATTTATGTTACCTCGCTAGCGCCTTAACAAGCTATGATAATTTTAATGTTAATTACCACATAAGTGGTCATAAACAGTTAATATATCGAGAGGAAGCTTATTATGTAGATCTTATTCCAAGAAATGAGAAGACGTTGGTGAAGAAGATTGTGATTCAGCCAAGAAAGACAAACATGACTCCTGAAACATTATTGAAGAAATTTAATTATCTCCTTCGAGTTGATGGTAAACAAGTGGCAACATTGACTTATATCAAATCATCTAATCATATTGCAATAAGTAAATTAAATGATGATGATCTAGTATTAGTTTGTTCAAAAGATTTTCATCAGTTCTTACGACATCATTCTGCAGCTGTTCATGGAAAATTTGATATGCAACATTTACCATGCGAAAGGTCAAATCAATTTGATACAGAATGGACCGTATCTTTATACAGAAAGTGTGTAGAGCCTTTCGGTGGTATCTTACATGAAACAAGAGTGTTGATGCCTCGCATTATTACTTCGGTTAAATTGGTTGTAGATTATTTAAATGAAGTGATTAATGAGCAACATATTTCATTTTCTGAAAAAGAAGGTGTTTTGTCTCTCACTATAAGTGGAAAAGGTATTGAACTAATTATGGATAAAACTCTAATGGACATTTTGGGTTTTGATCAAAATATCTTTAAAAGTGGTACTGTAACCAAAGCTAGCGCAGACATGTCGCTATCGCGTCGTATTAACTATTTTCAGATATATTCCAATATTGGTGAAGATGTACGTGTGGGAGATGTTGAAGCTCCATTGCTAGCAATGATACCATACCAGCCAAAAAGCTGCAGTATTTTATCTGAGCATACTTTCAAGAAAGTGCATTATACAAACCTGAAATCAAACTCAACACACAAATTGATATTGCCATTTATGACGATGCTGGTGCGTTGATTCCTTTTCATAAAGATGCTGTGATAAGTATCACACTCCATTTCCGAATGAAGAGTTAATGCAAAAGTATGCTAATATATTTTTCCAATGTGAATAATATGGAAAGTGAAAATAAGGACTCGTTTCTAATCTACTTACCCAGTAATGCTTCTATGAATAAATTTCCCAAAAATAAACCATCAGACTATGGAGTAGAATTAAATCGCCCACTACATTTAGAAGATGAATGGGAGGTTAGCGTTTCTAGTATTTGCTATGACAGCAATATTCAGAATGTGAATGATTTGGAAGAAATGATATTGACTCCTCGCACCCATGATGGAATAACGATGAATAATGCATTCCAGTTCCCACACAATTTAACATCAGATGGAAAGTGGAACTATGAATGGATTCAGATAAAATCAGATTATTATGAACCATTTGGGAATGAGAAATTTATTAAGGCATTCAATAGTGGTAATACTTCCATCATGAAGAATAAAAATCAGAAAGCTTATGAGTTTACTATCTATCATTGGAGTGGGAGACAGTTCCTTCGCTTTCATTCTTTTACTAAAGGTCTTACACTGAGGTTGGATAATGAATTCTATCCACATCTCGGTTTTGGTCATGGACTACATCTAACGTCAATTGCTACTGCGAATGTTAAAAAAGTTTATTCAAATCGAATCAACAAATTTCATTATTGATTTAAAATATTTGTTGAAGATGTTGTAGAATGCGAAGAACGCATCATTTTGAAAAAGCGTGGTGTTCAACCTTTATCACTTATTGAGTTAGTAAAACGATGGGATGAGACTGTGGGTAAGAAGTATGGAGAGAAAATTATGGCGGACAAAAATAAGTTGGTTATTCAGAAAAATAATGACAAACTTACAGTTTATTTCTCTCCAACCTTGCGCCATTTTGTAAGACATCCAACCCCTATTATTGGAAGCGGTGTGGTGTATGCGTCTCATGAATATCACACTAAAGCTGATTCAGTTAATGATGAATGGTGGGTGGACATCTATGGTGATCGCATCAAGAAAATTTACCAGTCTTATGAAGAATCTAAAGTTGCTATCAATATAATGCCGCGTCTATATCATACAGTTGAAAGCTTCATTCATGTAGTAAATCCTTATATACAACAGAAGTTGAAGCATGTGCTGAAAAGTAAATATGATGTAAAGACACACCACATTTCGTTTTCAATTGAAAATCAACGCGTTGTTCTGAAACTGGGTGATGACATTCAATGTCAGTTGAGTAAAAATTTGAAAAAACTCTTTGGTTTTTCAATGCTACAAACTGTGTTTACTGCTGCGCATACGATTGGTATAGAAACGCCAATGACACTTGATAAACATGAACAGCACCTTTACATTCAAAGTGATTTGATTCTACCTATTTCTGTTGGTGAGAAAAAAGAATACATTTTACGCGATTTCATTCATGATAAAGACGCTTCATATGGAATAGTCGAGAAGATGTTTGAATCTATTTTCTATCATCCCGTCGTCAAACAAACTATACCCTCTATTGCCATCAAAATTACCAATGGTTTACAAGAGTGCATCCATGTGAAAGTTACTAAATCCCTCATAACTTTAGTGTTTCGGAAAACAAAGTGAAGTCATTGTGATATGTTTATTGAAATAAAAATATGTATATGAAAAAGTCTTTTCACAGATATAGGGGGAATGAGCTGACTGTAGGCATATATTCACAAGGAAGAAACGATCTCATGCGATACATAAAACAACCATGTATATCTACAAAAAGCAACATCAAAATACTGAGTTAAAGTTGATTATGTCAATACATCTCCTGAATGTGGTAGCGTGAGTTTTATTCTTTTGGGTGGAGGTATGTGTGTGTCAGGATGTCCATGTGGAAGAGATGTGTTATGACCTATCCAACACCTCTTATCCTCCCATGCTGAAAGTGCTCGTTTCTTGAACGTGTACGTTTTCACAGTATGAACTTGAGATTTTAAGATTGTCATATTGACAAACGTTATAGTTTTATTTTTATAGGCCTTCTTATAGGACCGATGTTTCATTTTGTGAACAATGGATTTTGATATACCTTTAGCACGCTTAATACTATCTGCACATTCTTTTAATTTCATGGAATACATTTTAGGACGGAGGAGAATCATTTCATCTATTTCCTTTCTTGCTGTTTCATCCTTAAAACAACCAAGTTTGGCTTTATTCTGTATGGAATAGAGTGGATGAGTGGGATTGTAGTTAGATGTGTCGAAATATTTTTCTAATGACTTACCTACTTCATTAAAATTTAAATCTTTTTGAGTGGTAATTCCTAAAAAGAAACTATCTGTATCACCACCCAGCAAGCGAACCTCTTTTACGAGAGGGGATGGTTTTAATATTTTGTAGAAGAGTTGATACATTTCAAGCTTGGAATAATCTAAAACGGCTTGTCCAATATAGATGGGTTTGCACAACTCAACTTCAGATTTTATCATTTTAACACCTACAAGATCCTCATCGATGATGTCTCTATCAATGAAAAGAGGTGATGAGGTCAATTTGTGATATTTTTGTTCATCAACGACTAGTTTGTAGTTCATACGTTTTCTAACATCCTCCATGGTCTTTCCGAAAAGACTGTTATTCTTATATTTATAAAAATCCTTTTCAAAATTATTTTGGGCGAGTGCACGTTTTTGACTGTTACTATCTATGTAAGGTTTGAGGAAGGCTTTCTGTCTAAATTTGATACTGCGGTGAACTGACTTTAGAAGCATGCCCATTTCTAAATAGAATTTTAGTATGCAGAAGTGCACGAGACAATTTTTCTTATCATATTGGGTGAGCAAAAGTTTGCGGCATGGTTTGTACCTTGGCTGTCCACACTCTGTTAAGTTATTATGAAATTGTGACATGAATGGTGAAAACATATCTTTAGTCACTTCACTAGATTCAGGTGCGAGTGGGAATTCAGCAGTTTTATTTTTAATGCTATTCGGATAAATCAAATTCACTTCAAAATAATATCCCCAATCACCTTCATCTGGAATCTTCAGTATGTTTGAAGGGTTGGAGTAATACTCAAGCTCATCTTGATTTAACCAACTAAACTCGGAATGAGGTAGTGGTTTAGACAATGAACTGCCATATAAATTATTTTGGTCATAGTACTTTAGGTGGATATGATCATCATCTACTGTTTCAGATTTTATATGATGTTTATTTACAAATGTGAGACCACCGCGTATTCCGCGCTCAAATATATTATACATCTCCGGGTCTTGTAAGAGATGAATGGTCTCACCAGTCATTTTAAAGGCTGATTTAAAGGACATGGCTGGTAGACTGACAAAGTGGACAGGATCTAATTTGTCTTCTTCTAATGCCACTCGTCGAAATTCCTGAAAGACATCAGCCAGCAAAATGACATCTAATTCTAAGTAAGCGATCATATAATCGCCAAACGTTTTACAATCAAATTTTAACCATGCCTCTTGAGCATGTTCATAATCTTCTACTGGACAATCTTGACCCGTCAAATCGTTTTGGAATTTGTTAATGGAAGGAAGGGTTGTTTCATTTAGTTTAGACATTGAGCTAAAATACGCATAGGGAAAGACTCCTTTGCGAGTGATTATTTCATCCGTTAAGTTTGGATAGTGTTTCTTCAAAGTTTGACTATGGGGAAGAAACTTGAGATTACGAACGAGAGAAGCTAGTGACGCTGACATGAATTGAAATGAATCTAAGAATTTTATTTCGAAGAAGACTGTCTTATTTTCTTTAGTTTTATCAACTGGTACTTTTGCTGTCATTGCCATGAATTTTTCTCTCGTTTGCGCTATAACATCAAACTGCCACGATTTCATCTGGCTCAACCCTCCTTTTATGAGCATATGACTGTCATAGCCCTTAAAGTTATGAAAAATGACGGGCAGTGCACGACGTCTCAACCTAAGTGAAAAGTTACATTTGGAGCAGAGTGCGTTTAAAAATTTACCAGTGATGTGATCATGATCACGCACTTTCTTAATTTTATCGTCATCAAACGTTTTATGACATTTAGGGCACGATGTGCAACTTTCAAATTTTTGTTTGTCTTCATCTGACATATGTAGTGACTTACGCTGCAATTGGGAATCATATGATTGTTGAAATTTAGCAGCTTTATCGAGAAATTCTAGAAATTTTGAAATGCAATCTTCACCTTGCCAAGTATGCATTTTGTTTTGTCTATTCCTAAAGTGGTCATGCCATACTTCATAGCAGGATATGGCTGCTGGCTTGTGGATGATATCATCAATGTAGCATTCTTTGTCTGCGTAAATGACACGCAGGGGACTTAATTCGTCACCATTATCCCTATGTGAAAATATTTTATCTTTGGGCATGCGTTCCATTTGTAATTTACCTCGCTTGCACCATTCATAGTGAGTTTCAAATTTATCTTTACTCCAAAAGGAGCGGATGCAGCGGTCGCATAAAAAATGTTCACCTCTTTTAGAGTGTCCCAAGTGAGTGTACAAGCGAGAGATTTTGGGAATACCACAGTAGTGCCATTCCTCGCTATCATCTTGTTTTACTAATAAGAGGTTGACTACACGTTCATAACAAGTTGAACGTGAATTATAGCGGGCACCCTTCAACCCCTTCTCCCACACGTGAACGACAATTTTAATCTGATTATGTTTTTCGAACGTTTCTACATCTTTGATTTTCATGTTGTTACTATCACAACCTTCAAAGTCTAGTTCATCCTCCCACTGTCTATAGCTATAGGTATGATTTCGATTCGCGTTGATATCATTATAGTGAAGGATGGATAGGACTGCATATTTGAAACACTGTGATTTACAATCGACATTGATGACAGCTTTCTTATTATACAACGTTTTTGGTAGTTTAAATGTGCCTCGAGCTGCATGACTTTCTAATAGGGAAATTTTGAATATGGCTGAGTCCACACCATCAAAAATGAGAGCGCTGTCGCGTTGATTGAATTTATCTACATTTGATTTTAAACATTGAATGTGAAAATTTAGCCAAGACTCGCAGTCTACAACTTCAGTTGCGGAAGAGGAAGGAACATGAAACTGTATTCTCTCCGTCACTTGACCCGTTTGAAAATCTATCTTAATATATTTTAGTTTGAGGTAGATGAGCGCCTTCATTCTAAAATTGTCTAAATTGTTGATGAGCGCTTCGATAATGTTAGAATTTTGAAGGAGCCACTCAGGAAAATCTACTATTTGAGTATTGGACTCCATGCAGTAGTCGCGTACTAAATTATTATGTGAAACATTAATGAGGGAGATGGTAGAGGTACCGTTGGTGTAGTGATCATTTGCATGCGTGTGTTGAAGTCTGTGCAAAGATCGCTGAAAGTGACTATCAAAAGAAAGAGGGCACAAATCGCAAGGAAAGGAGATGTCATCGTCAGAATCAACTTCACCTCCGGAGATTGACGCCGCTTTGCGTTGACACACACGTTGTTTGATGTGTCGAAGGAGACTGTGCTTCCTTGTAAACATATGTCCGCATTCGGCACATTCCCACTCGTTGCCTTGTCGCGAGAGTCCTGAGCTGGAACTCACATCACCTGAAAGAGAAGTCATTCTATCATCTCTGTTCAAGTCTCAGTGTATTGTTACAACCTACTTTGACTCAACAACTCTAAACTTTCCTCGAGAAGGGAGGGCGTTGGTGATGAAGTTGATGCCTGAAATTGAGGAAGATGCTATTAGCCACACGTTTGAGTGAGATGAGTGAAGAAATTTTCAACTTACCATTTCAACGAAATCAAGTTTAAGGTTGATACTTCAACAAGATAGAGACTTCACGAGAGAGCAGTTCACTTGTACGCCTCAAATATAGAATTCGCCAGAGAACACTTCACTTATATGTCACAAAGACAGAGTGAAATGACACGAATGTCACTTTACATATATACTTTCATATCATCATTCATTGGCTGTTCATTCTGATTGGTTGCTTGTTGATACTTAAGAATTAGAAAACATTTCAAAGTTATTATTCACAGTCAACATGACAAGCCCTCCGACAACACCAAACACAAAATTCTCTTCTCCATGCTCAACACCAAAGGCGCTCGTTGCACCAAACGCTCCAACGAAGGGGAAGGTAGAGAAGGTGTACCGACTGGACGATATCAGAAGTTGTCATTACCAGCGGACGACGAAGAGAGTGTATGTGAGAAGGAGTGTCCCGACTTAACAGGCGTGAGGTGGAAGTATCTCCAGTACGATACTGACGATGTGATGGAGATCACCAGCACCAAATTCCTCCACCAATTATGGGAGTGGTACACCCCTAACTCCCAGCCACGAACTATGGCGGAGTGGGAGTATATCGACAAAGTGAGGCTCGCAGTGGAAGAACGATTAAAGCAAGTGAACTGTTTTTGTTATCTATGTGAAGCCAGACTCTGGGACGATATTGACGATGAAGACCTTTTGAAATACATGCCATAATAAATTTTTATTTCGTATTATCTTTGCTTTCATACTGACTTACTTGAATGGGGCTTCAGTGGATGATTTAACCATGTATACTTTTTCATTTGGAAATAGTAGCACGCTTAGTCTAACTTGTAAATCTTTTAACATTTCATATGGGCGATGATGATAGATGAAATAGTGTCAAATAAAATTAAGATAGCTTACACTTCTGATACAGGGATAGCAATCGACTGCGATCCATGTGTAAAGAGCTTGTTAGACTACGGAAGAGAGAAGTGTGTTATGTTGCGTGTGGCGCGTGAGTGTCCACCCATTTCATTCCATTCATCAATTCGTCTCATTGATAGAGACAGGTAGAACTCATGGTTCTCATAACGTATGCAATGGAAAGTTTTAGGCAACCTTCGACAGTTGGCTAAATGTCGCCCTGATGCGAATGCATACTACGTTGAGACAGAGGCAATCACTTGCAAACATGACGCAGAGAGGTTAAACAAGATTGACCATTGCCGAATGTCCCTTGCGGTATACATAGCTACGGGTTTCACCGCCGCCCGTTACGGGAACGCCCGTCGAAAGGAAGTATTACACCGAACTTCATTTGCAACGTTCAAGTTGACTGATAGCAGATTCAACTTAATGATAGTACTCGCCAGTCCAAAGACTGCCCAGGGCAAACCGCGTGGAGGTTCTATCATGTCTTGCCCCATGGTGGCCCTTAAGAGAGCCGATGGTTCGTTCTCGGGAGTGTCGTGATGGAGTGGTGAAGGCGGGCAAAGATCTGCAATGAAAATGATATGTATTAGAATAGGATATACTATCTTATTTACTTTTCACTTACCAAGTTAGCCATCCTTTGGCAGTCTCGCGCGCTTTCTGACAGAGAATTTGTGCAGATGACCGCGCATTCTCAGGCTGGCATGTAGGCATTTTTTCGTTGGATGGCCGTTATAACAAATTATAGACTCGTCCAGACTTCGGTTGACGAGTACTTCACCGTCCAAATGATTATCCCGAATAGAGATGTGAAACTCAAACAACCTATCCTCATTCACAGGATTCCACTCATCCCTCATGCGCTCCAACTTCTCATACGCCTGCCTCTCATCACCCCGCCGAGCCACAGTCCTCTCCAACTCAACATTCCTCGCTCTCAACACACTCATCTCCTTCATCATCTCCTCAAACTTCGCTTCTGCATCTCTCATTCTTCTCTCCGCAGCACTCGCCCTCTTCTCACAGTCATCATTCTTCTCTTACAACTCTCGCGTCTTATTCTTCAAATCAGTCACACTACGCCTCATTCGAATATTCTCATCCGCTACCTCCTTCGACTTCAGTTCCTTCTTTTTCAACTCATCCAACTCCTTCACGACTTCATCCTTCACCTTCTTCAAACTCTCATACTTATTCACCAACAAATCATGCGCCATCTGCTGCGATACATGCCTCTTCTCTTCATCCTTCAACCACCTCGCCGACTGCTTACGAATCCCACCACTCTTCACTTTTGGGGAAGATGAGCTCTGCGGGGGGTCGGTGATGACAATGTTTGACACCTCCGACGACGAAGAGCTCAACTTCCTCACACGCTTCCTCACACGCTCCCTATTTAAATCCACATCATCCTCATCATCACTCTCAAGCACTCTCTTTCGCCCAATCTCAGCCTCCAACGACGCAACTGCTCTCGCCAACTCATCATTCTCAACAACATTCTCAACCTTACCCTCTCGCTCTATCGCCAACATTCGCTCCCTCACTTCCACAATCAACTGCGTGAATCGCAAGTCATTCACCAAACCTCCACTACAGTCAGCATGCACTCTGTAAAAACGCGCCTCATCCTCATCACCCTTCAACACTCTACACTTCACACACGCGACCCTATTCAGGATAATCATGTGGTCGGTGCCCGCCTTCTTGACATGCGCCTTGGCCTCCGCACTGCGATTGATTCGCCCACAGGTACACATTTTAATATGAAATTTTCTATTTTTATTGTTAGCCATGCCTGAGATTTCTTGTTAACTGTAAGATAATGAAATTTGTATAAGTTTGGAATCATGTAGTACAGTCATATTCCTAAAGCATTACACTTAGTGAGGAATGATAGATTTGAGTATAGTGAGTGGCACTCGATCCCGTCGACAGCCCGAAGGCCTTGTACTGATCACTAGGGAAGTGAGAGATCTTCCCAGATACCCGCTCTTTACAGCTGAAGACATCATTGTCACTGCCCCGAAGTGGTAACAGCAACGCCGAGTCAAAGGTAGTGATCAGTAGCTGGGATCTAACCCCTCAAAGCTGCCTTAGACTGAGTTAAATTTCAAATCTGATAGTAGATTTGAACTCAGCATACTTGAAAACCTTAGTCTACATGTTAAAACTTTGAAAAAACTGAAAATTAAGAATTTTTAAAAAATTCCGCATTTTACTACTCATACTACTTTTAAAAAATTTTATCAGTGGTAAAGACACTATCAAACTCTATCATACAAAACTTTGAAGTAAGAAGATAGCTTGCCTACTTCAAAAGATAGAGTCCTTTGAAACACCCGATATCGGGAGCTCAGAACGACGACCGTCGCTTACCTCGTCTTTCGATGAAGTGATCAGACTTACGTTGTCGGGGGTTTATATATGCTCGGAAGAAAACTTAAAATGCCTCTATCGCCGAAAGTATTCATCGTAGCGACATGTGGTTTGTTGCAAACGATTCGTCTCATCATTCTCTATCATATGACACCTGAACCATTCTCATATGACCACGGAAAGTTGGTCCGTCAGCACATATCCATGTAACATGCCACAAGTGAAAAAATTCCTAAGTGTGAGAGCTCCAGTGTGGTGAAAATTTTGAAAAATTTAAAACTTCCGAATTTCGACCTGGGACAAATTTCACTGACCCCCCCTCCCCCCTCGTTCAGAGAAATTTGATGAAAAATGTTTTGGTGAAGGTCCCAGGTCGAAATGCCACACTTTGGAAAATTTTCAAAATTTTACCCATACAAAGCCACTCTGACACTTAGGATTTTTTCAGGTGAGCTCCGACCTAAAATCTTGTAACAGCTCTAACTTTTGAACGGCTGGTCCGATTGACTCGCGACAAAAATGGCGTCGAGCAGTTTTTTCTCCTCTTTCAAACGAGTAGCTGTAAGACAAAATCCGTCCACTAGAACCAAAGTTAGAAGATTGCTGTCGGGGGGGGGGAGGGGGTCAGTGAAATTTGATGAAAAATGTTTTGGTGAAGGTCCCAGGTCGAAATGCCACACTTTGGAAAATTTTCAAAATTTTACCCATACAAAGCCACTCTGACACTTAGGATTTTTTCAGGTGAGCACCGACCTAAAATCTTGTACCAGCTCTAACTTTTGAACGGCTGGTCCGATTGACTCGCGACAAAAATGGCGTCGAGCAGTTTTTTCTCCTCTTTCAAACGAGTAGCTGTAAGACAAAATCCGTCCACTAGAACCAAAGTTAGAAGACTGCTTTCGGGGGGGTCAGTGAAATTTGATGAAAAATGTTTTGGTGAAGGTCCCAGGTCGAAATGCCACACTTTGGAAAATTTTCAAAATTATATCCATACAAGGCCACTCTGACACTTAGGATTTTTTCAGGTGAGCTACGACAGCCGACCCTCCCAACCTGGCCGGCACACCACGCCAACCTGGACAGCACATCACCGCGCGCTACGACGGCCGGCCAGAGGGGGGGGGACGTCAGACTGGAAGCAACACGACGCCACACCACGCCCGACTCGACGGACAGGAGGGGGGGGACGTCAGCGACGGCGGCCATCTTGCGCTATCCAGAAGTGGAGTTTTACTTGCTACTGGCGTTGATGAGGTGGATGAGTCCCTTGAAGAAAGGAATGCGCATGATCGTAGTCAGGTGCTTCAAATGTCGTCTGAAATTGGTTGTTCTTTGGGTTCCGGATGCATTGCTAATTTGCGCCGCATTGGTCGTATTGGATCAAATCGTCCAAGACTTCTTTGTCAGACTTTGAGCAATCAATCTGTCAGAAATAAGATATTACAAAACTCCAAGCAACTACGATCGTCAACGTACTTCAAGCGCACTTACATAAGTCCTGATAGAACAGCAATACATAGAGTAGAGTTCAAACGTCTGAGAGATGAGCTGCATCAACCTAAAGCGAATGGGGAAGATGTTGTGATATTCAAGAATCGCATTGTTCGCCGTCAAAATCTTTCATCGCAGAATTTTCGTCGAAGGGTTTAGTATTCAAAGGACTTTACATTCAAAGGACATTTTTACATTTTACATTTTACATTACATTTTAGCTTATTCAAAGGACTTTACATAAACATCTTCCAACGATGGTTCTTTTAAATGCAAGATCTCTACTACCCAAGTTTGATGAATTCTGTGTTCTAATGTCGTCATTGTGCCCATAGGCATTGCTGTTATTACAGAGTCTTGGTTACAATACAAAATCACAGATGATATTATATGCATTGATGGATATGATATATACAGGAGTGATAGGTGTGATCGAGTCGGTGGCGGGGTATGCGCCTATATCAAATCGAACTATCATTGCGAAACGTTAATTTATCCTTTTCCCTCAACAATGGAGTTGATCACTTTGAGAATTTCTTCCTTGAATATATTTCTCGTTTGTGTATACATCCCTCCGGATTTAAAAAGCATTGATCTACAGCAAATTTCGGATTTCTTTGTCGACATGCTTGATAAAGAATTATTGAGATTACCAAGTATAAATATTGTGATTGCTGGCGACTTCAATAACTTCTCAAGTCGCTTATTTGATACTCAGTTTTCTATGCGAAGCTGTGTCAAATCTCCAACTAGAAATGATTCATTTCTTGATCAGAGTTGGATCAGTCCTGTATTATGGGATATCTATCAGGACAATGCTACAACTGGCCCGCCTCTTTGTTCCTCAGATCATAATCATGTTGTGTTATTTGGTCAACGCTCTCCACGGGACTGCAGATTAGTAAAAGTCTGGGACTTCCGTCAATCTAGAATTGATGATTTCGTGTTTGTCTTGTCAATAACTGATTTCTCAAATATCACCTCGCTTGATAATGTGGATGAAATGTGCAATGAACTTTATGTGATTCTACAGGCTGCAATGTCCTTCATACCTCTAACTTTTATTGTATTATCCAGTAATGACAAGCCGTGGATGACACCGCTGTTAAAACATCTTATAAATTTGAAATGGTGTGCCTACCGGCAAAGACAATGAAGTTTATACAATCATTATAAAAGCAAAGTAAGAAGCGAAGTAATAAAGTCAAAACGCATTTCGACTGATAGACAAATCACTTCCGCGAAGCATATCTGGAGAGTTGTTAATGAAATTCGTGGAAAGGTCTCCTCTAATTGTTATGACGCACTCAGTTTGAAACTTGGTGGCAAGACGAACTTTATGTCAGAAATGCAGAGTGAGCTGAGTAGTAATTACAATTATGACAGTGACGATGAGCTGAAAAACTTCGCAGACGATGACCGGCATCCAGATATTGGTCTTCATGATGTTTGGCATGCACTTACTCATTTGAAGAGTGCGAAATCGTCTGGAGGTGATGGTATACCGAACCGTATTTTGAAGGAAGGTGGTCATTGGCTAGCTTCTCCACTACATTGCATTTTTGAAAGTTCCGTCAGGGAGCGTAAATTCCCTTCGTGTTGGAAGTTAGCCGACATCGTTCCCGTCCCGAAGTTCAAAAAACCTGAACTAAATGATTTCCGTCCAATATCCTTAACACCTTCAATGAGTAAAATTTTTGAGAAGCTTGTCTTAAAGTCATCGTATGCGCAGCTTTCTTCACTCTTTGGACCGAACCAGTTTGCGTTTAGACAATATGGATCGACTGATGGTGCTCTCATCAGAATTCATGACAGCATCACTGAGCACATGGATTCAGCTGATGTTCTGGTAGTGAGACTGACATGCCTTGATTTAAAGAAGGCATTTGATAAAATTCTACCAAATATCTTGCTAAACAGACTTGTTAAGGGAAGTGTAAGTGGTGGTATCATAACATGGTTGAAAAGTTATTTGACGGAGAGGTTGATTCGCATTATAATCAACCGTGCATTTGGCCCCACTTTCAATGTTCCTTCAGGAATCCCACAAGGATCAGTATTAGGTCTTGTGTTATTTGCGGTACTCATGGGCTCGCTCTCAGTTTCACCTTTGTCAACCGTTGTTATCTATGCTGATGATGTAAGCTTGATTGATCCGATTTTTAAAAACGACACATCTTGTGATAATTTAACGGATATTTTCGCTTGGATTTGTCAAAATCATATGACTCTAAATTTGCGTAAATCCAAGCAAATGGTGTTCGGATGTGGCTCTCCTTGTACATGTATATCTTTTTATCCTGACATTGAGGTTGTAAATGAATGCAAGATACTTGGAGTGATTTAGAATGACAAGCTCAAATGGAATTCGCATGTTGATACTGTATTGAGAACTTCCTCGCAGCGTTTGTATACAATACGTCTTTTGAAACCTTTGTTATCGCGAGTCCAATTAGTGGATGTATATTGTTGTGTTTTCAATGCCTTACTCTGTGCGATTTGCCTTTCTTTTACTGCACTGAATTTAATCAATCTGATGCTGTACACAATTGAATACAACAACATGTCGTCTTGCTACTAGCGCATGGTTTTTACTCGAAGCACGTTATTTCAACAGTTAAGTTATTTACATTACAACTTACATTGGCGACGGGGAAAATTGGACTACAATAGTGTTGCAAACTTTACGCCAGACATTTGCAGTGCTGAAAATGTCTGTATTTCCGCCTTTCTCCAAATTCTCAACGGACAAGGAGAAATGGGCTCTCTACTCAGAAAGACTTTCGTTTTACTTTGGCGCTTGTGGCATAAAAGACGATGCGGAAAAGAAAAACTATTTCTTAGCTTGGTGCGGTGAAGAACTATTCTCAACTCTCACGAGTTTATTTTCTCCAGTGAAATTATCTGACACTGCTATTACCTTTGCTGATATCACCGACAAGTTAAACGTTCATTTCAAAGAAGACTCTAACTTCATGTCCGCTACATATTCGCTCTATTCCTGCAAACAGAAACCAGGACAAAGTTCGTCAGAATGGTTTGCTGAATTGCGTGAGAAAGCTAGACATTGTGGCTTTGATGCTAGTTGTGTCAGTACGCCTAGAGAACGTGCATTACGTGATCTTATTGTGATCAATTGTGCAGATCTACGAGTTCGTCAAGCTCTACTGAAAGAAGGTGATCCTACTCTTCAACGTGCGGAGGAAATAGCTCTACAGATTGAGAAGTTATCCAAGGACATGAAATTGATTCAACCTACTGCTACAGTTACGGAAAGTTCAAAACAAGTTGCAAAGCTTCGACCTGCAAGACCAAATGGTGCGTCTAAATACAATGGTAATTTTTCGAAGAATTTTAAATCTACTAAAGGTTACATCTGTTTATCGTGCGGTAAGAATAATCACAAACGTGAAGAGTGCAAGTACCGGAACTATGTGTGTAATGCGTGTCATATAAGAGGTCACATTCAATCTGTGTGTGGAAGAAATTCCGCAAATTCATCTGCTGTGTTGTCCAGCAAGAATTCTGCCAACAAAGTACATTCTGTTGATACTCTTGTCAGTTCTGTGAATTCTTCTCATAATATGATTCATAATTCGCCTTTCATGTTACCTATTGATGTAAATGGTAAAGACATTCTTTTTGAAGTTGACACAGGCTCTCCTGCCTCAATTATTGATGAACGTACGTGGTGTGGAATCGGGTCCCCTAAATTGTTGGACACCGACATTTCACTGAATTCTTACACAGGTCATGACATAAATGTCAAAGGTCATTGTAAAGTGAATGCCTGTGTATTAGGAAGTTCACAGATATTGAATTTACTTGTTGTGTCAGGTAGAAAACCGCCTTTGTTTGGTCGCGATTCTATTAGGAAAACAAATCTTGATGTCACAGATTTGATGCGTAATGAATTTTTCTATCGGTCAGATGTAGTGATGTGCTCATCCGTTTCCTTAGCTGACTCCGTATTGACTGATTATGATGACGTGTTTTCAACCGAGTTAGGACACTGCACGAAGTTCAAAGCAAAGCTTCATATAGATGAAAATGCCGTTCCCAAATTTCACAAGCCTAGACAAGTACCTTTTGCGCGTATGAATGCAGTGAAAGAAGAGATTCATCGATTAGAATGTAACGGGGCTTTATCAAAAGTTTCGCATTCCGACTGGGCAGCGCCTATAGTGGTTGTTCCGAAAACTAATGATCAAATTCGCTTATGTGGTGATTTTAAAGTAACAATTAATCCTTGGTTAAAACAAGATCAATGCTTGATTCCAACTCCTGAGGAATTACTCGTGAAGTTGAATGGAGGAAAGAAATTCACCAAATTAGATATGGCAGATGCGTATACTCAGCTTTTATTGGATGAAGCAAGTAAAGACATCGCAGTCATCAACACACCTCTGGGCATCTAAAGATACAATAGACTTGCATACAGTATAGCTTCCGCTCCCGCTATATTTCAAAGGTTGGCAAATGAGTTGATTGATGGTATCCCTCATACTGCTGCATATATTGATGATCTTATCGTTACGGGTAGCAGCGATGAAGAACATGATAAGTCACTGCGAATGCTGTTAGATAGAATCCGCGAGTATGGACTAAAACTGAAAAGAGAAAAATGCAAATTTTTCGCAGATGAAGTTAGGTACTTGGGATTTATTGTCAACCAGGAAGGGAAGAAACCGGACTCCGAGAGAGTTGATGCAATAGTGAATTTTCCTGTTCCTACGAACATTAAAGAAGTTGAATGTTTTCTTGGGAAAATAAACTACTATGGGAATTTCATTCGCGATGCTTCACAGGTGTCTTACCCTCTCAACAACCTTAGGAAGAAAGGAGTACCATGGAAATGGTCCAATCAATGTCAACGAGCTTTCAATGAGCTAAAAGATAGACTTACAAAGGCAACCTTACTTGTACATTTCGATCCAAATAAGACCTTGATTCTAGGTGCGGATGCATCCCAGTTCAGTGTAGGTGCGGTGCTGTTGCAGAAAGACGAGGCCAGTAAAGAATTGCCTATAGCTCACGCTTCGAAGACTCTTACTGTGGCAGAAAGGAACTACAGCCAAATTGAAAAAGAGTCATTATCCATCATTTTCGGTGTGAAGAAGTTCAAACAACACTTACTCGGACACAAGTTCTTGCTGGTGACTGTTCACAAACCCTTGCTGACTCTATTCAATCCAAGTAAGAGAATTCCTGAAACTACAGCTGCACGCTTACAAAGATGGGCAATAACTCTGATGGGTTATGATTACGAGATTGTCTACAAGAAATCTACTGATCACGGCAATGCTGATTCGCTTTCGAGGTTACCTGTGTCCAATACAATGTTTGATGATTCTGATTCCGAAATGGTTCACTCGCTATATGAAGAAACCCTACAAGATGTACCGATAAATTCAGAGTTGATTCAAAAACATACGAAATCTGACAGGATATATTCGACGCTGTATTCGATACGAGTATACCTCAAAATTGTAATATTGTTTTCCAATGTTTTGGAAATAAACAACTTTTGACTTTTGACTTTTGACTTTTGATATTATCGAAGATCATGCGATTCACTACACATGGATGACCGACCAAATGCAGCGATGATTCACTCAAACCATATTTTCAGCGGAGAGACGAGCTCGCTGTTCAACAGGATTGCTTATTAAAGGGTCTCAGAGTGGTTATTCCTAAACCATTACAGAAAGACTGTCTGAACTTACTACATAGCAGTCACATGGGCACGAATCGAATGAAACAATGTGCTAGAAGATGGATATGGTGGCCTGAGATGGATGGTGAAATACAACAATTGTCCTCACATTGTGAAAGATGTCGAAGGAATGCGTCTAATTCGCCGGAATCTTACTTACCATGGCCTACTCCGGAGCATTCTTGGGACAGAATACATATAGATTTCCTCGGTCCGTTTTGGAGAGAGAAATGGCTGGTTGTTATTGACGCAAAATCAAAGTATCCTTTTGTTATTCGAATGGGTTCAGACACTACTGCTACAGCTACAGCTAATGCGTTGGAATCTATTTTCGCAATACTTGGTCCTAGTAATTGCATAGTATCGGATAATGGTCCACCGTTCAATTCCAACCAAATAAATAGCTTCTATGAAAAATGGAACATTAAGCATGTGACAAGCAGTCCATTCAGACCTCAAGGCAATGGCATCGCAGAACGCTTTGTAAGAACATTCAAGGAGACAATGACGAAACTGAGAGAAGACGGTAAGGACAAACATATTGCGCTATGTGATTTCCTTCAAGATTACCGTTTTTCGCCTCATGCTACGACGAGCGAAATTCCTGCTGAAATGCTGTTCTCATTCAAGGTCAGAACGCGATTCTCTGTTTTACAGCCACAGAACGGGAATAACTCAACTCCGACGGATGACTTTGAATCGAGTGACGTATGGGTGAGACAATACCTTCCGACGAAGACAAGGATTCCGGGAACAATCGTAGGAAGAAAAGGCCAAGTCACATTCGTAGTTTCAGTCTCTGGGGGACGGTTATGGAAACGGCATACAACACAAATTGAAAAGCGTTTAATTGATTGTAATGATGTCGACTTGGACAGTTCGAATGATGTTACTGAGTTTCCCACTGTTCGGGCTGGGCCTAGAAGAGTTTCAACAAATGATTCTTCTGTTTCTACTGGACTTGCTAGTTCATCAATGCTTTCACCTTTGTTGTCCTCTGGTTGGCGCTCAGCTCGCGCTACCAAGGGCGTGCCTCCCTATCGTTTCTTTTAAGGGGGAGATGAACTGTTGTGTTTTCAATGTCTTACTCTGTGCGATTTGCCTTTCTTTTACTGCACTGAATTTAATCAATCTGATGCTGTACACAATTGAATACAACAACATGTCGTCTTGCTACTAGCGCATGGTTTTTACTCGAAGCACGTTATTTCAACAGTTAAGTTATTTACATTACAACTTACATATATAACTCCATCATTTTGTCTCTACTCTTATATGCTGCTTCCTTGTTAGCATTGCTACCAAAATCACTAGAAAAAGACCTTGAAAAGTTTCATCAACGTTGTCATGTCATTATTTGTGGGAAACATTGTAAATGTGACGATTTTCCTTCACTTTCTTCATTAAGAAAAAATCGTTCAATTGATTATTTCAGAAAATGTGAAGATTTTGGAGTACATCCTCTTCACGGCTTTGTGCCATCTCGCATGCACCGCAGTGGTCATTTATGTTGAACGCAGTGACAGACTGCGCTCTTTTTTCCCTTATGTCGCGCTTATGATTAACAATATTACGTGTACTTGAATTTTTGCTTTCAAATGCTGCTGTATATCTTTAAATGTTACCTTTTTTATTTTTCTCTGTGTCAATAATTCGAGTGTTCTGATTGTCATTGGTACAAATATACGCTTACTTACTTACTTACGTTGTATGCTCCTTGATTCGGGTCGCCAAATGCCTGCGAGTTCTACCAATGCAACAATCTCCACAGTTACTTATACATAGATCACTTTGGAACTCGCAGACATCGGCAACGCATCTTTCACAGAGGCTACAGGAATGCGTCTGGTCGGAAAAATAACAATCGGTCGGGAAGCTGGAAAAAAGGACAGCACAATCTGCTGCTTTGAATGCAAACAGACCTTGCCGACTCATCCCCATAAAATGAAAGCTTCAATAATGCAGCTTTCTTTTAAGGTCCACATACAGCAACAACAACAGGTAATTCCGACAAATGCGTTTTTGAAGGATAACTATTATTCCTGAAGATATTGTTTAACAGCAAAAATTCCTCTTCCAAAAATTGCGGAGAGCAAAGACCATAAAATAAAGTTCTTACCAGGATAAGCTTATCGTGCTTCATCGGAGCAAAGTTGTGATAGTTGGTAAGATCACATGCTGCTTTTTTTAAGAATCTTTGTCCTGACATTACCATGCTCATTACGAATAACCAAATCGTAATGAAAAAAGAAAAATAATGAAAAAGACAAAACTGATTCTTATTTACAAGTGAAGGAAATGTTATCAGGAGCAGAAATTGGACTTTGCAGGGTACTTCTGTTCTTCCCCCCCCCGCATTTCTGTTGTTGACACCCAGAAGTGTTGCATCGTCAACGATCTTCTCTTGCTCCTACCTGTTCTTACTGACGTGACATAGCGTTGAGTGTGTAAAACTCCTCTTATCTGACTTGTAGAACATTCACAGCCTCAGATTTAGACAACTGCTCGTCATTTGTCTGTAGACAACAATCACACGAAGTTCATGATCACAGCTGTACCTTGTATTCTAACTGAGTATCCAAGGGACCAATACTTCATCCCAGTGTTCACGTAAGACTTCTCAGTCGTGTTGTAGTGTCACTCAGTGACAGATCAAGTCTATTCTAAACCCAATGTGACTAACTTTGGCGAAATTTGATGATTTTGGAAAACTTGAAAAATGTGGGGGGAAAGAATAGAAGTGCCGCTAAATCACTTTTCACAATTTTGATAAAATCTTGAGCAATATGGACCTGCCTTATTCGAGATATTAAGCAAATTAGAAACATGTGAAAGGATCATGTGGAATCAGAGGAGCTATCTGAAACTTCTTCTCAATTATCGAATCGTATGGCATTGACGGAAACACGGTACAACAGAAGAGCAACATTGAATTCTTTCCAGTAGCAGAGTAAACATCCATAAACAGATTATCAATATCTTCTTCACCCTCATAATCATTTGCATTATGTTGTAAAACATCCTTTGTAATGCATCAACTACTGCTCGGAATTGAGTCGCTTGAGAAGCGATCTAAGGATTCTCCTATGCGACATGGTTCCCAGACATTATGACTAATTGACTAAATTATCTACGTCATTCCAATTTGCAATTAAGTTTGTAGTGCATGCTGTGTTCTATTTATAGATATTTCGTTCTCCAAGTGTCGGTTTGAAGGACCTTTAAATATTGAGAAAAGTGAAACAGAAAGTACAGATGAATTGAAGAGCTTTTCAAGAACTTCTATTTGTTCTGAAACTCGGTATCAATGAGTGTAGAATGGGACCCTGAATTGAAGTAACGATACCTGGCAGTCCCCGGACGGTATTTCAAGTACTGCATCAGACGTCTATGAACAGTGTTCACCGCAATGTGTTTGAACTTTGTTTCACTTTGTGGGCTTCTGCATTTTAGTCCGGGAGCTAGCGTGAAGTTGTGCAGGGAACGAGGTAGTACATAAACTTTCACATAGCATAGTACACCTCTAACCTACTGCAAAACTTCGCGTCTGCCGGATCAGATCATTTGCTTTTCAGAAATAGAGAGGATAACACAATCCTATGTATTTCCAGTGGTAAAATTGTGACATTTAAGGTGTTGACTCCATTTTTTCGAATTTTTGCTCATAAAAGTTACACAAATTGGTATTTTGTTGAACTGATTATCATAGAAATCATCTACAGATCATGATCTTTTAAATGAGTTATCATTCAGTGACAGAGGATGAAGTAAAGTGTACAAACAGACACTTCTCGTTAAAGTATATCAACAATTTTCCTGAAATTTCTATATTAAAATTTGCAGTTACACCAACGGGAAGTGTCTGTTTGTACACTTTACTTCATCCTCTGTCACTGAATGATAACTCATTTAAAAGATCATGATCTGTAGATGATTTCTATGATAATCAGTTTAACAAAAACGTATGGGTACTCCGTAAACGCGTTTATTCCTATCTATTTTCACATGCGTTTTTAGCAACCAATCAAAATCTACTGAATCTATTTATGAAAAGTTGCTCCTCTGATTGGTTCATACTCATCGAAAATTTATAGACCATTTCAATTCAAGAATATAAAATCTCTCAACAAGACCTTTAAAGAGTACAAATAATATTAAACTACTCGATAGTATGATTAGGAATTTTTCAACTTTCCATCAATGAAAATTAATTCCTTAGCACTGAGACAGCGCAGTTTACCAAAAAAATGACTTGCGTATTCAATATCATGGATGTGCAGTGTATCCATTTTGTTGGAGTTTGTCGGCATACAACAGAAGTATCAAATTAGTGAAGCATTCTATATTCAGAGATATTCACTTTAGTTGAAATTTAGCTTACTTATAGCTAAACTTAATTTATGCAGGTTAAATGAGAGTCAGTGGGACGTGACGGGACGCTAGGTGAAAATAAGCCCTGATGTTCCCAGAAGCTCGGTGATTGTTGATTCGCTTTCGATTTGCGGTTCGGTATTACTGTTTTCTCTGCAAATTCAAAGATGAACTAAATCGCAGGAAATTAGGATATAGCCTGCATCTTCAGAGCGAAGAACGACAGACTCTGCCTGGACTCTGTTTCTTTCTATGTTCAACGATCTAATGCTACATTATTTCGGGAGAGAGTTTATTTCTCGAATCAAAAGTCTCACAGAGAGAAGTACTCATCACTTTTGATTCTGACATCATTATATATTGATGTTGATCTAGTATATCATTGCAAAACAAAGTTTGTAATGCAGCTCTTTCATGGTTAACTCTCACCATGGTAGTCACAGGAGTACGTCAGATACTGACAATCATTCCACATGATGATAGTGTTAACAGAAAGCAGATGTAATAACATGCATTCCTACATCAAATATTGATGCTCTGATATCTGTGATCATGGTATTACTAAAGAGTCGACGCTCTGCAATATTTGCACAATTTTGTTTAATTTCATTATATCTGAAGCGCTCTAGTAACTGTTGTTGATAGATAAAACCGATAAATTACATAAGTGACAGTCTGATACGACGGAAAGGGGTTTTTCCTTATAGTTATTTTAGTTCAATGGATACATTGAAAGAAACATCCCTTCCGTCCATCGATAAATTTAAAAATGATTTGACGGGTGAGGACTGTTCGCTGGATGACTATGGGCACGCAGAGCAAGCATGGTTAGAATTTAGGTGCCGCACGTTTGGTGACTACATGCTTGCCTACTTAAAATTAGACGTCTATCTGTTGGCTGACGTGTTTGAGACTTTTAGGAAAGTCACATTAGAACAGGACGCCTTAGACCCCGTTCATTTTGTTAGTCTGCCGGGTCTGTCCTATCAGTCAGCCTTCAAGATGACGAAAGAGAGCATTCATTTACTGCAAGATGCAGAAATGTACACGTTATTTGAACGTGGTATTAGGGGTGGCTTGACATTTGTTAACAAACATGTTGTCAACAGCACCCAAGCCATAGGATCGACCACGCATTTAATGTACATAGACCAAAATAATTTGTATGGGAGTGCACTCTCCAAGCCTTTGCTACAGTCTGACTTCCAATGGGTAGAGCCCCATGGCATTGAACACTTCTCCAATCCAGCACACATGGCACTGGGAGATGAGGCCGACATAGGTTATTTATTTGAAGTCGACCTCATCTGTCCAGACTGCATTAAGAATGGGACCGTTGATTTTCCTCTCGCACCCGAATGTGGCATAGTCAGTCCAGATATATTCTCTCCCTTTATGGAAGAACACAATAAGAAATATGAGGCGGAAAATGACTTAAAGTATAAAGCCACTAGGAAGTTGTTGCTCACCCAATTGAACAAGCAGCATTACATCGTGCACTATTCCATCCTCAAACTCTATCTAGGTATGGGGATGCAACTTGATAAAGTCCATCGCGCTATCCAGTTTAGGCAGAAGCCCTTTCTAAAACCGTATATAGAATTTAATAGCAAGAAACGGGCTGAATCCAAGAATCCTTTCGAAAAGGACTTCTTAAAATTTAAGAATAATGCCCTCTTTGGTAAAACCATGGAGGATGTAAGAAAGCGCATGGACTATCGCATCGTAACTGATCCGGAAACGAGTATCAAGTTATGTCGCTCGCCGTTGTTTTGCCACCATGATGTCATTTCCGAAGACATCACTGGTTTTAAAATGTTAAAATCTAAAGTAGAACTTTGTAAGCCCATTTATGTCGGTCAAGCTGTCTTGGATCACTCCAAGTTAGAAATGTACAAGTTATTTTACCACACTTTTAAGACATGTCCACTTCTCCAACGTGTGGAATTAGTAGGAGGTGATACAGACAGCTTCTTCCTAGCTTTGACAACCACTAGCCAAGTCAAGCAGGAAGACATTTTAAAATATTTAGCACCCAAGTTTGATAGTTCCAACTATCCCACTGACCATCCGCTTTACTCTACCTCAAATAAAGCGAAGCTTGGCTGCTTCAAGGATGAGTGTGCCGGCAAACAGATAGAGGAGATGATCTTGCTTCGCCCCAAGATGTACTCCATGAAGCTAAAATCCTCAGAGCTTTCTATAAAACGGACGAAAGGCATCTCGAAGTCAATCGTTAGAAAAATGACACATAGGGACTATCAAGATGCCTTAGATTCTCTTAAAATCAAAAAAGTAGAAATGACCATTTTAAAATCATAGTCGCATCAAGTCAGAACAACGACGTTTAGGAAACGAGGTCTCTCAGCTTGGGAAGACAAGCGATGCTGGATGAGTCCTAACCACTCATTACCGTACGGCCATCCAGACACTCATCTACCTCCACCCAAGAGACAGAAACTTTCTCCTCCTCCGTCCGGCGATGTCTGATGATGAATGCTTCCTCTCTGTTGTGGTTGATGTTTTGCGTTTTACTCCATGGCGTTTTCTATAGGATGTTGTGAGTGAGTGCCTTAGAACATGCGTCCAACTCCTGATCACTTCATATCATGACTTACATATCAACTGGTTTTCCTGACGTTGTTTTCTCCCTGCACATGAGTGACTTTGTTTTCTTCCTGCATATCAGTGACTTTGTTTTCTCCGGTGATGTGAGCCATAAAAACTTTGTTTTCTGGTATCATCAGTATTAACTGCATGTGGCTGTGATGAAAATCGGTTGTGATGATGAATAACATATCATAGTCATACTGTGTTGTTTTCCTTTTGACATAAAGATGGGATTCTCACTCATTAGACAGAAGTAAAAGTTTTAATCATTTTGTAAGATGGGTAGGGTTAGAAATAAAGTTGATGATTGTAAAGTTAGAAATAAAGTTATACCCATGTCACTGTTTGTAAGATAGGCGAAATATAAAATGAAGTCAAAACCATATTAGAGTTTGTAAAGTTAGAAATAAAGTTGACGTTTGCAAAGTTAGAAATAAAGGTATAACCATATCACTGTTTGTAAGATAGGTGAAATATAAATGAAGTTAGAATCACTTCACTGTTTGCAAAGTTAGAAATAAAGTTGACGTTTGTAAAGTTAGAAATAAAGTTGATGATTGTAAAGTTAGAAATGAAGTTGATTGTAATGTTAAAAATAAAGTTATAACCATGTCGCTGTTTGTAAGATAGGTTAAATGTAAATGAAGTCACAATCACTTCACTGTTTGTAAAGTTAGAAATAAAGTTGACGTTTGTAAAGTTAGAAATAAAGTTCATGATTGAAAAGTTAGAGATAAAGTTTAACCATGTCAGAGTTTGTAAGTTAACATTCTCACCAACGCATGTAACATCATGACAATTTCTTCGACTTAGGAAACATCAACCACTTTGCTGACTCATGTCTATAAATAGCTCTGACTCATGAAGGGGTAAGGCGCCAGTCATACGAATCTAATCAGTCTTGTTCAACCTTTTCACCGACACGTGTGTGGGCGTGTAATTCAACATCGATGGCGCCTCACGTCAGACAGCGTGACCTTCTCACCGACAAGTGTGTGTGGACATCATTTCATGTCTATAAATAGCGCTGACTCATCATAAAGCGAAGAACCTTGTTGATGACCTTTTCACCGACAAGAGTGTGGGCGATAGTTCATTGCAATGACTCATTCAAAACACATCATGTGATTAACACGATTCTATTAACTGTGACTCATACAGATAACGCATTAAAGATTTAACAATGTCAGCTACTTTACTGATATCACGTAAACCAGTCATGATACAATGTCCGTTATGAAACACTGCAATATGTACAGGATGCCACTTTCGAATCAGAGCGGCAGGAAAGAGTTCAGTCTCATAAAATATACAATGATTACTGGTTTTAATGTTGGCTAGATTCACTAACATCTTCAATTGAACAGACACTACTATATTCTTCAATGTCAGGGGACTCAGGCGGAGATGAGGCATGAGTGTTCGCATTTTCTTGACGACTTCGTAACAAATGGACTGCATCACGAAATGAGAAAGGTTTGCGCGATTAGGATAGCGCGATGCAACCTTCGTAGATGAAAGCGTTCTAGAGTTATCTGAAGTTGACGTTTCGTATCATGAAATGTAACACACTGACTTTTCCATGATACATAGAGGCATGCTGATAATTTCCACATGATCATGATTCAAACCTGAGTGAAGACTGTAATGCCTAAAAAAGAAGGAGAGAGTCATGTTCATGTCTGGCATGGTGAGTGTACATTTCTTTCTTGATACGATGGCCGTTAGGCCGTGGTCTCATAAAGACCGATAGTGCGTTCTCAGTGTGTGGAGAGTGTTACTGTAGTTGATCATCATCATCAACATGGACATCATTTTTAAAGGTGATGGAGACAAGATAGGGATTCAACGTAAACAACCTTCCGTCCCTGCGCGGACCCATGTAGATGGTTTGAATTTTAGTTTCTAAGGAGTAGAATCCTTTTCCCAAAATGGGGAGTGGTTTGCAATTGAGTAAGTCGAATTCGCTGCCCTCCTTTTCATGGATGATGAGACAGTGTCTATCCATATGCACATACATGTATCGTCTTTCCATGATGGGAACTTGTGGCCGCTTTCCATTGTGTCGAACAATTTCTTTGGGAATGGTGAGATTTTCTTTCAGGAATGTTTCAAGAGTATTGAATTGTAACCGTGTCCAATAGTCTAACGGCACACACACGGCCAGTCCATACTTTGTTGACATAATCTTTAGATAATCTATTCGTTGACTTGTAGTTTTTATGGTTACGGCTTCTCCATGATGAGTTATCTTTTGATTGAAAGCATTTTTACCCGATGCTAAAGTAAGGGAGTTCAGTGTACCCAGTGCGAGAGCAGAGGAGTTGATGGCTTCGAGCAACTGCATGGTTAGCGTAAGGACGGAAATGATTGCCATGCGCTCAGTCGTCCGTTTTATAAGCAGACCTAGCTCCAATCACATGCGTTTCCCTTTTCTCGTTTTCCCTGTCTTTGTTATGTGACAAAGAGTTAACGCACGTGAACGTTTGAGTGCGTGGGTGGAAACCTTCTCTCTTACAAAGACTTGAGTAACACGCCCCTTCTAGCGAACAAAGACGCATTCTATTATCTAACAAAGAGCCTGATAGTAATGCACAAAGCGCAATGACTCATGTTGTGACACGCCCCTTTTCTCGAACAAAGACGCATTCATTTATCTAACAAAGAGCCTGATAGTAATGCACAGACCGCAATGACTCATGTTGTGACACGCCCCTTCTAGCGAACAAAGACGCATTTATTTATTTAACAAAGAGCCTGATAGTAATGCACAAAGCGCAATGACTCATGTTGCTCTATACACCATTACAAAATACTCAGTTAAAAGAAAACTTTATTGCATCTACACAATGTGTCGAGCATTAAACAAAGTCGTGGATGTAAACACACTCAGTTGAATCATGATATGTTTAATAACGTATGGATTTCCTTCCAACGTCTCTTCTATTCTCTCCATAATTTTCTCCATATGACGACCATAAAATTGATCACTAAGAGTAATCCATTCTGTGCAATAAGATCCAAAACGAAGTGGTTTTTGTAAATCTTTTAACTCTATATAAGCAACGAGTCCACCCTTTACATCTTGAGGTTGTAAACTCTCCATCAATCTTTTGAAGAGAGGAAGGCTTTCAGTGAGCACTACTTTCATATCATTCATCTTCATTTTAAATGTAAGTTTCCAATCTTGTAAAAATCCATCGAATCCTTGTTGATCAAGTATCAAATGACACATGTGGTTACTTAAGGTACGATGCGCCATCATAAACGTTGTAACTATAGATTTCACATTGCTTCAATGACTTCCACTATGAATAAAACAGAAATAACAATCATGTTCCACTGTAAGTTTATTCAACACCAGACAAAATTCACAAGTACAGAATACACTTCATAAAATGATCATCATTCATTCACAAGGAGTAAAAACATGTTTTACATAGACCCATGCTGTTGACAATAATATAGATACAGTTCATAAACGTCATAGAGACTACAATGCCAGCGTCAAGAGAGTTTTGCAATGTAGGTAGCTTTATTTCTAGTATTACAATGGGATGGTGGTCTGTAAAGGTGATGTCTCTCACCGAAACATATTGCCATGTCAAAAATCATTTCATCTCTAAACTTCTTTTGATCACAATGCATATGATAGTCTTGTCTCACACGATCTACCCAACATGGTAAATATAAATTATCAATGTGCAACTGATGAAGTGTTGTTGCTTCTCGTTCAGAATCATTTCCTAATATTTTAACAATATGAAAACCTGACAGCCACCGTTTGAAATCACTTATCAAATACGTTTCATTTACAAATCCAATATGAATCAAAATAGAAGGATCAAGTCCATGCACATGACGTCGTGACCATTCGTCTTTGTATGGAGGACAGTAGGCAAATCTATGATATACACTAACAACAGTTTGATCACTTTCTGTCATTGCAATAGCACTCAATTCCTGCATGGGTGTTCCCTCGCTGTCTATGAAGATGACAACCTACAATATCAAAAAGACTTCATTACAAAATAATACACTGAGCAGGAACTTTACAAGGATGTCTGTCCTTTACATAACAAAAAATACATACAACATGATGACAATGTTTTATTTGAACATAACGCGCAAGGCCGCGTTTTCCACATTCACTACATACTAACTGATTACAATACTTAAGATTTCTCTTTGGTGGTAGCACCATCTTTCTTTGATGTGCGACGACGTTTAGGTTTAGTGACAGGTTCTTGACACTCTTTGACACAAGAATCAATGACTTTCTCAATGTGATCAAGTCCTGTTAACTCAGGTTGATGATGAATTTGAGCAATGCGCAAATTGAGAGAAATCAAATTACCGTCAGATTGATGAGGTCCCACATAAACAGCAGGCACCTCAATATGAAATGAATAAAAGCCAGCACCTAGCGATGACAATTCTGTTTCAACTGACTGTTCAACTGTCACTCCTGAAGTGACTTTACAATACTTGCTTTGTAAAATATAGCAGCGAGTACCGCGATACAATGGTTTATAATAAGAAGTTTTCTTTTCTGGCCACAACTGTAATAGTTCAGTAGGAATAAGAGCCTTTTGCCTCACAACGTCTTCTAAAATGTCAAGCTGCTGACGCAACCAATTATCAATAGGGATACTCAGGTTTTGACCGCAACGATTTACTTGCGTATCCACTTTTGGTAAGTATACCGCCGGCGTTTGAGGATAGAGTTGAACACCGTTGTAGCGCACTTGTTGTTTGTAGGTAGGATAGCCGTGAATTACCTTTTCAATTTTCGGATTCCACAGCTCGAGATGTTGAGGATTCAGTGATGCAGCAGTTGGAGTAGGATTCATGGCTATGGCAGTCTGTAACGAAAGAATACCACTAAGTACATTCATGATCATCAGAGAAAAGAAAATTGTTAGCTTAGCATATAAGATGGCCCTTAAGAGGACCTTTTGGAGCGTTCACAGGATTTAAAGCTTATCACCAAAGTCTAAGTCTTCGTCATCGTCCAGTAAATTAAATGTCTTGGGCTTAGGACCCGAATTGAGTTTCAATTCCCTAAAAGACTTAAACGTAAAGCGTCTAGGTGGTGGAGGCGGTGGTGGCGATGGTTCAACAAAATAAGCTTGTACAATCATTGGCCACACACTCTCCTGCGTCTCTCTTCTAAAATGCTGGTAAGGTTTAGGCCAGACAGTCATGACACTCACTTGTAAATTTGCAAACAAGATTGATCAGACAAAGTTGAGAGGGGAGAATGGCTTCAGCAAGTCACACACGCTTTCCAAGTCAAGAGAATGAAATGAAGAGAAAATGGGGAGACGTCTGCTTTTATAATCTCCTGCGAATCCACATTTGACACTATGTGAGCCAATCAGAGACCTCCGTTTCTCCCCTGACTTCGTTGCGGCAGGGATAAGGAGGCACGCGGACGACTGACTCATGAATGCTTTTCCCAAATCTTGTAGTCGAATCTAGTTTAGCACATTGAGTTGAATATGAATGTGTTTTATGCGACATAAGAGCAAGTTGGATCCATGCTCATGAAATGAATCTAGTCGAGATGCAATTTTTGCCATGTGTCGCTGATAGAAATGTTTGGGATCATGTATCGTCTCTGCAGAATAGGATGCAAAATGAAACACTACACGTTCACCTGCATGTTCATCAGTCACTTTCTCAAATTCAATCTCTGCAACTAATCGTCCTTTCACATCTTTATTCATCAAACTGTCCATGAGCTGTTGGAAAACGAAGTAACCTTTAGCGATAGCAAATTCTAAGTCTGCCTTTTCATGATGAAAGGAGATGATGTAGTCCCTAATCACACCACGAAGACTTTGTCGATGAAAACGTAGTGAACAAAATTCATTCGTAAACTTTACTGCTTCTGTCATCTTTCTTCCTTTCAATTCGGAGACATAGCATGAATGACATACAGGTGCAACATGACACGCTGATGCCATATCTGGTCTCTGTTTTCCAGTCCGAGGCTTGCTTCACCCGCTAGAGCGATTTTCAAAAACATTCTAACTCTGTCGTTCTTCGCCAAGGTCCAAAATTTTCAATAACATCTCACCTCTAAACGAAGGCAGATACGAACAAGCCATGTTTTCCACTGAATTTGTCTCACTCCCAGCTTTCAAATGAGCTATGGCACGACTTTCTACGATGTCTACAACCAAAGTTGGAAGATCGGTGCCGAGGGGGGGAGGTCAGAACTTTTTCTCTCCGAATGAGTTGGGAAGATGTTCCTAGACCCAACTTTGACCAAAACGTCCGAATTTGCATTCCATTTTCCCATCCAAGGTCTCCTTCTACCCGAAAAACGACTTTCCTCATCCCAAAACATCCAACACCTGCCTTTTCCAACTCTGACGTTTTCTTGCCATTTTCCTCCCTAAACCCAAGAAAATTAGTCCAAACTGAGCTTTCCACTGCATTTTTCTCACTCTTAGCTTTCAAATGAGCTATTGCACGACTTTCTACCATCTCTGGAACCAAAGTTGGAAGTTTGACAGGGGGGGAGGTCAGAACTTTTTCTCTCCGATTGAGTTGGGAAGAAGTTCCTAGACCCAACTTTGACCAAAACGTCGAATTTGCACTCCATTTTCCCATCCGAGACCTCCTTCTGCCCGAAAAACGACTTTTCTCATCCCAAAACCACCAACACCCGCCCTTTCCTCACTCTATCCCTCCCACATTCCTATCACCTTCCTTCCCAACCCTTACCCGAAAACTCCTTCTTTCCTTCCAGAGGGGGGAGGGACCCGTTTCCTCCTCACGGACCCATTCCTCCCAACACATCCTTGGCCACTTTCTGCCAGAGGGGGGGGCTGAGTCAGCATGACTCATCGATGACTCATCACTGCACCGCACTGTCCTTGATTTTGGAATGGGGTTACTACTTGTGGTCCTCCCTGTAATTCGCCAGCTCTGTGAAAACATTTTATTCTACTCGGATGCAGTACGTTTACATTTCTTATTTCAAATTAGACATTGGAATAATTGGTGGATTTCTGACGGGTGATGCCATGCAGTACTGCCGCAAGGAGAATTAATTTGCTTAAGTTTAGAAATTTTTAAACCTTTCAATCTATTTATTCAAAGGCAATCAATATATTCAAGCGTGAAATATGCCGATATACATTTGGGACTGTAATGTAGCCTACGCATTGACAGTAGTATATTATGGCTCAATGACTTAGGTCATATTTCAATGCATAGAAAGATATTTTTCTGAATATATAGTCGTCGTCGTGGTCGCCAAGAGCAGATATTAAATGCCAATGTTTCTGCAACGATGAAACTTCTACCGCTTACAAATTTATTGATTTCTTCGCTCGTTTAGCATTTTTTATTGTCAAATATATAATGTCAATATTATTTCAGGGTATGACTGCATCAATTTCATTTTCTTTTCTCAGGACAGCTTCCGGTTGATTGCCTCCATGACCACGAGAGGTTCAACCAAGTAGTGACCATTACAGTATACAGTGCATGTCTATAATGTCAGAAAAATTGTTTTCTAACTGATGAGTTGATCATAGAGGTGGGATGAGATACATCTCTTTACCCGAGATAATATTTGTGAGAAGGATGCTTAGAGAAAAGCAGGCTCAAAAGTGCTGCCGCGTCTGCAAACTGCCGTCCCCATAAAGTGCTTGATGCTCTATATTTTATTATGCTGCGAGTCGAGGTTGTGTTTCTCTGGTGTATGTGTGAAGTCGCAGTTTTCTCGCTTTTGTGACTAAGTAGGGCCTACCTGAGTTCGAGTCGCTGTCTATCAAAATTTTGATTGAAAAAGCGACCAATTCATCGATGGTGGGCAACAAGTGCAATTTTTATCGTGCAAACACAATGCTGAAGTTAATCAAAACACTTCTTCTACATGCTCTCTCCGTCCTTGAATAGTAGGTGCATCACTTTCCATTCACAGTCTGTTATCCGGCAGATAAAGAAAAAACTTCTATCTCAATGGCGCTTTGATCGCAATCCAATTCAACAGAAATGCACGCGTAGCAGTGTAAGTGGAAGCAAACACACTAAGTCATGCACGTTTGCGATTTGCAATAGTAATATCCCTCACACTGTCTTTACGATTATTTCACACTAGAAAATCCATTGCATCAGCGAAGAATTCATGTTAACACTGATGCCGAATGATTGCGTGAATTGTCAGCTGAAAACCACGTGTTTGGACGTGACCTACTTCAATGGTGTACCGCTGCTGAGTCATAAGTGTACCGTTGCTATAGTCACGACTTAACCACGGCGCAGTGTTCTGCGATATTGTTGTGGCCATTCTAGTCTAACTAACGCGCAATAATATTAATCGGATTTCTCTGGATGAACGTTAGTCGCAATAGGTTCATCTTACTTTTCATCATTCGATAAACATTTAGGCCTGCATTTTCACATTTCAAACATTATCAATATCAGAGCCCAACAGATCCCAATAAGCCCTCTCCCAACAAGATATACATGCAATCGTTGACATTAGTCAGCACGTTACCGATGTTTTCGGGTTGTACTGAGCAGCTCATTTTACTGTGTCTTCAGTCTGACCTTGCCTCTCTCGAATTCGAGCATTGAGAGCAGCTCTTAGTGTGATTCACACAAATTGACACAGTCAGCTTTAACCTAGACACATCATTCTGGAGGAAGGAAACAACAGCTACGATTCCTCTGCTTTGAGAAGCAGCCAAAAGGATCCTGTTCATTCCGAACGAGTGCCATGATCGAAAGACTATTCAGCGAGACCGGGTTCATCATATCACCAACGCGTCGACGCATGTCATCAGAAATAGTATTACAGGCTGTTGTTTATCTAAGATATAAACAACGCGTTCAACATCTGGTGAAAAAAACTAAACGTTGTTGACGAAGTACCGGTTGGTACATTGGTGCTGGAAGAGAATGTGCGCAACGAGTCATCGACTTTGAAGACGAACACAATACACAATTCTACGTATAATTCAAATGAGAAATTTTGTGATACTAGATATCTCATTGTTTGTTTTTGTTTAAGCCCCTTGTTTAGGTCTCATCACATTTTTCCAGAGATACTCTATGTTAGTTTTTGCTTAGGTCCCTATTTAGGTCCAATCACATTTTTTTAAGAAATTTTCTTCAGAGAGTAATTTTGAGGTGCATTATATATCGGTATTTGAAGCTGGGACATTCCCATAACGACGTCTAAATGTTTCATAATTTTTATAAACTTATAGTTAATAAGACTTAAGGTTTGCCCTTAAGAGGACAGGTGGTGCGTTCCCACCGGCAGACATTAAACGTTCAAGGCTCGTCAAACTTTTGACTATCCTAGGACTACATTTTAGAGCCAAACTTGACGAGATCGGTGTGGAGGACCTTCCCACTAGTCCATTTTTCAATCAGCGCTTCTAAAGCGGGGCTGGACCTTACCCCTAATGGTCCTTTGACTTGTGATCCTCGACAAATGCATGAATGCATGAAGGTCTTTAAGCACAAAGACTTGACGGATCTGATTGCGTGCCGGGCGGACCTTCCCGGGGGTCCATAACATAACGCTATACGGGCTGGACTTCACCCTTAAGTGTACGAGATCGTACAAGGCCGCTTAACAAGTGATCTCCTTGGTCAAAGTTTCAGGCTCGATTGATTAGGAACTTATATATAAATAGACACTTAGTAATCACCATGTCAACCCCATGGAGACCAGTAACTGACACAGTCCATTCATCACACTAGGGCAGTTAGCGATAAAAAAAACAAAACAAAACGTTAAAACAAATAAAACAATAGCCAGTCGTCAGCAGGTACCCGCCAGATTTTAATCCAGATTTTAATTCGGGGCATAAAGACGAAATTCTTCTTTGTTGTGATGGGATAGAATTTGAAAGGGAGTCGGATTCACTTGGGGGGTACGTCATCGTAAAATAAAATTTGATTCATGCCTATAAAAAATATAGGGACTTAGCCTACTGAACATAAGATTTTAAGGTATATAAGAATTTTAGTATGTTCGTCTATGTATGGATATAAAGTAGTAGCCTACTAGAGTGCGGGCGGTTTATTCAATGTAGTTTTTAATCAGCAAGAAATTAAAGCTATGTTTAAAGCAACGATTCACTTGGAGGAGGTTGGCCTATTGATTAGTCATTGACGTGCTCGTTATGCTCCAACACTGGCCTAAATATAATACAGCAGGCATAGATATAGCCTTAATATAGCAGGCCTAAAGTATGAAGTGCCCGTCATAGGTAATTGTCTATTATCAAGTTAAGGTAAATGCAAAATCATATACCGGTACATTATGCTACTAAAAAAGGTAACCGCTATGTAATAGTATGTATAGACTTATACAATTCATCTGTACGTTGTCATGCGCTTCGCCCTTCTGTAATTAAGCTCTACATTGCAAGCTATTTAGGCCTGCTTGCGTATAAGCCGCTGTCTACTGCCTATTACCTACTGTAAGTGAGCCCGTGTGGCGAGCTGTTTGTTAACAGCGCATTATCCGATGTAGGCGAATTAACACCAAATGTATTTGTAGTTCAAACATACATATTAGCTATACACGTCTGCCCCTATCAGCTCAGGTGAAGGCAGTCTCGATGCAAACTTTAGTCATACAGCATATATATAGTGCATGCCTATCATACTTAATTATGTAAAATCAATTAAAGCCCCTGGCCCTATTACTATTAAGGGCAATATAGTCTTAGGCCAACACGTCCGTTGACTTTGTCAATTCAAAAAGTAACGCATATGGTAGGCCTAAGCGGTAAGCCCCGATGCAGCTTTGGGTCAACTTGCGTGCGTTTTTAGCTCTAAAACAGGCTATTGGGATTTATATTGAGATTGGGATCTATTGGGATCCCAATAGAAATTCTCATTGGGATTAGGTTGGGATTGGGCTGGAAATTTATGAATTCAGAAATTCTCACGATGAAAGATTCCTTCCGTTTTTCCACTTCAATTGAGAAATTATGCTTCTGAACCGTGCAGAATATATCCTTAATTCCACTTACCGGTACATCTTCACGGACAGAGCGCCTCCATGATTTTAAATCTGATGTAAGATGTTCGATTTGCCTTTCTTACTCGAGTAGAATTTTCCGAATATTCCCATCATTTATTGCTGTCTGGAATTCAATTTTGGAGATCTTCATATTCAACTCTTTCCTTGTTGATTGAGTGTCATTCTCGCACTGACTGATTTTGCTATCGATACTTTCGTATATAGATAATATGAGAGCATTTAACTTATTTTTAAGCTCGGACATGAAAGATTTACGACCAATGTCCACACTGTAAGTCAAAAAATTCTCACATCTCAAGCAGTCGAAGAAAACGTTCATTAGTTCTTCATCACTGTTTTCGAATGACCCAAACAGCCAGCATGGAATTGTTTCAAGTATCCCGGACTATTACGTACAATCAAGAGCTTATCACGATCTTTGGACCTGTCATTAATGATACAAGGCTCGGCGGAACAGTGACCTGAGACAGATTTCCGTTTGGAGTCAATGGGCACGTAATCAGCGAAAAATACCAAAATGTAGATGGTGGAATTGAACCAATAGACAGATTCCATCCAATGCCGAAGTCCAGCACTATATCATGTGCACCAGTACAACACTGCCACCGCTCCATGAATTAGATGCACTTCAATGATAAGCGAGAAAAACTGATGCCCTCCACGTCAAAGAAAAATCATGATGCTACGTAATACTTCCTTCTTATTGGACAATTTTTGTCTCATCCCTCGCACTAATTTCTATTATCACGTTCACTACATATTATACTGCTTATGACTAGTACATAAACTTTTGTCAAAATTGGATGGTATCTTTGATGATTTTCAATTATGTGCATATGCAATGCACAAAGCAAGTAGAGCTCTGCATACTTGACATATTGATGCCACATGTTAATTCAGCTTTTTTAATGTTCTTTGCAATTTTCAAGGATATATATACATCTCCTTCAAGTCGTAATTAAGTATGCGAAGGGTAATTAACAAGATATCAGTTGTTATTTATAAACAAATATATAATTAAGCTGGTCTGAGTAGAGAGATGATGATGTGTAGGTAGATGATGCTACCTACACAAATACATGGACTCATCATATCAAGAAACTACTTTTTAAATTAAGGTTGCATCAACTTTGGTTGAATCAAAATGACTGCAATAAAAATGGCTTCATCAGAATCGCTAACGATGGATTAAATATGTTTTTCAGAGAAGAATGGATTAACTCCGCAAAGGTCAGTCATAAAGGATTGCGATATATTGAAATGTGTAGATTTGATAACAACTTGAATAGTGGGGGTGATAACTCTAAAACCGTGCAAATTGAGGGTAGAGGGCCAGATTTTTGCCTATATCTTAATTTTCATCCTATGAACAATTCCTGATATGTATCTCTTTCTGTATTTCTGCATTTACGTCTCCCTGAAATACATTACACCAATGGGATTTCGCACAGACTTTAATGACTAAAAATAATTCTAGTGTTTAAATGCGGAAGCAAGAGTGGATGTTTCGTCATAGCGACGCAGTACACAAATATTTCAAAATTTACCAGCTGAAAATAGTAATAGCAAAAATCTATGGCAATGGCTATGACATCGGCTGAACCGGCACAAGTTTGGTCTCCTGGCTATTACACCGTCTGATCTGTTGCAATATTCTTCTATCTATATTATCACGCATCGTATTTCTCAGCTATATCAGATAACAGAATCACTCAATGTAACAAGGAGAGGTCTTTGTATCAGAAAGTGACTAGGCTCGCCTCTTTGTCTTTCATCGCCTTACATAGTCTTGCCTCGCTCTAATTTTTTGAGAAATTTGTGGTTTCTGAAAAGAACTAAACAGATTTCTAGGCGACAAACGAATAATATAACAAAATCTCAATTTTCAAGTGCTGTTGATAATTTTATCTATTTCTTATTTGAGGCAATCAGCATTATCTGGGGCCCGTTTCATTAAATAAATTAGTGCTCTATATCAGTGTGGAAAATGTTTTGCGTTTCATAAAATAAATTTAAAGCAGTGATTTAAACAGTCGAAATTAGCAGCGCTTCACAAAACCACATATTAAGCAGTGATTTATATTAGTCCCACACTGCTTAATATTTGGTTTTGTGAAATGCTGTTAATTTCGACTGCCTAATCAGTATTATTAAGCAGTCTGCAGAGGAATTGCGTTTCACAAAGAAGTATCAGCAGTGCTCGAAATTTGAAGATATGGAAATTCACTGATAGAAATGTGAAAATTTTTTATCAACCTCAAGAGTTTGATAAATATGTGAATGATCGTCGAGAAAGTTATGGAAACTTAAAATATCGGAGAAATTACTGAAAATATAACTTGAAAATGGAAAAATGGCTTTTGATTCTCAATTCTATTGTCAGTAGTAAACTATTTGTGAGAAGGGCACATTTGCAAGCTGTTTTTTTGAAAATTTTTTCCTTTGAAAAGTGGCAATGCTGTGACGAAGAAACGTCCGATAACAACAAAATTATAGTGGGTTGATTTGAGGGTTTCAATTTCTTTCGTGTAATGAGGTATGGAAGAATTTCGTCATTCAAAGTCGTCATAAAATCATTTCAATATTAGAAGACCTTGAGATATTGATTTTTACATACATCGACAACAGCAAGCAAAATGGATTCTCAAATACTCTCTAAATTTGTAGTCGCGCAATTGACAGCCGGAAACATTTTCGACTCATAATTTTTTTACCACCTAAACAAATGCAGCCATCCGAGAGACAAAAGCAAAACGAATCTCATGCACATTCTTTCAGAAAACGAAATACAGCCTAACCAAAGCTACAAGAAGCCCCGATCATCCATCAAGTTTAATAGAAAGTCATAGAAAACCCTGTCCAACAGGGTATTGAATCTCCAATTTTTAAAAACACAGCTACCCACAACATCCTTTACTCACTGCAGACAACTAAGTAGAATTACAAAGATGTTCGACAGCACCGTACTCAGCATCAATCCAAATTTTAGCAAATTCTATGCTCCGAACTGTCCTTCAGGGCCTACACAAGATGACCGACATGAATATTGAATTTCAAACTCTCATTCAAAAGTCACAACTCCCATTCTTCATTGCCGAAAATTCTGTAGAGCTACAGCAATGCTTCACGGTACCTCTATCACCTTCACATTAAGTTTCATCAAAATCCAAACAGTGCCCGGTCCTACAGAGAATTTATAAGCTAAAAACAACAGCTTACGCAGCTGATTTTCAAATTTTCAAAAACACAGCTAGTCACAACTACTGTTCCTCGTTGCAGACAATTCCGTAGAGCTACACCAACGTTCTATGGCTACTCACTCACATTTGCGTGAATTTTCATCAAAATCCATGCAGTGCTTTGTCCTATAGGGCCTACACAAGATGACCGCTTTAATCGAATTTCAAATTTTCAAAAACAAAGGTAGTCACAACTCCCATTCTTCATTGCCGAAAATTCTGTAGAGCTACAGAAATCCACCACGGTACCTCTATCACCTTCACATTAAGTTTCATCAAAATCCAAACAGTGCCCTGTCCTACAGAGAATTTATAAGCTAAAAACAACAGCTTACGCAGCTGATTTTCAAATTTTCAAAAACACAGCTAGTCACAACTACTGTTCCTCGTTGCAGACAATTCCGTAGAGCTACACCAACGTTCTATGGCATCTCACTCACATTTGCGTGAATTTTCATCAAAATCCATGCAGTGCTTTGTCCTATAGGGCCTACACAAGATGACCGCTTTAATCGAATTTCAAATTTTCAAAAACAAAGGTAGTCACAACTCCATTCTTCATTGCCGAAAATTCTGTAGAGCTACAGAAATCCACCACGGTACCTCTATCACCTTCACATTAAGTTTCATCAAAATCCAAACAGTGCCCTGTCCTACAGAGAATTTATAAGCTAAAAACAACAGCTTACGCAGCTGATTTTCAAATTTTCAAAAACACAGCTAGTCACAACTACTGTTCCTCGTTGCAGACAATTCCGTAGAGCTACACCAACGTTCTATGGCATCTCACTCACATTTGCGTGAATTTTCATCAAAATCCATGCAGTGCTTTGTCCTATAGGGCCTACACAAGATGACCGCTTTAATCGAATTTCAAATTTTCAAAAACAAAGGTAGTCACAACTCCCATTCTTCATTGCCGAAAATTCTGTAGAGCTACAGAAATGCTTCACGGTACCTCTATCACCTTCACATTAAGTTTCATCAAAATCCAAACAGTGCCCTGTCCTACAGAGAATTTATAAGCTAAAAACAACAGCTTACGCAGCTGATTTTCAAATTTTCAAAAACACAGCTAGTCACAACTACTGTTCCTCGTTGCAGACAATTCCGTAGAGCTACACCAACGTTCTATGGCATCTCACTCACATTTGCGTGAATTTTCATCAAAATCCATGCAGTGCTTTGTCCTATAGGGCCTACACAAGATGACCGCTTTAATCGAATTTCAAATTTTCAAAAACAAAGGTAGTCATAACTCCCATTTTTCATTGCCGAAAATTCTGTAGAGCTACAGAAATCCACCACGGTACCTCTATCACCTTCACATTAAGTTTCATCAAAATCCAAACAGTGCCCTGTCCTACAGAGAATTTATAAGCTAAAAACAACAGCTTACGCAGCTGATTTTCAAATTTTCAAAAACACAGCTAGTCACAACTACTGTTCCTCGTTGCAGACAATTCCGTAGAGCTACACCAACGTTCTATGGCTACTCACTCACATTTGCGTGAATTTTCATCAAAATCCATGCAGTGCTTTGTCCTATAGGGCCTACACAAGATGACCGCTTTAATCGAATTTCAAATTTTCAAAAACAAAGGTAGTCATAACTCCCATTTTTCATTGCCGAAAATTCTGTAGAGCTACAGAAATGCTCCACGTCACGTCTATCACCTTCACATTAAGTTTCATCAAAATCCAAACAGTGCCCTCTCCTACAGAGAATTTATAAGCTAAAAACAACAGCTTGCGCAGCTGATTTTCAAATTTTCAAAAACACAGCTAGTCACAACTACTGTTCCTCGTTGCAGACAATTCCGTAGAGCTACACCAACGTTCTATGGCATCTCACTCACATTTGCGTGAATTTTCATCAAAATCCATGCAGTGCTTTGTCCTATAGGGCCTACACAAGATGACCGCTTTAATCGAATTTCAAATTTTCGAAAACAAAGGTAGTCACAACTCCCATTCTTCATTGCCGAAAATTCTGTAGAGCTACAGAAATGCTTCACGGTACCTCTATCACCTTCACATTAAGTTTCATCAAAATCCAAACAGTGCCCTGTCCTACAGAGAATTTATAAGCTAAAAACAACAGCTTACGCAGCTGATTTTCAAATTTTCAAAAACACAGCTAGTCACAACTACTGTTCCTCGTTGCAGACAATTCCGTAGAGCTACACCAACGTTCTATGGCATCTCACTCACATTTGCGTGAATTTTCATCAAAATCCATGCAGTGCTTTGTCCTATAGTGCCTACACAAGATGACCGCTTTAATCGAATTTCAAATTTTCAAAAACAAAGGTAGTCACAACTCCCATTTTTCATTGCCGAAAATTCTGTAGAGCTACAGAAATGCTTCACGGTACATCTATCACCTTCACATTAAGTTTCATCAAAAATCCAAACAGTGCCCTGTCCTAAACCTCTCATAAAACCTCACCCCCCCCCTAATCTCTTTCAAAACCCAAAACCCCCCCCCCATAATACCCCACATAAACTAATCTCCCAAAACTACTTCTCCCCCCCCCCTAACAAATTCCAACCACAAAAATCTATCTCAAAACCACCCCCCACCATCCTAGTCAAATACACAACTGTTACCCCTCATCCTGCAAACAATCCAAACCCCAAAACAACACCCCCCTTTACTACCCCCACCAACAACAATACCCTCCCCAAAATACTCTACCTCCCATCAACCTACCTACACACCCCAACCCACATAAACCACCCCACCCCCTATCTTACCACCCTCTCCAACACCTACCCCCCCCCCCAACTAATATCAATAACCCCAAAAACCACCCCCCTCAATGGCACCCCACATAACCATTTGCTTGAATCTCCCCATCAACTAATCTCCCCCCCCTAACATTCCACACACTTTGTCCCAAAACTCTAATCCACAAACCACCCACACCAATCATATCCAAATACAAACTTTCACCCCACTAATCACAAAAACTACAATCCCCAAAACAACTCCAACATTACGACCAACACCAAACAACAAATCTGTACCCATCTTACTATTCCCATACCCGATCCAATTCATCATCACACCATACGTCACCTCCTTAATACAAAATTTCCTTTACTATAATCGCATGAAACCTATTCTGTCCTTCCTAAATTCCCCCATTCGGAATATCAAATCAAGGCCTACTGATCCCTAAATACACCCGTTTTCAACCACACACGCATCTCAGCATTTTTGACGATATTAGATCTGGATAATGATGTTTAATTCTGTATCGATCGCATTTCAGGACCTTACCCGACCACCCCGTATTTTTATCATGGGACCCACTCCGTATAGGACCGCGACACAGCTCACTAAGTCCTTTCTACCTCCGTTTCTCCTCCTCTACGTTAGTGGCGACCATCATTCAATCTTACGAAAACTTTCAAATTGTTGAAAAATAATCAAATTATACTGTTTTGGTTCTTTTGATCGTAATTCCCCCCTTTTTATACAAAACCACGGCCAGCAACCATCACCCCCATGCTAGAGGAGCTGCTCCTGCCTGGGAAATCACTAGATAGATAGAAAAGTTTGGAGCACCAACATGGCACAGGATACCTATAAGGTATATGCCCTCAGAAAAAGATCGAGCAAAAATTCTCGGACCACGCACCTCCCCAAACCAGCCCCCCCCGAGACACTTCCTAACGAATTGTGATCCCTGAAAACTAGGTTTTCTACATAGATGTTGCAAATGTCTTTCATAAGTACATTTTCCCACAGCCATGTTTTAAAGCCACCTTTTAAAACCATGCTCTCCAAAAAATGAGTTTATACCGTGTTATACACGAGATTGCATAGTAGAGTTAGCAAAAAAGTATTTCAATCCGTTTCTTCAAATAATATACTATCAATTGAATTTTCAGCATGCCTCATCGTTGACAAAAAATATACACAACTCCTTTAAAACGTCAAGAAAAACATTAGTGATTCTGGCTCAATTGCAAGCGAAGTCCGCCACACTTTCACATGACGATTCTCGAAACGGCATTACAAAAAAACGGCAACCAATCGATGACTCTGACAAGAAAAACAATTCATGCAATCATGGAATGTTTTGTGTCAATTTTTGTGTCATGCAATTATCGAACCAATTTTTAAACTTTTCCATATTATCTTCGCAACAAAGCTTCATGACGTCAGCAAGACATTTGTTACCCTAACTGAATTGCAAACAAAGTCTGTCCACACCTTCTCATGATAATACTCCATAGGGTGCTACAACGCAACAAGCAACGGAAAGCATTGACCTGAGAAACAACTTATGCAATCATCGGAATTTCCATCACCTCTCGAATTTCCTGTCAGTTTCTTCGCAACATGACTTCACATCGCCAAGAAAAACCTTGATGACTCTCGCTCAGTTGCAACCAAGGTCTGTCCACACCTTCTCATGATAATACTCCATGGGGTGCTACAACGCAACAAGCAACGGAAAGCATTGACCTGAGAAACAACTCATGCAATCATCGGAATTTTCCATCACCTCTCGAATTTCACATCAGTTTCTTCGCAACATGACTTCACATCGCCAAGAAAAACCTTGATGATTCTGGCTCAGTTGCAACCAAGGTCTGTTCATGCCTTCTTATCATCATTTTCTCTATACGACTTTGCAAAACAACATCCAACCGACGACTCTGAACTGAGAAGCAACTGTGGAATCATTTGAATTTTCTATCACCTCTCGAAATTTTTTCAAGTCGTTTTCTTTGCATCATGAATGCAACTTCATGGCTTCAGTAAAACATTGTGATTCCGCTTCCTCTGCAACCAGAGTCTTTTCATTCCCTCTTTTCACCATTCTCTATACGACTTTGCGAAACAACATCCAACCGACGATTCTCACCTGAGAAGCAACTGATGGAATCATTTGAATTTTCCATTACCTCTCGAATTTCACATCAGTTTCTTCGCAACATGACTTCACATCGCTAAGAAAAACCTTGATGATTCTGGCTCAGTTGCAACCAAGGTCTGTCCACACCTTCTCATGATAATACTCCATGGGGTGCTACAACGCAACAAGCAACGGAAAGCATTGACCTGAGAAACAACTCATGCAATCATCGGAATTTTCCATCACCTCTCGAATTTCACATCAGTTTCTTCGCAACATGACTTCACATCGCCAAGAAAAACGTTGATGATTCTGGCTCAGTTCCAACCAAAGTCTGTTCATGCCTTCTTATCATCATTTTCTCTATACGACTTTGCAAAACAACATCCAACCGACGACTCTGAACTGAGAAGCAACTGATGGAATCATTTGAATTTTCTATCACCTCTCGAAATTTTTTCAAGTCGTTTTCTTTGCATCATGAATGCAACTTCATGGCTTCAGTAAAACATTAGTGATTCCGCTTCCTCTGCAACCAGAGTCTTTTCATACCCTCTTATCACCATTCTCTAAACGACTTTGCGAAACAACATCCAACCGACGATTCTCACCTGAGAAGCAACTGATGGAATCATTTGAATTTTCCATTACCTCTCGAATTTCACATCAGTTTCTTCGCAACATGACTTCACATCGCTAAGAAAAACCTTGATGACTCTCGCTCAGTTGCAACCAAGGTCTGTCCACACCTTCTCATGATAATACTCCATGGGGTGCTACAACGCAACAAGCAACGGAAAGCATTGACCTGAGAAACAACTCATGCAATCATCGGAATTTTCCATCACCTCTCGAATTTCACATCAGTTTCTTCGCAACATGACTTCACATCGTCAAGAAAAACGTTGATGATTCTGGCTCAGTTGCAACCAAAGTCTGTTCATGCCTTCTTATCATCATTTTCTCTATACGACTTTGCAAAACAACATCCAAACCGACGACTCTGAACTGAGAAGCAACTGATGGAATCATTTGAATTTTCTATCACCTCTCGAAATTTTTCAAGTCGTTTTCTTTGCATCATGAATGCAACTTCATGGCTTCAGTAAAACATTAGTGATTCCGCTTCCTCTGCAACCAGAGTCTTTTCATACCCTCTTATCACCATTCTCTAAACGACTTTGCGAAACAACATCCAACCGACGACTCTGACCTGAGAAGCAACTGATGGAATCATTTGAATTTTCCATTACCTCTCGAATTTCACATCAGTTTCTTCGCAACATGACTTCACATCGCCAAGAAAAACCTTGATGATTCTGGCTCAGTTGCAACCAAAGGTCTGTTCATGCCTTCTTATCATCATTTTCTCTATACGACTTTGCAAAGCAACATCCAACCGGTGACTCTGACCTGAGAAGCAACTGATGGAATCATTTGAATTTTCCATTACCTCTCGAATTTCACATCAGTTTCTTCGCAACATGACTTCACATCGCCAAGAAAAACCTTGATGATTCTGGCTCAGTTGCAACCAAAGGTCTGTTCATGCCTTCTTATCATCATTTTCTCTATACGACTTTGCAAAGCAACATCCAACCGGTGACTCTGACCTGAGAAGCAACTCATGCAATCATTTGAATTTTCCGTCATCTCTCGAATTTTTTCACGTCATTTTCTTCGCATCATGAATGCAACTTCACATCGCCAAGAAAAACCTTGATGATTCTGGCTCAGTTGCAACCAAGGTCTGTCCACACCTTCTCATGATAATACTCCATGGGGTGCAACAACGTAACACGCAACAGACAGCAATAACCTGTGAAACAACTCATGAAATCCTTGAATGTTTCCAGCAATATGCAAATTGTACGACATTTTCTTTGCAACACAACTTCACAACGTCGGCAAAACATAAATGATCCTGCTTCACCTGCAACCAAAGTAGGTCCACACCTTCTCATGATCATTCTTAGGAGCACGCCCGTTGTCTACATTCATATACCGGAGCGCGACCGATGACGAAAATTGGACGCTCGAAAACACCCGTAGTCTGAATTCATGAACTCACGCACTCTACTCCGGTTGTCGATATTCTTGCCTTGGACACCTGATTTCAGACATCAGGCGTGTTCAGGCGCACAAATGTATACCTTCCGTGTGCTCCGGCGTATGAATATAGACATCGGGTGCGCTCAGTCGTGTGAATTCTGACCTCGAACGGGTTGTACTTGTGCGTGCTCGGTCGCATCAATCTAGACCGCGGCGGGCTTACTCGTGCTTGTGAATCTAGGCTTCGGGCATTGATTAGTGTGATCAAACATAGAAAAAGTTATGGGAAATGCAAGAAACATACATCAATCCATCATATCTAGAAAATCCGAATCGATAGCTCTGCTCATCGGTCATCCCACACAATTTCATCTGTATTCACTCAAATATTTAAACTGCGGATATCTCTACAAAGGAAGACTTCTTTGAGAGCTGTCACTGCATATCAATGCATATGTATAATTACACGAATCTGTGGATGCTCACCTGATCCAAACCGCTTGATCATCTTTTTCATTGCTCATTTCAATTCGAAATCTCAGAATTCAAGTGCTACATGTCGCCTATTAGTCAGGGAGTTGTGTGGGTAAGCTTAGCTGTGATTGAGGCAGGATCGTCAAAGTTTTGGCCACCGCTGTGATTGCCATTTTCAGATGCAGATCCACAATTGAAATGATGCTGTGAGCATAGATCTACAATGTACTTGACGAAGTACTTTATCTCGGAGAAGTGGTTCTCAAGCTAGAGTTATCCTTTGCTCTTGTGTTTTGAAACGCTACGGAGAATGATACTGAGGCTTTGGGCAACTCCGGTATTGATTGAGGCAGTAGGCCTGCCAACAAAGTTTTTGGCTAACAGCTTAAAGATATGATCGAAAACTATTTTTTGTAAAAATGGTGAAAATGTGTGATGATTGCGTGAAATTTTCTCCGGCCAGATTTGCCGGTTAACGCTTGTATTTTGATACTCTGGAGATAAAATTGTGAATGTATGGGGTAAGTTTTGTTTCAATTGAGGCAAATTCGCAAAGTATTCGCTGTAGATGTAAAGTTGTTCTTGAAAATTATAGTTTTGTAAAATTTGTGAAAACGTGTGATGATAGCATGCAGTGCATGTCAGGCCTGGGTTGCGCTGTTGCCTTCTGATGTGCTCTGCAGAATGATAATGAGTTGGTTGTGGTTGAGACAATACTATCAACGTTTTGACTGACAGTGTAAAGAATTGTGGGAAAAATACAATTTTTGCAGAATTGCTGAAGGCGTGCGTTGATTGCGCGAGGTGCTTCCCATGCCTGGCTGATGCCAGTTTGGTTCGAATTGAGGCAGCATTGACAATGTTTTCGGTATCGTTGCACTGCCATTTTCAGATGATATCCACAACTGAAACTGCACCCGGAGGTGCATCTATCCGAGGAGTACTTATACTTTGAGAATTATTTCTTGGTCCAGAGTCGCCCGTTGACTACTGTCTTTTAAAGTGATCTAGTGAATGACACTGAGAAGATGTGGGGAACGTTTGGTTTGAATTGAGGCAGCATTGACAAGAAGGCCTTTGGTGTCGATGCGCTGCCTTTTCAGATACAGATCCACAACTGAAACTGTAGCCGGAAATGCATCCATCCGACCAAGTACTTTTACTCGTAGAACCGCTTTTCCGCCCAGAGTTCCCGTTTTTCCCCGCTGTATTTTGAAACGCTCTACTGAATGACACAGAAGATGTGGGACAAGTTTGATTGTGATTGAGGTATTTCTGTCTGTCAGTGTACACAGGCCAGTTATGTTGTTAAAGATATTCTTGTCATATTGGTGAAGGCTTGCTTAGAATGCGTGAAGTGAGCTAGGTTGGTGGTGATTGAAGCAGTATTGACAACGTTTTGCTTGACACAGGAGGTTCATGGTCATCTGTGGGGGAAAATTATTAAAAGTGAACTCCTTTTAGTAGGACGAATGTTTTCATAAAGTACGGTAGGCAAAATATGCATGCATATCCAAAGCCAACGTTTCTCGCAGTCTCTGTCAACTTCAAGTCGCAGTAAAAAAACTACTGCACCCTGAAGCTGACAGAGACTGTCGAAACTTAGACCTTATGTTTGACTTACCTTACTTTATTGAAACATTCAGTCTACTAAGGGAAGTTGACGTTTTATATTTCTCCACACTAATCAGTATTGGCAAATTTGACTGTCGGTGTGCTGTAAAGTAATGATGGTGATAATCTTTTTTGTAAAATTGGTGAAAACATGTATTTATTGCGTAAAATGTTTCTCAGGACAGATTTGTCAGTTGGGTGTTCCTGTTTGATGTGATCTAGAGAATGACACTAAGAAGGGATGCACCAACATTTAAACGAAATTATCTATAATTTGAATGCTTTGGGTATTGACTGATTTATTCAGTGAACCTTTTTATTATGCAGTGGCTATTACACCCGGTATTAAAGCCTGTACAAAAGTCTTCCATATCTATAAACACGCCTCATGTTTATTAGCTACAAGCATGGCTGCAGATCATTCAATAAGACAAAAAATTTCATTAGAATGAGTCTTGACTCGTTGCTTGTCTTGCTTAGCCCTGCTTGGTTTATCTTCGTCTTCGATGTTTTCTGAGATACTTAGTGATTTCTTAAGCGAAGCAAACTTAATTCCCCACGGTGATTCGGAAACTCTTAATGTAACAAAGTTTAATTTAGTGCTTTATTTAATGTAGATACTTTCCATATTCCACTTATCTATTAGGTAATCAGTCTTGCTGGCTAATTCGGTGTAACAATCGCCAGATTAAAATTGTTCCAGCTCAGCCAGTGTAATAGCCATTACCTATTAATTTCGTCCTAAACGTCAGCTGGAAAAATCTACCTCTCTCCAAATGTGACATATTTTGTACGCTCGCTCCACTTGCGAGTCGTACATTAATTATTTAACGCAAAAATACCCTCTTTTATGAGTTTTTGGATTTCGTGTACTTTATTAATTTTCATTTTGACCTTCGATGTATTTTAGCCGCCACTACAAGCATTTGTCTTTGTAGAAATAGTTGAATGAGCGACCTACTTTCAATTGTTGTCGATACATTATTTAACGAAATGCTATATTTACTAAAAAATGTGAGACGATCTCCACCATGTCATAAATAACCGCAAATTGTTCAAAATCGATTACAACGATACTGTGGGTGTATGCTTGCATTACACCAGCTGATGTCATTCTTAAAACACATTAAGTTCACCAAACTGTATTTATATCATCAATTTCGTTAAGTCTGAAGTATAATTTCACCATTCAACTTGTTTATTATATTGGAGCACGTGTCATTTCAGATAAACATTTTGCAGCTGACTAAAATTAAACCGCTGATTATTGTTACCATAGTGACGCTTGCAAATGTAGCAGCAGTGAATTGCGGCGGACTAAAACAATTAATATCTTAGATAGGGATTCTCCATGTAAAACAGCATTTTTTGGCTGATGACTATGCGTCAAATATAAAAGTGTCCAAAGAGATACATATCAAGATAGAATACTCATACCTTAATCTGTATTTGAGCAAAAATCTGGACCTCTACCCTCTATTTGCACGGTTCAGCCTTTATTGTCGACTTAGCACCCCAACTAGAAGCCCTATCTCAACACGATGTCAGATATTAGTGAAGAAGCGTCAATCATGTTGAAATTTAGAAGAGGGCATCATAAATTCATGGCTGAAAATTCATGGCCATTATGGCAACAGACTTGAAGATGAAGAATGTTACTACCCATGCCCAGATAGAATTGAAGATATCTATCATGTCTTAGTTGAATGGTCAAAGTACAATTATCTGTTATAACTTAATTCATAAGGAAGATGTTATCACGTAATTCATAGATATCAGTAGAACAGAATTTCACGACACCTTTGATTCTAATCGCTAATGTTACTTCTTCTTATTAAGTTTAATTCTAATGTTACTGCCCATGCCCAGATAGAATTGAAGATATCTATCATGTCTTAGTTGAATGGTCAAAGTACAATTATCTGTTATAACTTAATTCATAAGGAAGATGTTATCACGTAATTCATAGATATCAGTAGAACAGAATTTCACGACACCTTTGATTCTAATCTCGGTAGTAGAATAGAGTCAATAGCAAAATTTATTATATCAGTCAACGAAGAGAAATTAATTATGCACAGCTGATGACATAGACATCATTGATCAGTCTATTGATTTCAGGAAGGTCTTAGACTGCTAACATAGAAAGTGAGTGACTTAAGATAGTCATGAAACAAGAGCATAGAGATATCCATGATTGATGCCTGAATGGTTGATTCCAATGCCATTTCCGTAACCTCTTTTTCGTATACAATAGATTTCTAACATAGCAATCGATGTAAATGAATTTTCGACATCAAAAGTCAATAGATGAAAATTAGAAGCATCCACATGTGTTCGAATAACAATGTCCTCGCAATCAGAGTAGACGTATGTTGATCGTTTGATTTCTATCAGTCGTAAACTATGTCAAATCGCACCATAGAGCGAAACCATTGAAATGATTAATACTCAAAGCGATAAAAGACAGAAACTGCCAAATGAATAAACAGTCCAATGTACATTTGCTAAACTAACTACACGACGGAAATCGGTCAAAACAAGCTTACCACTGAAATCTTAATCTTTGCAATTACATTTATAGGTGAGTATAAATGTATCATACACTGTTTATCGATGCATAAACCCTCATGATAGGCTTCTATGAAATTGGATATGCCATATTATTTTCCACTGACCTATCTCTAAAGTTAATGAAGTGTATCGCACTAGGCTGTTGTAAAATTGTAATGCACTTTATATGATCTACATATCCCTATAAATATTGATGACATTCACGATTTGAATGTTTAATCACTTCCAACTATGCGTCTCCTCCACCTCATAATGACTTCTCTACGGTTGCCACGTCAAACTAACCGATCTCATGTACAAGTACGTTCATCTGATCATCATCATCTACATACATCATATATTGTACCTTACCTCACATGACATCTGAACTCATTGACATTCTCTCATTTGAACATTTTTGTATATGCTCATCATCTAAAATATCTTCATTTATTTGTACTACTTAGTGTCTTTTTCTTTATGAAAATATAAACCTTCGCATTTTGATATTTGACAGAGAGAATTAGAAAGTAGATAAGGGAAGTCTAAATATAATTCGTTGATGTTGAAGTGTTTCAGAGAAAATATTTTCCATGTAAAATGAATTTTAAGTTTATTTACTAATTGTGACGTGGTAGTCAGTAACATAGATAATCTCATTTTCGAACAAAATTGGAAATATAAACAGTTTTGTCCAATATTTTGACTGGTAATTACCTACTCTGAGCAAGCACAACAGGCTGCCCATTGTCTGATATTGTCTGCTGAAATTGTGATATCAATACAGCTAATATTTTGGCTTGTATTTGGCTGCTTGCAGTTTACAGTGTACATGAACATTTAGATGTGCATATTCAACAGATTTGAGCTACATCAGCTATGTTTTCATTCTTGAATTATTATAATGTATGATATTTCAATATACAGATTTAAATAAAAAGGACAACAAAAGCGAAAATTTCCTGGAATCTCATCATTTCGTGTACAAGTATATGTGTGTGTTTTCATTTATCATTTGCAAGTTTCCTGTGCTTAGCAAAGTTGTGATTTCAATACCAGAATGCAGAGCATGACAATTCATCCGAGGAAACTTTCTGAACACAACTTACTCGGCCTTGGAATCCGCCCCAGGTCAGGACGATAATCTTTTATTTCTTTGCATTTAGTTCCATAGCTGAATGGATCGGAAGAGATCCGACTTCAGCTTTGAAATTAACTTCCTCTTCATTAAAATGTTTCCGATGTCAAAACCTTAGGATGGAACGAAGTCACCCTTGATTTTGCATCCTTCCTTTAAATATCTGTATAATCATCCATTTTCTTACTTACCTTTTTAGAAATTTTGACGATAGTGCATCTGGGGAAAGAAAATCGAAAAGTCAAACGTATATTTACTTTTATAATTATTTGAAGAAACATGCAAATTTGTAGGGCTACATAAGCTTGTAAAAATTGCAACAAAAATAAATGCGTAGTCTCAAAAAATCGACCCCTGCTATCTACTGTTATTAAAGGACATCGAAACCGCATCCCTGCAGCAAGCAGAGCAATCCTCCACTGATGAGGCTTGTCCAATCAACATCAAAAGTCAAAATGGAACTTTATTGACTTGTGAGCCCTCTCTTCACGAGGAGAGCGGCCGTAATAACAATGACAGAAAAGAAAATTTCAGCGAAAAATAGACAGAGAGATACACGAAGATATCGGTAAGCCATTAACATGATGGCATGAAAACGAAACTATAGCAATTAAGACTATGGCAGGTAGAAGGAAGGCAACTCAAATATGACTAGACATGCTAGTAGATGGATCAATGCAACATGTTACATGTTTTGTGGTTCATTCGCTTCAACTTTTGTCATAAGGAATATTAGTCCGCCAGCCAGCACGAGCTTCTGTAGGAAACGATGCCGAAAATGAGACTTTCACAGATTGATGTGCACCCTATGCTTGCTACGAATCTGCGCGTCTGTCGAGTTCTAGTTAATTCTTCTTCTTGTCAGACAGGATCAAAGAAAAACATATGTTAATCGAATGGGACATAGATTGAAATTTTTAACGAAAATGAAATTTACTATGTCTTCTCGTATCAACTGAAAAGTGTCATGTCTAGAGACATGATTTTTGACATGAAATATCTTTGTCATTTCTCATCATATTCATGAACATTTATCTCTGGAGATTTGCACAGTCATATTTGGCAAGCCACAAGCATCTCGAGCAGTTTAATTACATTTCACATTCTCGCATACATCACTGAATAGAAACGTGCTAATTACACATGCACATCATAGGAAATGACCTGAAGACATTCCATATCATAAATTATGGCTCTAGACTTAAGTATCTTAAGTTATTAAGCGAAAACATAGAAAATTTCAATTTTACCGAAAACTGCAACCGACATCCAATTGGATTAGCATGTGTTTTTCTTTGATTCTGTCTGACAAGAAGAGAAGCCATGTAGAACTCGGCAAACGCGCGGATTCGTAGGAAGCACAGGGTGTACCTCATTCTGTGAAAGTCTCGTTTTCGGCCTCGTTCCCTGCACAAACTCTTTCTGACTGCCGGACTGTATCTTCGTAATTGACGATTCATGCCTTCGCAGCATTCTATCAATGTTGACGGACATAAATCGGAAATTTCCAATTTATGCCCGCCAATTTCAATGTGTTTTCAATGAGAGGAGGGAAGGGTGAGGAATCGATGATTCTTACAGATGGAGTGGTTGTGATGGACAACGTTCTTGTTCATCGAGTGAAGATCATGTTGCCATTCCAATAAAGTATCTGCCCCCTCCCCACATCACTTATTTGAATCTCATCGAAAACGTCTTCGGTGTATTCAAACTCGGTCCTGCGAGAGGATCCTACTAAAGAGAGATTTCGCAACATCCCAGAAGGTGTTTCCGTGGCGGAACATCGCCTGCGAATTCTTATGGACTTATTATCATCCATAATCGAAGATCAGGGGACTCGAAGTTCTAATAAGGTCGAGCTAATGTACAATCATTGAAATATTTCCTTGTGAAACACTGCACGAAAATGTCTAATTAAGTACGTAGTATCTTGAACTAATAATGAATCGGACTGAAATAAATTTTAAAAAAAGTATAAGTAGCCTGCACTAAAACGGAAATGGTTGTATTAACTACGAATCTGCATGGCAAAACATGCATCTATCTTAAACGCGATCATTCCAATGCTATTACTCGTTTATCGACATCTGTGGACTGCGTCACACGTGCTTTTTAATCCATGATAGTTCCGGTATGAATAGAAATTACAGCTATCTGTAGAAATCCGCAAAATCAGACAAGGGGTAATGAAAAGTATCTTATATAGTGACCACATGAAAACCTTTCTTTACCCAAGCACAGATCTATTTTTGTTATCCCTTGTACTCGAATTTTATCTTCATTTTATTCTATATCAACATATCCTGAATGTCGCCTGCATGTATTACTAGAGAATGAAATTTCATTTTTACTGAGTAAGTAGGGTTGCCAGCCGATATTTCACTTGTCATTTTTCTATGAAAGTCGTTTATATAGCTCCAATTCCAAATTAGACGGCCTTAATTGCATGATTAAGGCCGTCTAATTTGCTATGTAATGCCATTGAGGTAGGAGCATTTCACCATCCATCCTCGCGTTCCCAGTGAAAATGGCATTGAGGAGATTCCTATGGTTTACAATTATGATTAGTGGATATCTCAAGCTTTACATGCTTTAATGTTCTGAGCAGCATGGGTTATGTAGAAAATCATCATAGATTTTAGTCATTTACAGATCAAAATCTTGGATTTTTGATGTCTAGATTTTTAGTTCAGTAACAATGTAGGAATACCATATGAGATTTCAAGGCAAGTAATGCACAAATCAGAGGCCGCGTTAGCGGCCGACGATTTGTTCATTACTTACCGAGAAATCTCAAGTGGTATTTCCATTGTCTACTTATGTACATCAACATCTATCCATAGATTTCCTGCAACAGAACATTCTTCTACAACTTAGAAGTCTATGATCTTAACAGTAACTTCTATGTTACAAGCATTGAAAAATGACGGCCGGGTAATGCCATTGCTGCCTGCTGAGTACAAAGTGTCATTATTCCTATATTATTGCACCATATATTTAGAAATATAAGTAGACAATGCATATATTACCTTTCAAGTGATCAGCATAAATCGTCTGGCGCTACGCGCCGACGATTTAGGCTGTCATTTGAAAGGTAAGATATCTTCATTGCGATCAAGATCAGCGTCAAACTAGTAGCTGGAATGTCTTAATTGATATTCGAGCTGGTGTGGAAATAGGAATCCATTGTAAAGCGAAGGCCCTACGTCCACGGACGGCTCCCACGTTTGCAAGAAAAATTCAAGAAGCTTTATTCAACTCCGTCTGCAGCACGCGAGACACAGAACAAAAAGTTGTTGAGCCGAAGTCGAACAAGGTGATATACAAAACTGCCCCAAAGTCAACGAAGAAGAGAGAGAGAGAGAATGATGGATGTTGCAGCAATTCCGCCACTGAACTAGACCGCTACCTAACTAAGTAGACGAAATTGATCATCAACTAATCGTTGCAGTCATGCTAACTAAGCTAGAGGAGCAAATTATATTTTCATGTTTCTGCTCTTCAGTATAAAGACCATGCATTTCTATTCAACATAAACATAAGAAGTGTAAGCACTAAGCAGATTTGTGTCATTTGACAGAGAAAGGCAAAATGGTTGAAAATCATGTTTTTTATCATTGCTGAATAACCCTCCAGTATTCATGCTGTCATTCCTCCTAGGGATAGAGGTCAGCCCTGAGTATTGGCGAAATTCAGAACGATACTCTACTGAGTGCGATGCATGTTAGTCACGATACTGCCATGTTCACGCGCATTCAATAGAACTTTGTTGTGATTTTCGCCAATACTCAGGGCTGACCACTATCCCTAAGAAAAAAGTTTTAATCATTCCGTGTCATTATCTTTTGATATTTGTCATTAATACAATGCCGTCAAGAAATAGTACATATTTAGCATACTATAGGCCCACACAATGATCATTTTACAATGTGACAACACGAGGAAGATCTATCGAGTGAATGCCAGAATATAGTACAGCATCATCCAACTTACAGTTATTTGTCAGCGAAATCAGCCAGATAATAACGGAACAGACGATGATCTTCATCCTGCTATGAAGGACGAAATAAGTCAACAGTGCCGGTCAGAAACTGTATATACTGGATATATACATATATGTATACATAAATAATTGAGAGAAATCAAAAAGTGGTAGTTAATAATACTAAGATAAATACCCGGGTGTTATTTATCTTAGCATTACGTATACATATATACCATGGACAGCTAGAGTACTATCACCTGGACTGATCGCTAACGCAATTTATCAAATTTCCAATACCACTGGAGGTCTATGATCTGGCAATGTTATATTTATATGCCTATTTAGAGGTCAGCAATGATCCAACTGGAGGTCGCGTAGGCGACCAAGATAACATTGTTCAGGTTATCTATGGTACTATACAGAACTACTGGACAGGTAGGTTGAAATTTGCTTCATACATGTTCAGGCCAGCAATCCTAAATTAGACTACTGCAAATAGACTGTCATAAAGCGCTATCAAATTTTAGAGGACGTATTGCCAAAACAATGCAGGTAAAGCACAGTATATGTGTCTATATTTATGTACATTGGGAGTAAGGACACATGAGAATGAATGGTTATACGTTGATTACATGTGCTAGACCTCCGCGTTATTAGCCAATTTTTGCGATTTTTTTTCTAATAAGTCTCAGCAATGAGGCATCTGAGATTTCATGAACAATTTCTTGCACATGCTGTTGAAATATTTCATTGAAATTTCGGAAATCTGATTCATGTACGTTTGCACAGCAAGATTTTGCGATGAAGTAATCGGAAAAGTCACCAAGAGAAATGATATATCGATAGCCTATCCTGAGCACCATCCTTTCTTTTTTTAAAGCAAGAAGCTATTTTCTCTTTAACAACTATTCAGTTGGATTTCATAGAATAGCCTCTAGCAAAGAATGCATGGCTGAAGCACAGATGCGTTTGGACCCCATGATGAATTTTATTCAAAAGTTTTGCAGCTTCAGGGATGTCGAGCATTGCCAACTTAATATTTCTGACAGTGCATTCACTACAGAAATCACATTTTTTTGCATTTCAACTAGCACCACTGGCATCATCTCAATTATTAAGATTCATATTGAAATCAGTCCTTACATGCAAGCATTTACATCCTGGATACATTTCATCTTCTGTGGGTGACTGCATATATTCTATCATTAACATTTCTCAAGTCCGAAAACTTCGATAAAGAAATTGTTTTTATTTTATTTTCACTCTCTGTGCCATGACGCAAGGAGATAAAATAATTTGCTCCAGTCATTTGACGTGTCCAGTCAAAACACTTAAAAAAATAATCTGACTGCACTTTCTCTAGTACTGGTCATTGGTCTCAGAAGGGTCCCATCACAGGTCGGACCGCTCCATATCTGTTCCAACCTCCTCAGAAGTGGATGCTCAGGTTGGGAATGCTTATTGAGTCCATCATCATTGTAATCATTGAAATATAAGAAGGATCTCCGTCTTTTGTTCCTCTTGATTTCAGGACATTTAAAGTGTGGGAATCGGCGGCTTCTCTCTTCCTCTCGAAATTGTCCCTTAGCATGTTCAATGATATTGGTAGGATCTAGCGTTAATCTTCCGTCCGTAGACTTCAACTGTACCAGCAACTTTGTCAGCCTTTCCCAAGTATTACATTACTGAATCCGATTTCGAATTTCTTTTACTGACTGGTCATCCAGATATTATACAAAAGTCATCAGATTGATAACTTTGGAAAACTTGTGATACATGATATGTGCTTGTTGGAATGGATTTCTCTCTACGTGATAGATGCGAACATCCGCAGACGACACTGAAGGGAGGATTTCAACTTATGTTCGTCATTTTGTAGTCCATAATCGCTTTGAGATATCACAAACCCAGATAGAATGATTTCCTTGTAGATTTTAGACAAAATCTTCTTTCCAAAGAATCTTCCGAATGTGCTTCCATTGCCAGGACATGTATTTAAAAACGTGGCCCTACCGAATCGCAACTTTGTAGTTGTTTGGAGAAGAATTTAGACATAAAGATTACGCTTTTTTATTTTTTCACCTTCTTCAAGCGATAATGATCAATGCACTTCGTGATCGTATTGTCGTCAGGTTCGTGGAAGTGGAGGTCACAGAAGACGGAATGTTTAGTTGGGATATAATACTTTCTACTAACTCGATGCAACTATGCAGATTCAAAATTCCTTGTTGTGAAGAGGAATACATTGGTGTTACACTATCATTGCATTTAGGTTGACAACCAGCAGCGGCATATTTGTTTGGTATTTTGCATTAGATTGAATCGCACAAGAGACACATCAAATAGTCATCTATCCTTTCGATCAGCTATAAGATTCGATCTTCTGTAACACAACTGTTGGTTGGCCTGAACATGTAGAAAATGATTTCAAATTCTGCTCACCTATCTGTCCAGAGAAATTTAGAAGTCTATGCCCAGTGTGATGTATCATGGACGCCTAGATATATGAAGCACCATATTTCATTTCATTTCATTTTATTCTGCGTCAATTAAGACAATATATCTAGCTTATGTGTGCTTCATATATCTACGCGTCCATGGATGTATCAGAGTTATCGGTAAAATTTTATGGAGGTTCAATTGATAGATCTATGATATTTTTTTATAATTACCTTAGCCATTTCATGACCGCTTTTTTCATCATTGTTGACCGCTTATTAGCAAATATTACCATAGATAGTCTGAACAATGATAATTTTACATAGCTTCCTATAAATTATTTAGCGACTATGATTTCATCTTACACATAGACATTTTAGAAGTTATAAAATGTCAAAGCAAAGACTGCTAGTAATCATGTGTAATCCACAATCATGTAAGTAGACTTTCCATGATGGATTTCTATGTTGACTTTCCCGTTCAGCAATGCCCCATTGTCAGCACGATGGACGAGGGGCATTGCAGCACGGCAGTGATATCTTAAAATATAATGTTTTAGAAGATATCTTTCTTTTTATTGGGGCATTGCGGAACCGATAGACCGTAAACAATGTCAAAAGTTATGATAATCAAGCCATTGAAATCCATAGACAAATTTTTAATATCAGAAACATTGCTTTGATAACAAACACAATCAGTAGAACATTGCAAAAATTGTTAACAAGCGCGCAACAGTGGGCTGTGATGGTGGTTCTGTCTCATCGAATTCAACTGACAATGCAATTGCTTTCCATCGATTTCCGAAATATCCATACATTTTAAGGAATTGATTAAGTCGCAAAAATCGGAAAGTCAGCTTTCCCTCACAGTCAGCTATACTCCAATCATTTCGTTGATGGTGATTTTATAAAGTAGAGAAATGACTCGAATATGTCGCGAAATTCTGAGAAAGACTGAACCGAAAGCGAAGACTACTGAAATCCGGTGCCGTTCCATCAGTGTTCTCAACTGTCCTAAAAACCTTACTTCCTATAAGGCGAGTAGTATATAGTGTGACATCCGGTGCGACGCTTCGCTTCGTTTTGCTTCGCTTCGCTTGCGCCGGATGTCACACTTTTGCGGGTTTTTTTCAAAAAATCAAATTTCAAAAATTTCAAAAATTTAGGTAGACTTCAAATTTCACGTGGCCGAAGGCCGAAGGGGAAAAATTTAAGCGTTTTTAAAAATACCCAATTTTTCAAACTTTTCAAAATCTCAAATTTGAGAATTACAATTTTCACCCCCCAAAATCATGACCGTTCCAGGACACCGAAAATCATAAAAGTTAAGAATCTCAAATTTGAGAATTACAATTTTCTCGCTTAAATCATGACCGTTCCAGGACACCAAAAATCAAAAAAAGTTGAGAATTTCAAATTCATGAATTTTATCCATCTTTCAGGTTTTTAAAATATATCATGTGACTAAAAATATTTCTTTAAAAATGGAAGAAACAAAAGTGGATGAAACCGCAAGAATAAATCCTTCGTTATCTCAATTAAAAACAGGTGAAATGGTTCTCAATTATTATTAAGATTAGAGCAATATGATAAATTAAGAAGACGCAATTATTACTTAGACATTCTTCGTTATTGTATTTTCAACATTATTTAAAGTACTAATTGTGTGAACTAGAAGATTATTGTAACTCATAAACTCAAAATTATTCAATGAACCCGTACACTGGCTGATAATTGAAGAGAGAGAGACAGAGATTGAAGAGAGAGAAACATGTAACAGCTTTCCCCTAAAATTATCGTGCTATCTCTTGTCATTTCAATTTACCCATCGGTAAACTTTTGACATTTCAACTTACGCGTGCGTAAAGTTTTGACATTTCAATTTACCCCTACGTAAATTATTTTCAGAATCTGTTTTCAAAATCTATTTTCAAAATCCATTTGTAAAGTCTGTTTTCAAATTCAGTTTTAGAAAATCGATTTGCAAAATTCATTTAGCGTTTCCTGTTTCCACATGAATAGGTTAAAACACATACGGGCAGCAATAAAAAGCAATTCTTCTTGTGAGTTGAGAACACATGCGGGTGTGGTGATAATAAAAAAGCAATTTTTATTGTGAATTTAGAACGCATAAGGGCAACGCCGATATGCAAGATAGTTGTTATAGCAATTTTAAACAATCACTTAAACAATGAAACACATTAACGAATGAAGTTCTTCTCTCAAGGAGTATTAGATAATTAGTTTATTTTAATTCATCTCATTCATTTCTATCATTCATGATGAGTAAACATTTGGGTGATCGTATTGAAACGACAAAAGGACAAATCGCAAAAAAAGTGTGCCTGATCAAAGAATTTGTAAAGAAGAATCATTTCATAAATACTGTGGAACTACAAAAAAGTTTGGAAAGCATTAGTGATCTTGATTTTGATGATTTCTTGACGTCGTGTGAAATATCACAGCGAATTTTAAACGAAGTTAAAGGCGCTGCTGCATTAGAACGTAAGCGAAGAACTTTACAAAATCAATATATTGTGAAACGTGAAACGGCGAGAATGAAGCGTTCTTTTGATGAACAACTTGAGATGGATTATTATAATAAGACAATTAAAACAAGTCAAATAGTTTTAAATCTACAACCGGGGACATCATCAACTCAAGATGAAGAGACATCACAATTGCAAGCCATTCAAGACAAATGATTTTGTGGACAACTACATCTGAAAAGCAAGCAAGCAAGCAGTGATTCAAGAACCATCTAAAACTCATTTTTTTCTAATTCATTTTGAGAAGTTCATGAAGAAAATGGAAATATGTAAAACAATATAGATTAGAATAATTATAATATAATCATTTCAAAATCGAATAAGTAGTAAGGTAAGTCATTATTATGAGACAGTTTTTTAAATCTAGGGGGACCCTATAAGAAATTTTTTTATTATAAAATGAGCAACATAAATGAGTTTTTGAAATTATATGGAACACAGACAACAACGAATTTCGATTTAAATAAGATTGCTAATCAATTGGGAATAAAGAATTTTCACATATTGATGAGGGATGAATTACAATTGATCAAAAATAGGCCAACAGGAACCTTCAGTTCCCGGAACAAAGTTCAAACTGTAAATTTCATAACGAATCTTCACACTTCAGACCAAAAAGGCGTACATTGGTCAGCAGGCGTTAAAAATCATCAGCAGAACTATTATTTTGATTCATACGGTTTGCCCCCTACAAATGAATTAAAAGAATTACTTGGAACGGGAACATACAATACGTTTCAAATTCAAACACCAGGCACTACCTATTGTGGACAATTATGTTTTATACGTTTTGTAAAGATTACAAAAAGGAGTACCATTTCTAGATATAATGTTAGAGTTAAACAATCTATAACTCAAGCGAAGCTAAAGCTCTGTTTTCTGTAATTCATTTTGATAAAATCGGCCTCTGATATCTTCATCATCTAAATCTTTGATTTCGTAAGTAATCGGATAACTTTGATTTATTTTAGAAACTTCAAATATTTCTTTAGTCCAGTATCCGACGAAGCCTTTTTCAAATTTATTCTTATATTTAAATATTCTAACTCTATCTCCAATTTTAAATTTCGGCTTAAGTTTCTGCAAATTCGGATTACTTTCATTCAAATTATTATTTTCGTTCGAATAATTATTCTCGAATATTTTCTTTCGTATTAAATCAGGGTCGTCAGAAGCATTCTTTGGAGTTTCTTCAATACCTGAATGAACTTTATTATTGTACTGCTCTACAATTCCTGGCAATATCTTCAACCATTTCTGATTTCTTTGCTCAGTAAATTTCTTGAATAATATATTTTTTAACGTCCGATTGAATCTTTCTATCACTACGGCCTTCCCTGCATTTTCAGTTGAATAAACTGAGCCTTGGCGATGACTTTCGTCTGTTTCAAATAGTGGCTGAACATTTCTGTTATAAAATTCCGACCCTTTATCAACAAACAATTTTTTGGCTTTCTCTTACTTTCTTCAAAGATTTCTTCAAACGCATATTTAACTGATAGACCACTTTTGTTTTTTAAAGGCTTTACCCAAGCGTATCGTGTATATAAATCTATAACGGTCAATGCGTATTTATAATCTTTTTCATTCGGCATATGAATAAGATCAGCACTCCAAATATCATCTTTATTAAATACTTTTACTTTCAATAAATATTTAGGCTTTCTGTATTCCCTATGAATTTCGGACGCGTAGGTTCGAGCGTTGTTCTCAGACAGCTTTGCTGTCGTTTCATTTAAACCCTGACCGAATAATATTTTAGCTTGTAAAGCTTTCTTAACAAACATTCTTTCAATTTTTTCTCTAAATGTAGGATTTTGAATACTATCTAATTCTTGAATCATCTTCTTATCAGCTGCATGACGAGAACTTAGATCATGATTTCGATAAGCTAAATCATGCCTGTAAGCGGCGGCATCTACTCTATTTATTGGTTCTTCACCTGGTTTCGGATTATTATTCTCATCTAGTCTTATATCTAATCGAGTTCCTAGACCAGTATATGAATGACCAGGAAGATGTTTTTCTTTCGAATATTTACTCCAAATAAAGCCAGGAAAGTTTTCTAATGTTTTTTGTATGTCACCACCGTAGGTAGTAGCCAAACTGTGTTTGGCGTCGTCACCTCCAATATGCTGACAATTTGAGTTTTTATTTTTGTTTAATACATAATTCAATAAATCTAAATTAAAAATTTTTAATTTAATTGAATTTTCGGAATTTGTAGAATTCATTTTAAAAGATAAAATAAAAGTTTTACCGGATAGAACTTTGTTCAGAGGCTTTAGCCGATCGGACCAAAGGTCCTGAGGTTATTACCGAATCATACTAGGACTTAGATATATTCCAGAACCATCTTTAGCTTCTTTAATTTCAATTAAATCATCAACATTGTGGAGAATATTTTTAAGAACTCGTTTTCCTTCATCAACTAATTTTAATTTACTAATAAAATTATCTACTATTCCGTCACCCCTAGCAACTTTCTCTAACTCTCTATTATGACGTTTTTGTTCTTCTAATGCTGCCTTCTCTGATTTATTTTTATTTACTGCTTGGACAATACCAGCTGTCCCACCTGCAACACTTCCTGCTGCTGCTATGCCTCCTATTATTAGTGGAATTAATGGGAGAATTCCACCATTCTTTTCTTCTTGTAATTGAATATTCTCTATCATTGGTTTACTTATGTAATACTTTTTTTTGTTAATCGTAATAGTTTTAGGGGTATTTTTGTCAACAATATTACGTAATTTTAATTCAACAGTTTTATTATTACTTTTCGCTTGCGACATTTTTAATAAAAAAATTTTAAGTTACGAAAATTTTAAGTTAAGAATTTTGATCTATTCTAGTTATGAATAAATTTTAAATTAGGAATTTTGATCTATTCTAGTCAAGAATAAATTTTAAGTTAGGAATTTTAAATCTATTCTAGTTACGAAAAATTTTTAAGTTAAGAATTTTTAATCTATTCTAGTTACAAAAAAATTTTATTACTAATTACTAAAAAAAATTTTAAGTTATCAAAAAAAATTAATTAATCGACGAAGTCTTGGGCTTTAGCCTATCGGACCAAAGGTCCTCAGGTTATTAACCGATCGGAGCGAAGCTCCTCTGGCTTTAGCCTATCCTAACCATCTTTCCATTAAGAGTTTCAATAGAATATTTTACATCTTCCAGCAATAAACCATAAGCCATCAATGAAGTTGTGGAATCTTTCTTTTCAATATTAATTGTTACATCACAACCAGTCTTGATAATATCTTCAGATTGTGCACTTAAATCGAAACAGAAAACAGGATATAAATGTCTCCAATCTCCAGGAGTTAATTGTGGTTCAACTCCAAATTCTATACAAAGATTTCGATAAGAATCATATCCTTCCATAAATTGATTATTGGTATCATCGAATCTTAATGGATCAATTGGATATCGGGTTTGATTTAATGAAACTTGTAAACTTCGAATTGTATTAATATGGAAGAGATTATTGTTCTTATGAAAACTTGGAGAATTATTTCTTTGAAAAGTTAGTAATAAATATCTTGGTGTATTCGCAGTTCTAGTAAAATGCCAGTTAAATCTTTGTTCGGAAAAAGTTACTGAACTAGCAGTACGCTTTAGAAAATTAACTGGAATTGGTTTGTTAGTATTTAATCTTTTTGCAATAGCTGTTTCAATCTCTAAACTAGGAGTAATATGCTTAATCCACCATTCAAGTCTATCAATTTTTAAATATGCTTTTTTTCCAGTCTTACCAAAAAAGATTAATTCATTATTTGCTGTACGATGAATTATTAATTTAAATTTTAATTGATATGATATTTTATCATAATCTAAATATCCGAATAATGGAGACAATGACCAATTTACTGTCTGTTTACTTTTCTTGTTAAATTCACGTCTTTCTTTATATGCATCATTATTTGTTTTATTTAAATGTTTTGCAATATTTTCTACATCTTTCGCAATTCCTGCTGCATCTGTTCCAGCGTGAGTTAAATCATCAATAATTATACCATCATTAGTATCAGGAAACCAACCTTCGATTTCATACTTTTTATTATTTTCACCAATTGTTACAAATCTAAGCATTGTATCAATTACACCTGGAGAATCACTTATTGTTTCTATATTTTGAGTTGCAACATCTAAACGCATTTGTGTAAATAGTCTTGGAAAAAAATTATTCTCTAATGCAATATTATCGGTTTCTGGTAATGGTGTTGTAAAATTAGCATCACTATATAAAGAATATTCACAATGTAAAAACGAATCAGGTAAATATATATAACTCTGCTGATTGTCAACTTCAAAAATTAAATCACCTCCAGTATTTACTCTACTGGAAGATCCGGGATTCATAGCAATTCTTATATAGTCATTCTTTTTTTGATTATTACTGACGAACGGAGGATCGTCTAATCTAAATTTATTTTCGATAAGCGAAGACATTTTTATAAAAAATAATTTGACTTTTTGTTTTTCTCACAGACAGAAAAAATTTTTACTAAGATATAATTTTAGAATTTTACCAAAAAAATTTTACTAAAAAAAATTTTACTAAAATATAATTTTAGAATTTTGCTAGACCAGCTCCGCTACAGCTTTGCTGGTTAGACCGAAGGTTGCTATTAATGCCATTACCTCTTATTTCTTCAATTGTTTTTTTCATTATGTTTACTATCAGACGGAGCTCCGCTCCTCAAGGTTTCCCCAACAGCTATGTTAGCAATTTTGTTTTTTGTTTCCTCTGAAAGTTTTTTTAAATTTTTTAGTTCTTCGGAATCATTCCTAAGTTTACGAATAGCTTCTAGTTGTTTTAATTCGTTTTGAGACTTGACAGCATTTGATATTGCACTAGCTGTACTACCTATAGCACCTATAGATGTAATCAAATCTTTATTATTTTTAATTAAGTTAACGATACTTCCAATACCAGAGAAGATCCCAGCTCCTTCCGTGTGAACGGCACCTGCGGTGCCTAGGAACTTTTCTGTTCCGATTGTTTCTACCCTGTCATAATTGTAAACAGATTTCATAGATGGTTCATGAGCAATTTTTTGATTTGAAGCAAAATGTTTAAGATTGTGTTTATAAATTATAGGCATTTTTTAGGATTAAGTTTGACTTTTGGGAAAAAATATTTACGATTGGTTAGTAACCTGAGGACCTTTGGTCCGTTTAATATTTGCGCTGAGATTTACGTTTATGATCAAGATTTACGTTTATGATCAAGATTTACGTTTATGATCAAGATTTACGTTCATGATCAAGATTTACGTTTTTGAATGGACAACAACTTCGAGATAACTTTATTAATTGACTGTTGCACTTTATCTATTGCGTCAAGTAGCGTGTGATGTACTTTAATTTCTTTTCTATTAACTTGCATTTTCTGCTGATTAATCTTCAATGCCGTTTTAAGAGCATTTAACTTAATTTTAAGAACATCTAATTGTCTTTTAACAGAATCTAACTGTTCTTTATTTTCTTTAGAGTTTTCTTGTAAATTTTTCTTTAATTCATTTTCTAAATTGATTTTAAGAGTTTTCATTTTATCAACTCTTTGATTAAGTGAGTTTACTTCATTTATTATTCTATTCATCTTTTTCATTTGTTGAGTAATTTTAGAACTCAATTCATCAACACTTTTTTGGAATGTAGTTTGTAACTGCTTTAAATTTTTTTTAATTCTTTCAGGTAGTTTTTCTATTTCATCTTCTAATTCTTCTTTTAACATTTTTATCTGATGTTTATTTTTAATGACTGCAGATTTTAAATTTATAGAAAGTAATATTAAAATTTTTGATTGTTCAGAAATCTTTTTAAAAAGTTTTGCTATATCTGCTTCTAGCTCTCTATCCTTTTTATCAAGTTTTAATAATTTTTCGTTTAATGATTTGTCATTAAGTTTAAGCAACTTTAATTCGTTCATCAGTGGAACCAAAACATCGTTTATATATTTTTCTTTTAAGTCATTGATTTGTGTATCAACATATTGTTTATTTGTTAACTCTGTATTTTGTTGCGGAAGAATAGAAAGATGCAATGGACCAGATAAAACGTCTCCAGTTTTCATGATATAATTTTCTATCTCTATTTCTAATTCTCGATTATTCGGGATATATGCATCATCATATATATGATATATGTAACATCATTTTTAGATTTTAGATATAAATTTTTTTAGATATAAATTTTAGATATAAATTTTTTTAGATATAAATTTTAGATATAAATTTAAGATATAAATTTTTTAGATGTAATAAGTTTTTAGATGTAATAATATTTTTAGATGTAATAAGGTTTTAGTTGTAATAAGGTTTTAGATGTAATAAGTTTTTAGATATAATTTTTAGATATAAATTTTTAGATGTCATAAAATTTTTAGATGTTATAAAATTTTTAGATGTAATAAAAAAATTATTATTCCCACGTGTCATCATCATCACTTAAATTACTCTCACAGACGATTGTTTGAAATATTTCAGCTTGAATATCTTCTCCGTTATAAGGTAACATAATTTCATTTTCATCAGGTGCTTGACGTTTAAGTATATTTATTTGACCAGAAAAGTTTTTTCTTCAGTATTTCTATTTTTATCAGGAATACTAATTCCAGTTTCTAAAGATCTTCTCTATGGTTTATTAACTGTAGTCGATAATGTTTTCCCCGAATATAATTTTAGAAAATCTTCTACTTTTACTTTATCTTGTGAATATCCTTTGAATGTTTTCTTTTCACTAAGTCTCCCTTGTTCATCTACAGTAATACAATATTTTATTTTAGGAGCAATAAACATTGCAAAAATAATTCCACCATTTCCATAATCATTTTTTCCTTGACACAATTCCCCACCAACACATCCAGCAGCATCTAATTTATTGAAGAGGTCATTAGAAATGTATATTGAATCAGTATCTGTATAATGAATGTATTTTTCGTTGAAACCATTAATTTCCAAAATAAAGTTATTCATGATTCTTCTAGAGTGAGAAAGAATAAAAAAACCTAAGTGTGAAGGCATGAACGACGTCGCAGTGCAGCTGCTCAGACCGTTGGTCGTCTTCCCATCTTTTACAATATTAGTTTTGAGAAATTCATCATCTTCCATTTCTACTTTCGCTAAATATTGTTCATCTTTTAATTTTTCATAATCTTTTACTTCTTGAGTGAAATTTTTTCTCAATGTATTCTCATTCCATAAATGATATTTAGTGGTTATATCTTTTTGCACAGTTTTGCCATATAGCGAATTCATCAATAATTTAATTAACTCATCGCCTGCAGTATTTCCTTCTGCTTTATATCTTTTTCTTAAATTAAAAAGTTTTTCAATATAATTTCGAAATGGTGAAACTTGATAATTTTTTTCATAAATTATACCGTCAGTAATATGTAAGATTTTTCCCCCACATCTAACAATTTCTTGTATGTCTACAGAAGTTAATACATCATAACATATACCATTTCTAAACCTGATTACTTTTACATGAGAATTATTATTTTGATTTTTAACTTTATCTTTAATAGGAACTGGTTGAAAAAACATATCATTCGGATATTGAAACACAACTGTAAATATTCCAGTTTTAGGTCTAAACGTATGAGTATTAAATTTATATACTATTTCCCGCTCTTCTTCTTGGCTAAATTTTCTAGCGGATTCAGCTTTAGGGTATTCTGAATTTTCATCATACATAGCTGATGGATATAAAGATGTGGCATCAAAAGCCATTAGAAATTCATGTTTTTGTTCGAGTAGTTGATTTGAAATTTTCTTACAAATTTCAGTTTTATCTCCTAAATCTCGGATACTGTTTCATTAAATCTATTAAATTACTTCCAGGGGACAAAGCCCCACCAGCGTAGCGACCAAGGGACAAAGTCCCCCCAGCGCAGCGACCAGGTAAATACTGTTTTAATATTGGTAACAAGATGATACAAAATGGCGATATGTATTTTCTTATATTTGCTGAAACTCTTCCACCTTTAACAGATTTTCTAATATAATTTCTAGCCCATAAATCTATATGAGAATGAATATTTATATTGTCATTTTGTACGCTTTTCATCCAACCGTTAAATGTTAAAGCAGAGGATGTCAAATTAGTAGTTATATCTTCACCAACTAAATCTTGCATAACATTATTATATTTGTAGATACGAAAAGCTAAAGAAAGAATATCGTTAACTAAATATGGTCTCCATTCAATTTCTTTTTCTTTATAATTTTCATGTGTTATGTCTCCAATTTCATAATTTAATTTACACACATTCGTAGGAATTTTAAAATTCTCACACCATTTAGAAAGACTTGTTTTTACATGTTGATAACTACATTTCATTATAATAGTTTGAAGTGCTAATTTACCTGACGGTGAATCTTTTTTCATATTGTTTTTAAATCTAAAAGATTTTTGAATGTATCTACTAACACATTCAGTTGTATAAGGATTTTGTAATGAAGCAGTCAATATTCCTCTTGAAGTTTTAAGAGGCGGTTTAGATAATTTAAAATTAGCTTTTATCGGAAAATAGGAATCAAAACCTGATGAATTGTGAGCTATTAAAGTTACTCTCGAATAATTAAATTTTCCAAGAGTTTTAAAAAATTGATGGATCGGACATACGTCCTCTGGGTTTCCCCCGATCGAACATTCATCATCCTCAGTTCTCGTAAATATTTTCACACAATTTTGAAGTTTATTAAATTCTAATTCAGTTAAATTATTATACTCATTAATCTGTTTTTTAAGTTTTTTAATTTCATCTTCATCTTTTGATCGTTTAATTTTAATCATATCACTTAACAAACGTGTTTCTAATTCTTTCAATCTTTGTTTCGGTAAACAACATATAAATTTATTAAAATTAATAGCTCCTACAGCATAAGGAATAGGATGAGCTGTTGAACAGTTAGGATCGGGAAAAGTTTCGAGATCCCAAATATATGTTGAACTATAGTCAATTTTTTTCTTTGTTATGATTTTATATGGACGCGTTGTTAGATTTTCATCAGTAACTGTTTTATATATGGGTTTGAAATTATTTTCAATTTCTCTAATAGCTTTTAATTTATGAGATTTATTAATTAAACAATAGTGACCAATTGTTGAACCTGCGTGAAAATAATTGTAATAAACATAATTATGAAACGTTTCAATTCCTCTAGGATTTAAATGACGATTGGCAGGACTATAATATTGAACGCATTCTCCAAAATATTTATTGAATTGAGAAAATTTGCAGTTTGACATTACTCCTGTTCTAGATGTGGCTTTCTCTTTATATAAAAAATTATTAAACATTTCTTTTATCATTTCTCCTTGTTCTTCATTAAAACCTCGTAAAACATTATAACATTTAATAAAACAAAAATCTTCAGAAGGAATATAACAGTAATGGATAAAAGACCGTTCCAGGACACCATAAAATCAAAAAATTAGTACTTTTAAAAACGACATAAATTTATGAATTTAGTCCCTTTTTCAGGTTTTTAAGACCTAAATTCATGAATTTAGTCTATTCAAAAAGTACCATTTTTTCAAAAAATGGTATTTTTAAAAACAACATAAATTCATGAATTTGAACCCTTTTTCAGGTTATGAAGACCTAAATTCATAAATCGGCTAAAGCCAGAGGAGCTTCGCTCCGATTTGGGCGTTTTTAAAAATACCCAATTTTCAAATTTTTCAAAATCTCAAATTTGTGATTATGACATTTTTCATTGCTTAAATCATGACCGTTCCAGGACACCGAAAATCATAACAGTTAAGAATCTCAAATTTGTGATTATGACATTTTTCATTGCTTAAATCATGACCGTTCCAGGACACCGAAAACCCGGACACCGAAAAAATCAGAAAAGTTAAGAATCTCAAATTCATGAATTTTATCCATCTTTCAGGTTTTTAAAATATATCATGTGACTAAAAATATTTCTTTAAAAATGGAAGAAACAAAAGTGGATGAAACAAAAGTGGAAGGAACTTCAGAAATGGAAGGAACCTCAAGAATATATCCTTCGTTATCTCAATTAAAAACAGGTGAAATGGTTCTCAATTATTATTAAGATTAGGGCACTATGATAAATTAAGAAGACGCAATTATTACTTAGTCATTCTTCGTTATTGTATGCTCAACATTATTTAAAGTACTAATTGTGTGAAGTAGAAGATCATTGTAACTCATAAACTCAAAATTATTCAATGAACCCGTACACTGCCTGATAATTGAAGAGAGAGACAGAGATTGAAGAGAGAGAAACATGTAACAGCTTTCCCCTAAAATTATCGTGCTATCTCTTGTCATTTCAATTTACCCATCGGTAAACTTTTGACATTTCAACTTACGCGTGCGTAAAGTTTTGACATTTCAATTTACCCCTACGTAAATTATTTTCAGAATCTGTTTTCAAAATCTATTTTCAAAATCCATTTGCAAAGTCTATTTTCAAATTCAGTTTTAGAAATCGATTTGCAAAATTCATTTAGCGTTTGCCAAACACATACGGGTAGTAAAGTACTTCCCATTGTGAAGACATGAATAGATTAAGCACATAAGAGTGCATTGACAATAAAAGCAAATGACAATAAAATTCTTCTTCTAAATTTAGAACGCATGGACGGCGACATGCGGGATAGTTGTTATGACAATTTTAAACAATCATTTTAACGATGAAACATATTTTACAAATGAAGTTCATGAAGAAAATGGTAATATATAAAACAATATAGATTAGAATAATCATAATATAATCATTTCAAAATCGAATAAGTAGTAAGGAAAGACATCATTAAAGAACAGTTTTAAATCAATACCCCCTCCCTTCTGTCTTCTAGGGGTCCCTTAAGAAATTTTTTTATTATAAAATGAGCAACATAAATGAGTTTTTGAAATTATATGGAACACAAACGACAACGAATTTCGACCTAAAGAAAATCGCTAATCGATTAGGAATAAAGAATTTTCATGTTCTAATGAGAAACGAATTACAATTCCTAAAAAATAGGCCATCAGGAACCTTCAGTTCCCGGAACAAAGTTCCATCAATAACTGTAAATTTCATAACGAATCTTCACACTTCAGACCAAAACGGCGTACATTGGTCAGCAGGTATCTTTAGTAAAAACGGAGATAATTATTATTTTGACTCATACGGGCTTCCACCTACAAATGAAGTAAAAGAATTACTTGGAACGGGAACATACAATACGTTTCAAATTCAAAAACCGGGAACAACTTATTGTGGACAATTATGTCTTTATGTTTTATTTAAATTACAAAAAGGAGTACCATTTCTAGATATTATGTTAGAGTTAAACAATCTATAACTCAAGCGAAGCTAGCTAAAGCGCCACCTAGAGGTTAAAGCTCTGTTTTCTGTAATTCATTTTGATAAAAACGACCTCTGATATCCTCATTATCTAAATCTTTAATTTCATAAGTAATCGGATAACTTTGATTTATTTTAGAAACTTCAAATATTTCTTTAGTCCAGTATCCGACGAAGCCTTTTTCAAATTTGTTCTTATATTTAAATATTCTAACTCTATCTCCAATTTTAAATTTCGGCTTAAGTTTCTGCAATAATTCGGATTACTTAATTCTGCTTAATTCGGATTACTCTCATTCGAATAATTATTCTCGAATATTTTCTTTCGTATTAAATCAGGGTCGTCAGAAGCATTCTTTGGGGTTTCTTCAATACCTGAATGAACTTTATTATTGTACTCTTCTACAACTCCTGGTAATATCCTCAACCATTTCTGATTTCCTTGCTGAGTAAACTTTTTGAAAATTTTATTTTTTAACGTCCGATTGAATCTTTCTATCACTACAGCTTTTCCTGCGTTTTCAGTTGAATAAACAGTTTCAAATAGTGGCTGAACGTTTCGGTTATAAAATTCCGACCCTTTATCAACAAACAATTTTTTTGGCTTTCTATTACTTTCTTTAAAGATTTCTTCAAACGCATATTTAACTGAAAGACCACTTTTATTTTTTAAAGGCTTTACCCAAGCATATCGTGTATATAAATCTATAACGGTCAATGCGTATTTGTAGTCCCTTTCATTCGGCATATGAATAAGATCAGCACTCCAAATATCATCTTTATTAAATACTTTTACTTTTAATAAATATTTAGGCTTTCTATATTCTTTATGAATTTCAGATGCATAAATGTCTGAATTATGATTTTCATTTAAACCCTGACCGAATAATATTTTAGCTTGTAAAGCTTTCTTAACAAACATTCTTTCAATTTTTTCTCTAAATGTAGGATTCTGAATACTATCTAATTCTTGAATCATCTTCTTATCAGCTGCATGACGAGAACTTAGATCATGATTTCGATAAGCTAAATCATGCCTGTAAGCGGCGGCATCTACTCTATTTATTGGTTCTTCACCTGGTTTCGGATTATTATTCTCATCTAGTCTTATATCTAATCGAGTTCCTGGACCAGTATATGAATGACCAGGAAGATGTTTTTCTTTCGAATATTTACTCCAAATAAATCCAGGAAAGTTTTTTAATGTTTTTTGTATGTCACCACCGTAGGTAGTAGCCAAACTTTGTTTGTCGTCGTTACCTTCATAAATTTTACAATTTGAGTTTTTATTTTTGTTTAATAGATAATTCAATAAATCTAAATTAGAAATTTTTAATTTAATTAAATTTTCTGAATTTGTGGAATTTGCGGTATCCATTTTTAAAGATAAAAAACTTTTAAAAGATAAAATAAAAGTTTTACCGAAAAGAACCAAAGGTTCTGAGGTTATTACCTTATCATACTAGGACTTAGATATATTCCAGAACCATCTTTAGTTTCTTTAAAATTAAATTCCATCGATCAACAATGTGGGAGAACTATGGGTTATTTAAGAACTCGTTTTCCTTCACCACTAAATTTTTAATTTACATGATAAAATTATCTACAATGCCTTCTCCTCTAGCAACTTTCACCTAACTCTCTATTATGTCGTTTATTTGATCTTCTAATTCAGCCTTCTCTGATTTATTTTTTATTTACTGTTTTCTTGGACAATAAACATCTGTCCCCACCTGCAAAACCTTCCTGCAGCTGCTATGCCTCCTATTATTAGTGGAAAATAATGGGAGAATACCGCCATTCTGGATTCTTCTGTGGTCATTGAATCCAATCTCTAGCAATGGTTTAACTTATGTAATACTTTTTTTGTATTAATAGTAAGAGATATTTAGGGATTTTTGGTCAACCATATTACGGAAATTTTAATTCAACATTATTATTAATAAAACTTTCGCTTGCGACCTTTTTAATAAAAAAATTTTTAAGTTAATCAAAAATTTAAATCTGATTCGTATTACCAAAAAATTTTAAGTTACCAAAAATTAATCTATTCTAGTTATGAAAAAAAATTTTAATTTAACCTATCGGAGCGAAGCTCCTCTGGCTTTAGCCTTAGAGCCGATCCTAACCATCTTGCCATTAAGAATTTCAATAAATATTTGTGCATCTTCTAGGCAAAAAAACCAAAGCCATCAATGAAGGGATGGAAATCTCTTTCTTTTCAATATTAATGTCTACCTCCAACACCAATTTTTAATAATATCTGCAGATTGTGCCACTTAAATCGAGCAAAAATTGGGATAGAAATGTCTACCAATCTCCAGATTTATAATGTGGTTCAACTCCAAATTCTATACAAAGATTTCTATAAGAATCAATCCTTCCCATAAATTGATTAATTGGTATCATCGACTCTTAATGGATCAATTGATATCGGTTGATTTTAATGAAACTTGTAAACGTCGAAATGTATTAATATAAGAGATTATTGTTCTTATCAAAACTTGAGAATTATTTCTTTAAAAGTAGTAATAATATCAGTTGGAGTATTCGCATTTTCTAGTATAATGCCAGTAAATCTTTGTTCGGAAAAAGTTACTGAACTAGCAGTTCTCTTTAGAACAATTAACTGGAATTGGTGTTGTAAGTATTAAACTTTTTGCAATAGCATGCGGTTCACAGCTAAACTAGGAGTAATATAGCTTAATTCCACCATTCATGTCTATCAAATTTTTAAATATCATGTTTCCCCATCTACCAAAAAAGATAATTCCTTATTTGCTGTACGATGAATTAATTAATTTAAATTTTATTGATATTGATATTTATCCATAATCTAAATAACCGCATATTGGGAGAGCGAATTTGACCCAATTACTGTCTGTTTACTTTTTTGTTAAATTCACGTCTTTCTTTATATCAGTCATATTGTTTTATTAATTGTTTTTGCAAATTTTCTACATCTTTCGCAATTCCTCTGCATCTGTTCCAGCGAGAGTTAAATTCATCAATAATTATACCATCATTAGTATAGGGAAACCAACTCGTCGATTCATACTTTTTAATTATGTTCAACCAATTGTTAAAATCTAAGCATTGTATCAAATTACACACTGGGGAATCACTAATGTTACTATATTTGAGTTGCACATCTAAACGCATTTGTTGTAAATAAACGTGGAAAAAAAATAATCTCTAGTGTGACTATGTATCGGTATCTGGGTAAATGTGTGTAAAATTAGCACCGGCCTAAAATAACAATAATCGCAGTGTAAAAATGAATCAGGTAAATATAAATAACTCTGGCTCTGCTGATTAGCAACATAGGTCAAAGAATAAATCTCCTCCAACGTATGTTAACTCTACGGAAGATACTCGGATCAAACAAATTCTTATATAGGTCATTCTTTTATTTTGAATTGTAACTGGTGAACGGGGGATCATCTTATCTAAATTTAATTTCGTAACGAAGACATTGTATATAAGAAATAATTTACTTTTTGTGAGTGATTCTCGACAGAGTAGAAAAAAAATTTACTAAAATATAATTGTTCAGAAATTTACTAAATATAATATTTAGAATTTTACTAAAGTAAAATTTTAGAATTTTACATAATATAATTTGAATTTGTGCAATATCCCAGCTCCGCTACAGCTGTGCTGGTTAGACAGAAGGTGATGCTCACGCCCATACCTCTTATTGCTTCATCCAATGTTTTTACATATGTTTACTAATACACTCTACACTATGGTGAGGCAATTTGTTTATTTTGTTTCAACTTAAAGCTTATTTTATTTTTTCTTAGTTCTTCAAATTCATTCTTGCGTTTACGAATAGCTTCTAGGTTGTTTAAATTCGTTTTTGAGACTTGACAGCATTTGATAATGCACAGCTGTACTACCCTTATAGGCAGCTGCTCCTTTTGCAGCAGATGTAATCGAAACTTATATTTTAATTAAGTTAACGATACTACCAATACCAGAAAAAGATGCCATCCCCTTCATTTATGGACGGCACCTTGCGGTGCCTAGGGAACTTTTCTGTTCCGACTGTTTCTCTATTATCATAAGAAAACCGGATCATACGTGTTCATGAGCAATATTTGTTTTATTTGGAAGCAAAAAGTTTTAAGATTGTGATTATAAATTATAGCATATTTTAGGAAGAAATGTGACTTTGGGAAAAAAAATAAATTAATAAAAAATGTTTTATTTTTTTGTTCTTCACTTTTTGGCAGATTGCGGTTTTTTGGTTTAAACTTTATCAGAACCAAACCTGCAAATCAATACATTTCTTTTTATTTCTATGGATTTTCTTTCATAAATTCTTTCTTTATTAACTCTTCTAATGTGTATAAATCTCTTTTAAAAGTATTACTCAATTTTATCCATGTTTAAAATTATATACTTTTAATATATTTAATACTTTTTTTATTTTTACAATATATTTATATTGTAAAATTATATAAATAATTTTTAAATTATATTTATTTTTTTATGATTCATATTATTTTGTAGAAAAAAATTATAATATTAATATGTACAATACTGCGTTTAAGATTTACGTTAGAATATCGTACCAACTTCAGAATACTTTATTAAGTGCCTTTGCACTTGTATATATTTCGTCAAGCAGCGTGTGATTCTTAATTTCTCTTCTATTAACTTATGCATTTTCTGCTAATAATCTTCACGCCGTTTTTAATGTAGCTTTGTAAACTTAATGATTAAGAACAACTAAATGTCTTTAACATCATCTAACTGTTGCTTTTATTTTGCATTGCAGTTTTATTGTAAATTTATTCCTTTAATTCATATTTCTAAATAGATTTAAGCAGTTTTCATTTATCCACTTTTTTGATTAAGTTGATGTATGCTTCATTTATTATTCATTCATCTTTTTCATTTGTTGAGTAATTTTAGAACGTCAAAGCAGCAACACTTTTTTGGGAATGTAGTTTTGTAACTGTTTTAAATTTTTTTAATTCTTCAGGTAGATTTTCTATTTCAATCTCTAATTGATCTCTTTAACATTTTTTATCTGATGTTTTTATTTTTAATGACTTGCAGATTTTAAATTTAAAGAAAGTAATATTACAATTTTTGATTGTTTGAAATCTTTTAAATAGTTGTGCTAAATCTGCTTCTAGCTCGCTATCCCCCTTTTTATCAAGTTTTAAAATAATTGTATCGTTTAAATGATTTGTCATTACTTTTAGGCAACTTTACATATCGTTCATCAAGCGGAACCAAAAGAACATCGGTTTAAATATTTTATTCTTTAAGTCATTGAATTGTGATCAACATATTGTTTATGTTGTTAACACTGTATTTGTTGATGGACGAATAGAAAATGCAATGGACCTATAAAACGTCGCCAGTTTTCATACTATAACTTTTCTATCTCTATTCTAATTCCACGATTATTCGGGAATATGCAGCGCTCCACCAACATTTGGTAACAATCATTATTAAACAATAAAAATAAAATTTTTCTGATTATATAGAAGAAAAACAAAAATTTATACAAATCAAATTTTACCACGTAAAAAAAATAAAAAAAAAATGGAAATGACTCAAATTTGTCAAGTTTTGTCAATATGCGTTATTTTTAAAGTCAAACACTATTATAATCCGAATTAAAACACACCATGTGTAAGGCAAATGAATCAAATATACAACCTAATAATAAACAACCGTAAAGAAATATTCACCTAAAATATTCAACCTAATAATATTCCAGAATAATATTCAACCTAATAAGAGTATTCAGTACATAAAATACTATTCAATCAAGCAACCATTACAAAGATTAAAGCATTTATTGAATTTCAGATAAATATCAAAATCATTATACGGCTAGAATACAAACACCCTAGGCAAAATAATAATAATTTTAGCACAAAATAATAATGTAGCACACACAAAAGAATCCTTTGTTCAAAATCCCCTTGTTGTTCAAAATAATACGTAGCACAAAATATATTATATTGCGAAAAAAATCAAATTTGTTTGAACAGTAACTAACAAAAAAATATTTGAACTCCGGATGTAATAGAAGCCTATAAACCATCCCAAGAAAACTTTTGCGACGAAATCATTTAAAATGATGCCGAACAACCAGAAGAGGTTAAAACAAACTGTGAAAAACAGATAAAGACTAATGTAAAAGGACAGTACTATCGTCTAAGATTGCTAATAAAGTATTTCTTATCAAATCAAAGAATTTACTAATCATTATAATTCTTGGTATATTCCCTGTCTAACAAAGACACATGTACGGCAGTTGTCCCAAATTACTAAAAAACACTAAGAGCAAGCATGTTTTATGAGTAGTCAAATATGCAGAGTGTAGAGGATTGATTTAAAATGAAGAGAAAAGACATAGAAACTGATAGGCAGGAGTCGTCAAAAAATTATATTGAAAGGAAAAAGAGTTTCAGCGACATGTAATACTATTGTCCCAAAACAGTACATCAACATAATCTAGATGCAACATAATACTCAACATAATCGATAATTTAATGTCTCAAAATAATAGCTTCTATAGTCAAAATCATAATTTATGTCAAAATAATAAAGTTAGTTTCAACATAGATAATTTTATATAAGTAATATACAACTAACAATAGTATTGTATATGCAACCCCTAAAATAGTAGTATTTCAAACTACAATAGGTTGTATGTTCAACTAAAATCGATAGGTTGTATTTCCACCTAAAATATATCTTAGATAATATGTAAAATATTATACTTTTTTATTAAGAATAAAAACTCATTATTAGTAAATTATTAAATATTTTCGTTAAGCAAATCTCCGGAAGAGAGGAAGAGTTCAACCTAGCGGTCACAGACTTCTTTTTGAGTAATCAGGGTAACAAAAAAAAAAGTCCGACACATTCCCTGAGGACATACTTCACGAGGTTTAAAAACACCATAAGAGTGTAAGGACTGCGAGTCCGGAATAGAAAAAATAATAATTCAATCCTAAATTTTTTAATTTTAAAGATATTAAAAATAAATAAAACGCGACAAATTCTCTGGACTCAGAATTCTCTATATTCCACCCGGGTTATTAATTAAAAGTGCAATAAATGTAATAAAAGTATAAAAAGTATCTAAGTCGTTCTATAAATCCCTCTTAATGCAATAAACGACAATAATAGAATAATATTATGAAAATCAACCACTGAGTTTTCAAGATTCACTCAAGCACCCTCAAGATCCGAATCTCATAAGATATTAAGTTAATATGTGTAGAAAATCCTATATACTAATACTAAATAAAAATTAATAAATAATATAGATAAAATATAGAATATAATAACCAAAAGCATAAAACATATAGATAGATAAGAGTAGATAGCGGAAAATATTTAGAGAAACTACCAACCGAACTAAATTCAACCTACCTTAATAAAAAAAATACCACATTCAGATCTTACAACGCTCTTTGGAAATTTTAAAAATTTCATCTGACCATACAAAATACTTTGTTTAGCATGTACTCTTTTAATATTTTTTGTATTACTACTCTCATCTCTGTTTATATGTAACTTGGGAAATCAATGGGGTTCAACTTATGGACTAACCCAGGAGAGGAACAAAGAAGAATAATTTTTTATAATCAAGAAACAAACAGAACAGTTTGAAGGCAGATGCGACAGACTGAGGAAGATCAAGATTTAAGGACTATAAAACTAATAATAAGAAATATTTAAACAAGGGAAAATATGTATCAAGAAACACATTTACAATTTCATTGTTTACGGTATAAACTGGAAGTGGTAAGACTACTACGTTTATTAAAAAATATTAGTAAACCAAAGATTCATAAGGCATTGAAGGACAAAAGTACAATAGTTTTTGTAATGGCAAAACTTCTGAATGGCCCCCAACTATTTACCAAAACGGGTCTATAAACAACAGATAAAACTAAGTAGACATAGTTTACTAGATATGGGAAAGATTTGTGCCAACTGGTACACCTGAAAATAAATCTTTATTCAATTTTAGATGGAAGTAGCCAAGTTTTATTCAAACAAAAAAAATTGACCAGAAATATTTGGACAAAAGCAAGACATCAAAATATTACCAAATCGCTTGTATTAAGCGCATAACGCTTGTGATGTAGAAGCTCTATAAGGATTTGATAAAAAACATTTCAAACCTTAGTTTACAACTACAACAATATTAATGCAACAGCATTCTTTTAATGATTAAATAATAAAAATTTCATACATCAATGAATCATAGCCTACTATCAATTATGGATCACACATCATAAATATGGGGAATGAATACGTGTTTGACACCAACACATTAAGTGAGACAGTATGCAAAGTATAGTGATCAAGCGATTTCTAAAAATATTAATTAGAATCCCGAATACTGGAAATCTATAATAAACAATCATCAAGATTTTGATATTTGAAATGTATGCAAATACAAAACATATATCAAATCAAGTTATAGTATAGGCAATCATAAACTTTTTAGAAGAGTGCTGAAAGCAAACAGTCACCCGGGACTACAAATTATTCCTGATCACTATATAGTATTTTTATTCGTCTGATCTGTAGTTAAGATGCGGAAAGATTTGGGTATACCCAATACGGCCAAAAAGATTACAAGGATGAATGAAAACCAGGAAACCTATAATTAAATTGTGCAATAAATTTAGGTGTAGAGGACGAAAACGCTTTAACAGGCGAAACAACGACACCAATAAATCATCTGATGTTAGGCGAATCTACATTAGACTGATGCCAAATCTACTAGTTGGTGGAAGCCAAAGAAAACTTAAAATGATCATAGGGGTGCGCCGCATTAATAAGTCACATGGTGTTAAGTGAAAAATACTTAATAATTACCACCAACAAACGTTTTTTTTATCAATACTATCAATCACAAACCGTGAACGTGGCTTTCTAGGGGGGGCAGTCGACGCTGTCGCGCACGATTTTTGGCAGATAGATTAGTAAATTGTATTCCATTATATCAAATTTAGAATTTTTTTCTCTAAAAAATTATTAACTTAAAATTTTTTTTCACGAGTTAAAAAAAAAAAACTAAAACAGACAAATTCTTATCTTTAAAAAATAAAATAAAATGAAAACATTTTATCGATGTGTCCTTATGTGAAAATAAAATATTTGCAAACAAAAAGAAGTTATCAATCTCACTCTACACAGGCAGGTAAGAATGCATCTTCACAAATTGTAGTTCGAGTTGATGAAGGAATATAATAGCGGCATAAAATAGTTATAAATAAGTTATAAATAATTATCTAGAAAACTATTGCCTACAGATATAACAAGTTAAAAAATGTTTTGAGATGATTATTCACACGCGAGTATCGGGAATATAAAAAATTTTTTAATAGCTGAAGAGGATGAAGCCGTAACAGATAAAAATAATTATATTTAGCGATACTGATGAAATTATAACGACAACTAGAATGAATTTGATGAAAGCATTTGTAACAGATATATTATTAAATAATTGATTTTAATGAATCGGTTGAATCGGTTGAATATAATGAAACCGATAAAACTTTTTCTGATATTCTAACCAACTTTTATAATATATTTAAGAAATCTTTCAAATGTTATATGAATGTAGAAGTACTTTATACAAAAAATGGACCTGATGGAATTCCTGAAGAAAAGATAATACAAGGACATTTTACAAATTCGCAAGAAATTCATAATGTAAATGATATACGAACCCATATTTGATTCGATGATACTTAAATTAGAAAATTGTATAATTGAAGCCAGTTACGTGAATCTGGTTGGAGATTTGTTAAAATAATTTCTAAGAAAATCGTAATTGATAAATATAAAAATAATACTAGGTGGTAGTTATGTTCCTTTTATACCTTTCAGTTCACCACAATTAATCAACATAAAAAATGAAGATAATTTATATTGTTTTCTGTGGAGTATTATAGCACCAATTTTACATCCTGCAGAATATCATAAAGAAAGACTAAGTCATTATAATAAAATGAAGAATACATAAATGAATTTGATCTCTCTGATGGCTTAGATGAATTTCCTTAATGATTATAATAGGTTACTAAAGTTTCATAAAAAGAATAAAAATTTAATTGAAGTAAATGTTTTTGAATTAAATGTGATTTATGTTTCTATTGGTAAAAATTACCTCCACTTTACCCAGATTCAAAAAAATTTTATTTGATTAATAAAAATTTTTGCCAATCAGAAATAGTATATAATGATAGAGGAAATTACATGCATCATAATATTTTTTACCAAGGAAATATAATATGTACTGAAAAATTTGAACTTGTTAAAACACTATCACCAATAATGATTAATCATAATAATTATTAAGGACGTACTGATGATTATAATTACAAATATTCATCTTTATCTTCAGAATACCAACAAAAATTAGAAAAGTTAAATGAATGTTTACAAAATTGTGAAAGAGAGTATCATCAACAAACAAAAATGTTACTACAATGAATATCACCATAAATATCAAATAAGATAGAAACAATTCAAAAATTAAATGAAGAAAATAATAAAGAATCGGCTAAAGCCAGAGGACGCTTCGCTCCGATTAAATAATGAAGAGAAAATGAAACCAAACAAAAAATCAATGAATCTTTAAAAAAATGTCTACAACAATATAAAGAACAATATGATAAAGAATATATTTATCAGCTACAAATATTAAATCAAAATTATTATCAAAATACATTTAATCTTACAAAGAAATTAATGAAACACATGAAATATATAAAAGATGAATTTGTAAAATTAGAACAGTCAAAACAACCAGCACAAGCGAATATATTATATTATCAGGGTCATTTTATATTGTGTAAAGATGTTCTATATTTACAAAAACTTCAGATAATAAAAATTTTCCTTGTCTTCAATGTATGACAAGTTTTAGAACTTTAGAAGAAATGAAAGTAGACATTTGGGAAAATTGTCAACAAAACGAAGCAGTTCAAAATACTTTCCAAAAGATGATTATTTAGAATATAATAAATGGTATTTTGAAAGATAAAGTACCCTTTACTATTTATTGTGATTTTGAAGCATATAATGTTAATATGACACAAAATCGAACGGAAAGTTCCAGGGCTTCACCCGATTCTGAAAATTATAATTCTGAAAATTATAATTCTTGAAAAATAAGTGCGCCTGGAAACAAGTGCGCCTGGAAAAAGTTCAGCTGAACATAGTAAAAAAAAAAGAAAAATATTTTTATTTGAACAAAAAACATTATGTTGGGGAATGTACATTCATTCGAAATTATCCTGAATTATTAAATCAGAATATTTACAATACTATGGTGAAGACAGTTCAGAAATGTTTACAAGAAAGTAGAAGAATTACAAGGACGTTTTTCACAATTGCTTGAAACAAATAAACCAATGATACCATTAACGGATGAAGAAAAGAATTTTATGATGAAATAAATTGTTATTACTGTGGAAAAGGTTTTACAAATAAATATAAAACTGGCAGAGGTAGATATATTGATAAAGTAAAAGATCATGATCATCTAAATGGATTATATAGAGGTGCAGCACATAATTCTTGTAATCTTAATGCTAATACAAATTTAAATATAACTTTGTTCCTCTATATTTTCTACAATGGTTCTAAATATGATTTCCATCTAGTAATTCATGAAAGATTAGATTTTCATCAGAAAAATTACAACAACAAAAAAATAATGTACTATGTAAACAGAAGAAGAATATTTTTCAATTGCAATTAGGGTTGTATTAGAATTTTAGATGCATTTAGATTTTTTACTCCTTATTCATTAGATGTTATGGGAAAAACTTTGAAAACCTGAACAATGTAAAAAATATTAAATTAAAAAAATATAATTTAAAACCTTTAAAAGGGAATATTTCCGTATGAGTACATAGCCTGCGGCTACCCAGTCCGAAGACTGATATGAACTGGAGATAAAACCTGTGGTTCGCAGTCGAAGACTGATTTTAATTCTGTGAATTAAAAATTATGGAAGAAGAACAACTTCCTCCAATAAATAAATTTAAATCAACATGAAAACAATCACATTTATCTGAAGAAGATTATGCAGAAGCTGAAAAAAATTGGAGAGAGTTAAATTGTAAAACAATGTTATGATTATACAATGAAATTATCTACAGATAGATGTATTAATACTAGCTGATCTTTTTGAAAACTTTCGTGATATGTGTTTTAGAATATTACGGAATAGATCCATGTTATTGTTTATTCTACACCAGGTTTAACATGGCTAGCAGGTGATTTAAAACATACTGGTGTTCAAGCCGATGGCTCTAGGACAAAGTCCGTTAAACTTAAACATTATAAAGAAAATACATATGATAAATTATTATTTTTTGAATCTGGAATTAGAGGTGGAGTTTCATCAGTTTTAGGTAATAGATATGTTAATTGTTATAATAAGAAAGTAAATCCACAAGAATATGGAATAATGAAACCTTTATCTCCAGAAGAAAAAGAAAAAAAATTAGAAATTTTTCGAACGAAACGAGAAGGAGTAGAACGTGAAAATGCAAATTGATGAATTCATGAGAGAAAACTATTTATTATATTATGATTTTAATAGCTTATATTCTTCTTGCATGATACAAGAATTACCAACAGGTGAAATGACATGGTGTAATAATCTTGTTTATCAAAGAACTTATGATGGTGTAAATAATTTTGGTTATGTATATGAAGTTGATTTAGTATATCCTGATTATATAAAAAGAAGCAACAAAATATTATCCTTTCTGTCCAGAAAACAAAAATTCCCAATATAGAAGATTTTTTTCAGATTATCAAAAATCTATAATTCCGAAAAAATACAGACCAACAAAAAAACTTATGTTAACACACTAGGTAATAAAGGAAAGTATGTTGTTGAAGGAAGAATGCGAGATTGGTATTTAAATCATGGCATGATTCTCACCAAACTACATCGAAAAACTAGAGTAATAAGAAAATCTAATGGTTATTTTAAAAGATTATATTGAGTTCAATATTGAAAAACGCAAAATATCTAAAAGAAAATAAAGATGATTTTGGAAACGTGTTCTTTCAAATTAATGAATAATGCATTTTATGGTAAGACTTTAGAAAATATGTTTGCGTAATAGACAAAATATTGAAATAGTTTATGATAAAGATAGGTTTCAATTCAAAATTTAACAAGGAAACCTACATATAAAAAGAACTACACTACTAGATTTTAGTGATGAAACTATGTGCTGTACATCTAGAAGAAGCATTGTAAAACATGATAAGTTGTTAATTTTATAGGTTTCACTATATTAGAATTAGCTAAACTATTTATGTATAGTTTTATATATGATTATTTAGCACCTGCTTATGGTTTAAAAACTATAAATTACACTTTACAGATACCGATTCTGTTTTCTTAGAATTAACAATACCATATGGTTCTTTCATCACTAGATGAAGAAATTAATAAAATAAAAGATATCATTCATCCTTCTGATTTATGTAAAGTAAAAGATGAACTAGAAGGAATTGAAGATTTCATAACAGAAGCTATATTTTTAAAATCTAAATGTTACTGTTATGATACAACTAATAATATTAAAACACATAAAACATTAAAAGGAATTTCAAAGGCATCAGTGGCTAATCAAATAACATTTCAAGATTATAAAAATGCATTATTTAATAATGAAATAAAAAACAGCATGTAATTATAGACTTAATTCAAAAAAACATAAAATGTATTTAAAAGAAGAACATAAGATTAGCATTAGATCCATTTGATGATAAAAGAAAAATTTTACCTGATGGAATAACTACTTTACCTTTTTAATTTTCTAATTTCTATTTTCTAAGTATAACAATATAACAATATAAATATAAAATACAATATTATAAAATAAAATAATAATAAAAAATTATCATATAAAATGGATAAAGTTAGAGCTGGATAATTTTAAAAGGATAAAACAATTAGACGAATTAATAAAACAAAGAAATATGATGAAAGAAAATCATCTTCAACATAGAATGACAAAAGCTGGTATTCAATCTGTATATGTTTGATAAATTAAAAATAACTGAAGAAGTAAAAACTGATTATGAAAAAACTGTCGAACCATTTAAAACTCTTGAAAAGGAACTTAATGAAAAACGTGTTGATATAGCGGATCCTGTACTTAAAACACTATTAGATGACTTATGGTTTATTAGAGGTAAAACATAGATAAAAAATTACCAAAATCTATGTTATTCGAACATTCTACTTTCCTTTTAGATAAAAAATTATTTGCAAGATTTTATCTTGGTGGTAAAGAAATATTTCCACAACCTTTACGAGGATTAATTTTTTACTCCAGATAAAAAAACCTATTAGTTTAGATAGAAATTTTGTTGATCTTTTAAGAGGAGCAGATTTAAAAAATTATGCTGTAGAAGATCTAATAAAATATCAAACTATATTAGATAGAGTTGGCACAGTAAAAATCTCTTAGACGTTATAAACAATTAGAAAATTTATTATCAACGGGAGTTAAAGTAGGGAAAGGTTTATCTGAAAAAACAGAAAACAAAAAACAGAAAACAGAAACAACCATAATTTTACCAGATGATCCACAAGAATTACTAAATAGATTAAATATTATAATATCTGCAATAAAAGAAGGACATAATTCTAGTTTCAATGAAATTCATGCTATATTGAAAAGACTGTTAGAAAAAAAGATTCTAAATGAAGAGGATTATAAAAGTATAACCGGACATCTCTGATGTCCTCCAGGGCTTCGCCCGAACCGGACATCTCTGATGTCCTCTAGGGCTTCGCCCGTAGCTGAAATATGTTGTTTCTAATTTTTTATAAAAAAAATATTTCATAAAAAAATATTTATTTAATTTTTTAGTTTAAAAATGTGTTCAGCAGATTTAGACAAAATTAATAATCATTTAGAAAATCTAACAGAGATTTTGGGTTCATCAAAATTTAGTACGACGTTAAAAATTATAACAACTACTTCATCACACACTTGTAATTTAGAACCATTCTACATTTGGAACAAAATAAAAATTATCAAATTGCATTGACTAGTTTCTCTACATTTAACACTATTCAAAACGTTATCAAAGATGTGAATGATCAATTTAGATATTCTACTGATAAAGGCAAAACATGGAAAATATTAACTTTTCTTCCTGGTTCTTACGAAGTTGAAACAATATCAAATGAAATTAAGAGACATTTAGGTATACCATTTAAAGATAAGAAACAATTACATTTTGCAGTTGAACCGGCAGTTAATAAATTTTCTCTTACTTTAGACGAAAATCATCAAGTTGATTTTAATCATGATAGATCATTGTCAAAGCTATTAGGATTTAATAAACAAACTTACAGTCAAGGTTATCATTTTAGGTGAGAAGATTCCAAAAATAACTGAAATAAATTCAATTGTTGTACATTGTGACATTATTGAAGGAGGATATATAAATGGTAAATTATCAAATTTAATATTCAGTTTTCCAGCTTTTACTGTACCCATTGGTTATAGATTAAATGTATTTCCACAAACATTAATATATTTTCCTATTACAAGAAAAACTATTAACAACATTGGCATTAGAATCACTGATGAAAAAGGACAAGAAATAAATTTTGTAGGTGAAGAGATTATGATAGATCTTTTGGTACGGGAGGTATAAACTCCCGTTCGAGAGGTATAAACTTTTACGCTACAATAGAGAAGTTTAATTTTTTTTATCATTTTCATTATTAATCTTATTAATCTTATTATTAGAAACAAAAAATAAACTTAAATTAAAATTTTATTTTTATTTTTTTGTTTCTAAAAACACTAATTCAATAATGGATGAATTTATTACTTTAAAAATGAATGAAATGTCTGCTTATTAAATAAAAAAAAACTTAAATTTAAAAATAATCCAAATTTATCTAATAAAGTTTTAGCAGTTATTTGCGGAAGATCAGGATGTGTAAAAACATTTATATTTTTTAAAATTTTAACGACTCCAAATTTTTTGGATTATAACAATCTTATAATTTATACAACAACGGCAGAACAACCCGTCTATCAATTTTTAAAATATGGATTTGAAAATAATCTTACAAAAACAGCAATTGCTTCTCTATTCGAAGAATACGAAAAATCTGAATATGAAGAAGAAATAAATTTGTGGTGTGAAGAAGCAGCAAAAAATAAACAATTAGTTGAATCCAATAAAAATAAGCATATAAAAATACAATTAATAGATGATAGTGGTAATATGCAAGATCCTAGTAAACTAGATAAAACAATGAAACATTGTGTAATTTTTGATGATTGTGTTAATGACAGAAATCAGTCAGTTCAAAGAAATTATTTCACAAGAGGTAGACATAATAACTGTAGTGTATTTTATTTGACACAAAGTATGTATTCATTAGATGGAAGTGTTATTAGAAAGAATGCAAATATATTTATACTATTTGAAATAAATGCAAGAAACTTAAGTGATTTGTTAAGAGATTTATGTATAAGAGATAAAGATGAATTTAAACAATCGTGTAATAATGCTTGGTCAAAAGATTATGGATTTATCACAATTAATATTGATAAAAAAATTCATGAAAGAGTTATCGAACAATTGTTTACCGAGTAATAAAAATATACAAATATAATGTTTTAATATTTTATTTTTTATTATCAGCTTTAATTTTGTCTATTTTTTTAAAATATAATATTTGAATTTTGTGGTAACATTGGTATACAGCAAAAACATTTTACTGAACAAATTATTTTTTTATTGCTTTGTTGTTTGACATCTTTTCGTTTAAGTTTTCACGTTTAAAGTTTTCACGTTTAAAATTTTCTCGTATTAAGTTTTGTTTAATAAAGTTTTGTACTAATAAAGTTTTTAGCTCTTCTAAAAAACCCTTTTATCATCACTAAAAGTTTTACCATCACTAGAAATTTTACCATCCTTTTTATTTTTATCATCAACTTTTTCTGTCTGTGATTGAAATGATATTTGATTTACTTCATTAGCTATTTGATCAAATTTTTCAATCTCATCTAACGTAATAACATTATCATCACATACTCTTTGAAAGTAGTAATGTAGTTTATCATATACTTCTTTAATATGTAAATGCTTAGTTTTTAATGATTTTCGTTTCTTAGTTATTAAAGATTTTTCTACCATTGTAACAAGTGAAGTTGCAAAAACACCCGTACCTGTTAAAGCTGTAGCCAACTACTGGAATTACTAAAACACCTGAAGATATAACAATGGTTAAAGCAACGCTAAACTTATTGTTAAGAATATGCCAATTCCTTGTGTTACATTCTTAACTTTACTCCATCTCTTTCTTAATTTATTATAATGTTCTAATCTAAGTAATAATTGCGATTCCTTATCTTTCATACTTAACGTACTCTATCTTTGTGTTTTGCGAATATCCATTTCATATGATAATCGAAGGAATATTCTGAGGTTCCTTTCCATTTCTGAAGTTCCTTCCACTTTTGTTGTTTCATCCACTTTTGTTTCATACCATTTTTAAAGAAATATTTTTTAACGGCAAAGCCATGGAAAAGGATCATCTTTGATGTCCCGCTAGTCACAATGATATATTTTAAAAACCTGAAAGATGGATAAAATTCTATGAATTTGAAATTCTCAACTTTGATGATTTTTTCGGTTTCCTAGAACGGTCATGATTTAAGCAAATGAAAATCGAACCGATAGGTTCTAGGGCTTCGCCCGATTGTTATTCTCAAATTTTGAAATTCTTAACTTTTATAATTTTTAGTGTCCTAGAACGGTCATGATTTTGGCGGGGGTGAAAAAGGACATAATCACAAATTTGAGATTCTTAACTTTTATGATTTTCGGTGTCCTAGAACGGTCATGATTTTGGCGGGGGTGAAAAATGACATAATCACAAATTTGAGATTCTTAACTTTTATAATTTTTAGTGTCCTAGAACGGTCATGATTTTGGCGGGGGTGAAAAATGACATAATCACAAATTTGAGATTCTTAACTTTTATGATTTTCGGTGTCCTAGAACGGTCATGATTTTGGCGGGGGTGAAAAATGTCATAATCACAATATTTGAGATTTTGAAAAATTTGAAAATTTGGTTTTTTTTAAAAACGCCAAAATCGGTGCGAAGCTCCTCTGGCTTTAGCCGCTTTAGCCGATTTATGAATTTAGGTCTTCATAACCTGAAAAAGGGTTCAAATTCATGAATTTATGTCGTTTTTAAAAATACCATTTTTTGAAAAAATGGTACTTTTTGAATGGACTAAATTCATGAATTTAGGTCTTAAAAACCTGAAAAAGGGACTAAATTCATAAATTTATGTCGTTTTTAAAAGTACTAATTTTTTTGATTTTATGGTGTCCTGGAACGGTCTAAATTCATGAATTTATGTCTTAAAAACCTGAAAAAGGGTCTAAATTCATGAATTTATGTCGTTTTTAAAAGTACTAATTTTTTTGATTTTATGGTGTCCTGGAACGGTCTTTTGTCCATTACTTTCGAACCGGATTTAGAATATTTTAAATCCGGTTTTCAGGGTTCCATCCATTTGATTGAAATAATATAGTCGACAAATTTATCATCAAATCAAGTCACTGACTGCGAAATACATGCAACTAAATTTCCCGCATGCGTGAAAGTAGACAGCAACGTGTTATGTTGTGTTAGCGAGCACCTAACTCCTTCACTTCTGATGCTTGCAAATATCATGTTACTTACCAAACATCGCTTGTTCGACAACACGATTGACCAATTCGATTACTACAGAGTGTTGTATGTGCGCTTTGATTTCCAGGAAATCAACCTCTCGTGGGTTCTCTTTGTCTTGGCATTCGTGATGCAGGGAGCCTGAATAATACCTGACAAGCATAAGAGTCTCAGCATAAAGTTCCAATCAAGAAGCAGAGATTTCAGCAATCTACCATCGAGAAATGTCTGAAAAAAGCCGAATATGATTCTATCGACGTTGTGTTAGCGAAGCTTGTGGCGATAGATGGCTTCTCCATGAATGCCATCGTTCATTCAGAATTTCTTCGTGCAGCATTTCTTGAACGAGGGTCTACCATGCCAAAATGTCCTTCTAGCTTGACTAAAATATTGAATAACCATTCTTCTGATCTTAAGCAACAGATGACCGACAACTTCCGAGTGATGATTGAGAGAGGTCAGCGCTTTTCGTTCATGATCGATGAATGGACTTCTCGTCGACGGCGCCGCTACATGTCCATTTCATGCAATGACGGTGAGGAGCTTCATCAACTAGGAATGGTTCGCTTGTTTGGAACATTAACAGCTGAAAACATCGTCGATGTGTTTAATCGGAAGTTGGAGGAATTTGGTCTCTCTGTGGAAAAGCATGCTGTTGCTGTAGTTACGGACGGTGCCAGTGCCATGAAAAGGATGGGAAGTGTGTTGATTCCATGCTTTCATCAGGTTTGCCTCACACATGGTATACATCTTGCTGTTTGTAATGTTCTCTATCATGCCAAAATAACAGATACTGAAACCGATGAATCGGATTGTGAAACTTCCGATGAAAGCGACGACTTTGAGACAGATGACGACATTATCGGAAGTGAAAGTCTTCAACTGACTGGACAGATACTTCCTACAATCAAAAAAGTGCGACAACTGTCCCGCTATTTCAGAAAATCATCGTTGAAAGATGAAGTCTTGCAAAAGTATGCAAAACAGGAACTCGGTTATGAACTTGGTCTTTTAATCGACATCAAGATACGCTGGAATAGTCTGTATGACATGATTTCGCGATTCGTGAAACTGAACAACTGTCTTCTCAAGGCGTCGCTCGATTTGACAGATGCTCCCGCAACCCTTACAGAAAATGAATGGGACCTCCTTGAATACCTTGCGCTGCTGTTTGAACCAGTCAAAATAGGCGTCGATGCACTACGCAAACGGGATGCAACTCTTCTTACTGCTGATGGCATCAACAGATTCATGTTGAAGAAAGTGAGTCAAATCCCTGGACCATTAGCAACAGCTCTATATGATGAGATGCTAAAGTACATCACGGAAAGACGAAATGACGATCTGACGAGTCTGCTAGAATACCTCACCCGACCTGCCAGTCTTCATGAGACCTGTGAAGTTCAGTTTCAGGCGATGCCATCTCGAGGAAATCTAGAGAAGTCACTGAAACGAATATGGTCGAGGCTTTTCATAGAGAGCAGTGAACAGACAACTGAGATCGAAGCATTCTCACAACATGATCGCGAAGCTGTGAAACCGAACACAACGAGATTGCGCGATGAACTTCATCAATCTATTGTCGAAGCAACAACAACATCCACAACTTCTTAGTAAGACCAAAGCGTTCTGCGAAAGGAAATGAACCTTTTCGAGGCGACGAATTGCCTACCAAAAAATCTGAAACTGATCAGAGATGCCGACCATTATCACTGTGTCTCCTACTACAGTTGAAGTCGAGCGATCCTTTTCAATCAGTGGTGGCTTTGTTTCCAAAGTTCGAAGTCGCCTTGGTGACACTACTATTGATTCTCTGTAATTTCTTAACGGATATTATTCCAAGTGATCGACATCCTCTACACACGCTTTGTTCATTTTGATTGCTTTCCTGGTAATTCATTCAATTTAATAAGTGAAATAGCGATTTGCTATTTAGTGTCATGTTCTGTTGCTGAGTATTGCATTAAATGATTTTGATCAGTGCCCATGATTCTTTTCATTTTACTAAGTTTTCAACCCTCAGCTTCAAACTATGGCATCAATAGATCACTAGAACACGAACACATATGTCTATTAAAATTCTTGCTATAGACCTATACAACTATAGCCTAATGTCAATATCGAAAAAAGAAAGGCATAATAACAGTCTTCTACACACATAAATCACTGCTACGTAAGTGAAGGTACAGATATTTTCTTGTAATATGATAAATAATGAACAACGCCATAAGTATCATGAAATCTACAAAACCGTTTTTTTTAGAAACTCTAGCCAGAATTGATTGCACAGCACTAAATGTTACTCCATTCTCCATTAGCCTAATCATGACTTTTTATCGATGCTGTAGCAAACAGTATGAGTAGTAATAGAGAAAATCTTCCCAATGTGTAATCGTTCGATGCACACAAGCAATTCTTTTTGTATTTAACCGTCAAATTGCTTTCATTGATCTTTCATTGAGGGTCATAGCCCACGGCCAGGGAACTCCCCAGATTTTATACCCACTGAAAATGGTTGCTGATAAGTCCACGACGTCAGGAGCGTGTTTGAAGATTACTATTCCGGAATGAAATCGACCCACGTCTAACACGAAGGCCTATTGGATCAATGTCTGAACGTATTTCTGCATTGATTGCAGCACGAGGAAAGCATCCAGAATGCTGACGATTCTACTGAGATCACCATTGGTACATATTCAGCTTTGCCACTGAGTATCGAGACCCCATCCGCGTAGACAGTGTATCGATCCACAGCAGCATAAAGGTCCAAAATCAAGCCTATGACATGCTAGGAAATTGTATCCGTGAGGGCAACATATTCGTTGTTCCTGGAAACTATCTACAAAGCAGTGGATTGGTAATTTGTTTCATGGAAAATGTTTGCGAAAGGAAAATTACTATTGCTAGAAACTTGTTTCTAGCCTGGTCTAGGTTTTATGAATATCCAGCAGTCTTGACCGTGCTGAAATAAATCGTATCAAAATATAAATCGGTCAAAAAATACCTCATTTATGTAAGAGAAATTGGCACTTATGGGTTATCTCCCCCCACACGTTTTCAAATATGTCTAAAATTCGTAGAAATGAATCAATCATCACAAAACTTTAAACACACATAAGTGAGGATATTCCCTAGTCACATACCAAATTTTAGGCAAATCGGAGAAGTACTTTTTGAATTAGGAAGGAAACTTGAAGTACAGCGATGCTGACAGCTTCATCTGACTTGTCAGTGACCTCATCGTCGGAGCAGAAAGCACTTGAGGTCAACAAAGTAATTCCCCGACAAGTCGTAAAGCGATGATGACCAGGCCACACCCCTTACATTAATATGCTTGGCTTAATAAAGGTGTGGCAAAGCAGTGGTCGTGGAAAGATTTCAAATGGCAGTGGATGAGACGAAGAGGGAGAGAGTCGAACAAACGAAGTCAGATCAAGCTGTTGACATCGCTACACTTTACGCTACCGTCTCTAATGCAAAAAGTACTCGTCTAATCTGCATAAATTTTTGTATGTGGGTAGAAAATATGCTTAAATACGTGTACCCGAAGTTTGGTGACGATTGATTCATTTTGCAGTTTCAGACAAGTTTGAAACGGGGGGAGAGATACCCCATAAGTACCGATAAGTTTCACACGCTTTAGAATATGCATGTGTAAAATATGATCTCAATCCCATGGTATATTATGAATAATAAAACGCCTATAATTGTGATACTCTATAAGATGATTAAAGCATAGGAACTGATATAAAACGTCATAACAGTCACAACCTGACTTCCGCGCACGTGAGCCAATTTAGAAATATATCGACCTATTTGTTTCTTTTGAATTCATTGATGTTAATGACCATTTTAGCTCAACCAATGAAAACACATTTTTTCAACGATAACAAAACATGCTAATCGATAACTCATAGACACTAGTAAGAAAATTCAGACATCAAAGCAAAGTCACTTTTTGATACATATTTATCGATAGCCTAAAAGTTGAATCATGTTAAATAAAGTCAAATTAGTAGTTCAAGTAGAGAAAATGTTAACTTGTATACATGTATTTACAAGAAATAAGCGTCGGACTTCAAAAAACGTAAATTGATAATCGCAAACAAAAGAATATTTTTGAGACCTTAATCCGCGCACGTTCAGATCCATCCGCGCAGGTTCCGCGCACGTGCAGCTGCAGGGAACCGCGCAGCGGTGGCAACGCTGCACTTTCTCATTTTTTGAACATCACTCTTCAATTGCTTTCAGTCAAAGTAAATTAATGTGGCATGCATAAATCAGATTTTCTAAATTATGAAGAAAATATCCATAATTTGATCACTGTGCCCTCAATTCTGGCCACGACTGTACATAGGCCTGTCCCAACTTAAGCACGAATCTGCACTAGCAAGTGAGAGTGTAAAAGCTTCTAGAGCTGGTAATAATCAGTGTATCAGAAACCTGAGAGCGATGGAAACCCTCCATACGACCAAACTCGAACACTGGACCTCATACACTTGCTCACCACGGTACAGTTCTAAACCATTATGTGCTCAATATGCTTTACTAAGGCTAACGTGAGCATTCTATCGCTTCGCTACTAAGTGGTAGCCACCATTGCTGAATGTCCATGGTTATAATTCATGACTGGTAGTTCTAGGCCTACACCAGAAGTAGCCTTTATGCTTGTCTTTCCAAACAGGAGCGGCAGTGCATGAAATTGAGATTGATAACTTATGTACTGAGTATTAATGATCACTATATGTTTGAAGGAATGTTGCAATGTGTCTTCACCACAGAGATAAATTATTTATCTGTCTTGTTTGATCTAGATGACATTTTTTAGTACTAATGGTCACGCCAAGAACTAGTCCCGAGGGGCAAGAAGATCAATTTCCATTGAACGTAATGCAAATTCAAGTCTGAATTCTGACGAACTAAATCATTGATACCGCACCGAACGTTCACAGTCAGTAAATTTAGATCGTGAAGAGCCGAACGATGTGAATAATATTTCCATTTGACGAATTCATCACGGAGAAGCATTGAGAACATTGAGTGAAAGATATGTACTGTTCACTTGGCAGATGTTCAGTCTTCGATGTGACAACGACAGCTCGTGTGTTCCCTAATACAACTCTCCTCACGCATTGCGCGCGCTTGGCCAATCACGTAAGCCAAAGGGAGACAGATCTCTCCACCTCTCTCTATCATTATATACAATGGCTGAGATAGAATCGCGTCACCTCTACAGTAACAGCGACAGACGAATCCATCTCTGAGGTCTTCATCTTTACTTTCTTCTTTTTTTATAATATTTACGCACTGAAAATCGATTGCACAACATATGAAATAAAGTTTTGGAAAAAAAAGAAATTGATAATAGTTATATATACCCACTAATGAAATCAACAAAATGAAGATCTCACGTCACCTTGGACGGCGCTGATTACTCAGACTTTGTTGGGGTGAGTGACACTTTTAGACAGGATGCGAAATGCACATATTTAATGCCAAAAAGGACATAGCTACATACATGAGCAATGATCGGTTACTAATAAAACAGTTTTAATGTCATACGAACGTTGACAAAATGCGCACACACGTGAAGAAGTGGAATTCTTCTCTATGCCAGATGCGAGTCAATATTCATATTTCATTTGTAGACATTATTTTTCCAGAAGAATATTTCAATGTAAGATGCTTTTCTGACACGAATTCAGATATACGCTTGTGAATATCTAGGGAAAGAAGTTTTTGATTCAGCACATATAAAATTGATATGCCACTTGATGACAATTGACATTAACAAAATGCCACGGGTTCTGTTTACTATCAATATTTTCCAGCAAAATCGATGAAAATTCATCAAAAGTAAATGATCTTTAATATGGAAAAAACGGCAGTGTGTGACACTCCAAAAAAATAAAAAGTTATGCAGTTTTATTAATATCATCCAACGAAGATTCAGAAGTGAGTACAACCTCATTTTAAATAACATTTACTATAAATTTATTGACTTATTTAACAAGTTTCACATGACCGATTAGTCGGCCGATTAGTGGACTTTTTGAGGTTTTTGTAAATTTCATTCAAATTTAATGACTGATCGAAAGATTTCAAATTTTTGGATAAACAAGCTCTACCTGCACTTTGTGCATTGAACTACTGATCTAAATTCAAACCTCCTTTTTGTCATCCTGATGATTGAGAACAACTGGATTCTCCCATAGACAGGATTTAGTATTATATTAATTAGATTATTATTATATTAGATGGTTTTATTGACTTATTTAACCATCTTCCCAGGGGACGACCTCTACGCATTTTGTTTTAAATAACCATCACAGTTATTTTAAGAATACTTTGGAATGTGTGTTGCGCCTTCATTGAAGTACTCTACAGTCAGCTGACTAACAAAGCAGCGGAATTAGATACATCTGAAGTTGCTAATTTAAGATCTGATCAAGAGATGAGTTGAAAGTGCTCTCACGGCTGAGTCTAAGCGGAGCAATGATAACGATGAAGTCAAAAGTAGCGCCTATGAATGTGTTGCTGCTTTTTGTTTGCCCGCTAGTGGATTTAGTTCAAGATTTGTGTGTGCGCTTCAGATTATCCTGAACCAACAGAATCACGTGCTGCGTTTCAGGGAAGTAACTCACCTTCCGTAAATATTTATCTCAGAGAATACTTATTCACTATTTCAACACCGTCTTGTTGAAAATTTTGTGGTTTTCAAATTTTTTGTCTTCAGATCATCAATTTTTGTATTTTTGTGTTTAACCCTCAGAGACCTGAGCTTTTTCACACCCTCTGAGACCTGAGGGGGGTCCAGTGGACCCCTTTAACATATTCTTACTTTACCTGCTTAAATCGATATCAAAACATTAGGAAAGTTGATTTTAAGTAAAACAATGATGTTTGCGTGTAGCAGGTCGGTATAACGAATCCCTTGAGTGACTTTCAGCCTTCTCAGTAAACACGTGCGAAAATATGGTGTCTTCGTAAGTCAACCACATTTAGTACAGCATCATTTGTACTAGGAGGCGGCTTTACGATATTTTGTGTCACCATAAAGCCTCAGATAGTTGATTTTGATGAAGTTGATTTAATTCATGCAGCTAATCCTTTCCATTTGTACATTCCTTCAAATTTATCCAAAGCTATCAGAAATAGACCTAAAATGAGTCAAAATTGCTGTACTTCTAGAACCAAAAACAGCTGTGGAGATCTCAAACTTATCATTACTGCTGTGAAAAGTTTGTCATCAATCAGTTTTTGGTGCTCAACTATGAATATAATGATAGTTTTCATTTCGGACATCGATTTATGTCGAGTTGTTCATATGGGCCAACCAGTCACGCGAGATCATGTGCGAAAGCAAAATATTCACATTTTGCGATTTTCCAACACATTGCACATCTACGAGCATGATGCAAACAATGAATAAATGACTTTCACTCTTTATACACCATCGTGGACATGTTCGAAATCATTTTTCATCTAATTACAAAAATTTTGTGATGGAATTTCTACACCCTCTGAGACCTGAGGGGGGGGGTCCAATGGACCCCCTTGGCCTATCTGCCATACTTCTACTGATTCAATTGAAATAACATAACACATGCAGATTCACTGTCAGAAATGATGATTTTGTATGGGCTTGAGTGGTTGATATATCGTCAGCACGAGAAATGAAATAGGTTAATCTCTGACGGTTAATGCTGTGAATTTTTTTAGGCGAAGAAAATTGAACGTAAATATTACAGTTTTGCAATTAGATTCTTGTGCACGACGAACTCAACGAAGCATATTTCTCTAAGAATAGTTCTTTTATTTCTATTTGCTTGTTCACTCACAGAACAATCATACGTGTGGCACATCGCACAAGTACTGCTGGCCACTTTATAAAAAGATAAAAGTAAATCTTGAACTAAATATCATCGTGGATAAGATCGAGAGGAGAGAGAGGTTTTGAGAAAGCATTGAAAGGAGAACGAGTGAAGACGATGTGTGTAGACGATGGAAGGATTATTTTCCAAGCTTCTGAGCAAGAATAACGAATTTGCCGTTGAAAGAATCGACACAACTGAAGACCAATTCAAGAGGCTTCCAAAGACGAAATACGCGCGGCGTTCAGTACCATGAAGAAAGGAGAAGCTCCTGGACCGTCAGGACCTTCAACTGTAGAAAGCAGCTGAGGAGGCTTTTACTGAAGAGATCTTTCAGAAAGCCATGGAATCGAAGGAAATTCCTACAGCTAGGAAGAAAAGTCTGACGATCCAATTGGACTCACTAAACTGCGGATTGTATAGAGGAATTCGGCTTCTTGAGCATGGATTCAAATTATTGAAAGGGTTCTTTCAGCAGAAACATGGTCATTGAAAGGTTTCGATGCAGGTCATGTCAGGAGAGTGGAGGAGAGTCATCGGGAGAAATCCATCAAAGTGGAGGGAAAGCGCCCACTTGGAAGACTAAAGGAGACATGTCACAGCTGCGTTCAAGAAGACCTGGGTGCCCTCAACATCAGTGAACATCTTGCCCACGATCGGGAGCGGTGGAAACGAGCCATCAAACTCCGTCCAACCTCAAGCGATGGGAGAGAAGGACGTGAAGTGAAAAGCTTCCCATCGCAAGGAGAATAGTCCATGGTATAATGCTATAGCTCCAAAGTGTAATATAGAGACCTGAATATGAAAGTTTCAGAATAATGACTAGATTCTGTGAAATTGCAAGATATTGTCGCATATTGTCATCACCACATTTTCAAAGTCTACCATTAATGCTTCAATAGAAAAACAGTTCTACGACAGCCTTCATTATCATTTGAAACCGAAGCATTTATAACCTAACGAATTTCGAATTGCAGATCTCTAGATTTCTGTCATCTCATAATTGGGCTTAATCCTCATGAATTCATGTCTATTGCTTGTCTAGAGATTTCGGAGACAAACCACTGAATATCTGTCATGCTGTCTTGTTTTTCCAGGTGGTCGTTCAATTTCATTTGTTTTCTATTGGTTGATGTTATTTTATTATAGTGACGGCATCGATTTTGTTACTTGCATGCAACATTAATGCGCTTGGATATGGAGTATTATGCACTTTGGAAAACATCCAAAGTGTAGCTACCAATATATTCATTTCGATGTTGATGTCGAAGTTATGATGAATGTACACCAGTGTGCCATCGCATTTGTTGTAATTACATCATCTTCTAAATCTGTGACTGACGATAAACTGTCACGATATGAAAAATGTCGCAAGGCAATATTTTCATCTTGCTCTTCTGAAAGGCAAGGTGAATTTTCATGGAAACATACTACGTATTATTACTGGACGCATTTCGTATTAGACATTTGCCATGGATTTAGAAGACAGGCGAAACTAGGCGTGCAAGATAATCGTAGAAATCATCGTCCACTTTGCAGGCTCGTGCTTCTACAGTTTCTAGAACCTCTGGTTTCATTTTTATAGAATACCTATTTCCTTAACAAGTTCCAAGGCGAGTCTTAACAGAAACACAGATTCATCCTCACAAAGACGGCTTCATTCAATGCCATTTCATGATGCTTCTCATTCCACAGCTGGATTGACGCACTCGGCTGCATCGACTTTAATGCGAGTATACTCAAACATCAATGACAGGCATGTAATTATCAAAATAGAGCGCATTCTCGCGCAGACGTCAACATCAAGTTCTCTGCAAAGTTTGCTTTGATTTATTTCGGCGTTCTGACATTTATAAAGAATCATTTGAAAAGGAGATGTTGAGCAAAGAAGAAAAAGTGATGAAAAAGAATAAATTCCACATTTTCAAATAATTTTTTATACATCTGCAAAAGCAATATTGAGGAAAGTAGCAAGAAGTATGCACAGCGATTCTGCTACGTTTAAAACCATGCCAGCACCGTCTACGCCAGGGCAGAAGGTTTATTAACCCCTCCTTCATCATTCATGCAATGCATCACCTCTCATACACTGTTTTATACGACTATCAAGATAACCACTTCACAGCATACAGAGATATAGGAATAGTATCCACTTTTAGCATAGAAGTAATAGTAAGTTAGAATGGAAGTGAATTGTATTATGATGATACAATGAGATGGCACATGGAAAAAATGAATTTTAGTACACACCATCAAAACATCATCATTCATTCCAGTTTGTTGTTGTTGTTTGGTTGACAATACAATTACAGATGAAGAAGAGATTTTTTTGAAGATGCTGGCTGCAATGCTTCATTTAAAAATAGTATACTAATTCGATGGTTGAGTGAGCTTTGCCTGATTTCCATCAACAACTATATATATATTTATTTTTATTTTTCAAATGCGGAATGTAAATTGGTTGGTTCAGTCAGTCCATAATTTGAGTGGTGTCTGTGTGTTTTTGAAGAACATCTAAAAAATTCGCAGATAAAAATTTCTGATTATTATTTCTCCTTTCCTTCATCAGCAAACACAAAACTCCTTTTTTCTGGAAAAAACACACAAACCTACTTTACCTACAAACATTTTATTAGATAAATGAAATGTTGCTTTTCATAAGTCGTTGAATGACTTAATGACTATAATGTGATGATATTTTGGAAAGCATATATTCGAAAGCATGCAAAGGTTTTGAAAATTGTTCAAAGATGGTGAACAGGGATCCTTTTAGCGCCAAAATGAAAAATGCCGAAGTATTATTATTATTGGTGGTTGGTTCAAGATGCATTGCATCCAAATTTCTGAAATCAGGTTGCACATGTGCACATGTGTCAGATGATTTGATAGATTATGGTAGGAGGGATTTCAATGAATGATACAGAAGTTTTTTTATTTTTTCCTTTCTTTTCTGCTGGTCGTCGCCGCATTAATTTGTGTATATATTATTGCTTTGTCGCAATCTGATCTCAAAGAGGAGGCCACATTCCAGATCACAAATGACTTTTTATATATAATGCCCAACAGAAAGAAAAGAAAAAAACCAGCGTACGATTAGCTTTTTGCCCCATGTAAGTTCCCCCGGAGTGTGCCATAATTTCTATGACTTTTAGAAGACATGAATGCATAGATTCTGAGGACACGTTAGCGTCCGAGGAATTTTGCATTCATGTCCGATAGAAGTGGATATCATTGGTATTCTAACCCAATGAAGGTGAATTCTATGGCAATGTCTACAAGCAGCGGTTCTTAAGTGACAATCCATGTTTTTGATATGGATATCTGAGAAGCTTTGCACTAAAATTCTGTTTATTGCATAATTTCTATGGAGAATTGACATAGAATGCTTCTTCCGGACAACAATGTAGCACTATATCATGGATTTTTAGGGCAGCAATATCAGACAGACGAGGCTGCCCGAGACGGTCTGATATTTCTGCCCGCAAAATCCATGATATAATGATATTTTAAAGAAAAAGAAGACGAGGTCAATAAAAACATATATTGGAAAGCTTTCGACAAAAGTCTTTTTCAATCCAAAACTAACAACAATCTTAAACCAAGCAAAAAGGAAAGAAGGAAACTAATCTAGGTCATCGTATCTAAAATTTAAACGCTGATACAAAAAGCAGACACTACGTAAAAATGGGCAAAATATCGAAAGAATGTTATAGTTATCAATTGTACATAACATTAATACTGGGTCTTTGAGATTTGATGAAATTTCTCTCGCAGACTTTACGTTCATAGAAATTGGCAAAAACTTCTGCAAAATTTCTATTCTGATGTTACAAGCTGATGGATTTAATTGATGTTTCACATGAAAATGCTGGTGTACAAACCTTATTTTGCTATTTAAATGTTCTAAAATTCGTTTCCTCATTGTGCATTGAGTTTCACCAATATAAGTCTGTTGACATTTGCTGCAAGTGACAAAAAGACTTTTGTCGAAAGCTTTCCAATACATGTTTTTATTGACCTCGTCTTCTTTATCTTCAAAATAATTCAGGTCAATGGTGAACAGTGTTTATAATGATATTGTATGTAATTCTTGAGAAGTCTATGAATATTGGAATTATTGATCAGTGTTAGTCACAGATATTGGAGAGATGAAGAAATCTTTGATTGACTTTTATTGAAGTCTATGAAAGTTTGCTCTCTCAATAGATGATAATTCAAGTTTGAAAGTCTCTGAATGTTTGCAAATGTGAATAGATTTGAAATTCAGATTTCTATATAAAAATTGATTTGAAATATCCATTCACCAATTCATTCATTAATGGATTCTCAAGCTGGAGTGACGGAAGACGGTTCATGGCTATCTGGCACGGTGAGAATTCTATGTGAAAGGCGGGCGTATAATGGTGCATTATATACCCTCCAATGCCGGGCAATAATGCATTTCAAACTCATTTCAATCATTTCTATGACCTCCGAAGCCATTGAGAGTGAAATACAATGCAGTTTTTAATTGTATGTAATTAATGTATTTGAATAGTCATTTTGATCACGCGGAACTTATCCCTATTTAACCCAGGGGAGTCCGAGAGTATTGCGTCCACACATTTTTTGATATCTCCAATTTCGTCTGACTTTTAGTCTCTACTTAATATTACACAATAATAAATTCAAATTTAATCAAATGTGGCCTACGAAAACATCAAAAGTTTGATCCTTACTTAAAAGAACTTTTTGAAAATCGATTTCAACTCTCTTAGTCAATGTTTTACAAAATTAAACATCTTAATGAAAAATAGTCCGTGGTGCAGTGGTTGAGTGCCTAGCTTAGCGATACTTTGGTGCAGAGGTCGAGTCCCGAAGGTGTCATTGGAAGTACGCAGGAAGGGCATCCGGACTAAAATATCACAATACCCCAGATTGAAGTCTGACTGTGTCAGCACCGTCCAAGAGTAAGGGGAGTAGTGACGTAAAAATCAAGCATCTTAGTCAATTCAAATGACTGACAACCATTGACAAAGTACATATCAAGTTATAATGAACATACATCCACAAAGTAGCCCTATTGTGCCTTCTGAGGACATTTCAATGTCGATCCCAAAGCGGCAAAAATTTGTAACCAAAAGGAAGAGGAGATTAATGCGATTCTAATAGCACCTCTTCCGACTTCGTACGACCCCCAGAACGCCCACAAAGTGCATTTGAAGAAAACGCATTCTCTTTTATTTCAAAAAACTTTAATTTTGTAAGGGTTAATCTGTCATTCACTGCTCATAACATCTTTAATCATTATACTGTCAGTTTTATGCTGCAAATAGTGGATTCCAAGTAAAAATGATGGAAATCATCACGCCTTTCAATCATTTTGGAGCATTTATTCATATGGATGAGCAGTAACTGTAATCTGCACGAGATATTCGTATATCTTAGATAGCAGCAGACATGTATTTTCAAAAATCTCCACTTCAGTTGTATTCAGCTCCGCTCAGCTATATCAGACATACCTCCAACCATAGTGAGTACATAATAGGTAGTGTGTCGACTCAAAAAGTATCTGTCTACAGTGAATTTTGTGCGGAGATCACGTTCCTGTGGTACGAAAGATTATTTGAACAGTTTTTAAAAAAGCTTAATTTTTCCTGTATTCCTGTGTTTATATACTACCTACATGAAGCCCCTTTATAAGTAGTATGAAACATATTGAATATCAAAAGGAATGTATATTTGCTAACAAGCATCTAGACTGAGCGCAACTTCAGGTGATCATTAAGGAAATTTCATGAGCTGCATTAAAATGCAAGTCCCTGCAAGTCTTCAAGGAAACGTTGGGATATTATTGTGCTTCTTGGCTGAGAGGTCATGTTTTTAATTCAATTTTCAGCGGCATGATTTTATGATGCGTCATTTCTTGAATCTGAATAGTAATGTGGACCCATTTACATCTTTATAAGTCAATAATGACCATTGTCTTTGATTATGTGATGTTTTGCTCCTTCAGTGGCAGCTAGTTTGTGATATGATTACGCAGAAAATAATCTTATTATAATACGGCTGAGCTCTAAACTAATGGCAACACATCGCATTGCTAATTCAAAAAACTATTGCCTGTCCAAGTTGTCATGACATGGAGGATTTGTATAACACTTTTCTGTATCAGTCAAACCCTTGTACATTTCTCCAGAAGTGAAAAAATTTGCATTTCTCACATGTGTTATTGAGCCAACATTTTAAAAGCTGTTGGTAATTACGGGTTATCTATCTCCCGTCCCTCAGGTTTTCAAATTTGTCCAAAATCTGCAAAAATGCATCAATCGCTACCTAACCTCAGGTAGACGTACTTTCTGCCCACATGCAAAATTTTATGCAAATCAGACAAGTACTTTTTGCATAATAGGCGATAGCGTGAAGTGTAGCGATGACAACAGCCTCATCTGACTTCGTCTGTTCGACGCATTGTTGTAACTCGTGTGTGCCTTGTTCTCTCTCCCTCTTCTCCTCATCCACTGCTATTTGAAATCTTCCTACGACCACTGCCCTGGTCATAATCACTTCACGACCTGTCGGGAAATGACTTTGCTGACACCAAGTTACCGCTCCTAATTCAAAAAGTATTGTCCGATTTGCACAATTTTCCTCAAATTCAATATCCTCAAATACGTGTCTCTGAAGTTCTGTGACGACTGACTCTGGACAAATTTGAGAATCTAAGGGAGATAAGCCATCGTGCCAAGCTGTGATTATCCTAATGGTAAACAGAAGGGGAGTGAAACAAGTGGAAGAGATGGAAATTAGAATGACAAGAAGTGGACGGCCGATGATTCGTGGAAGGACTGTATCAAGAAAGGACAGAAGACCGGAGAACATGGAAGGAGAAGGCAAAGGAAATGGCAGCAAATTGTCCACGACACGTCAAAGCGTGTGATGGAGAAGAGACTGAGCTCTCGTGCGTTTGTGCATGACATTTGCCTCCTACCCCTAGGCAGAGAAAATGGGGCAAGTTCACCACAAGCTTAGCTAATTTCACTTCAAATTGTCACAAGAAGCTCACATCATTTGCAATCTAAGACAGAGAACGTCAGGAAATCGTGCTAAGAATTCACATCAATTCTTCACTCACTCTTGGCTGACAACTTCAGCAATTTTGGACGCAATAACATCACTCGGTTTGCAGAGACACATGATTTCCGTTGCGGTGGAGTAGACGGCAGCGGCAGCTGCTCCACTGAACTCGTTTGTCCTCCAATTGAGAACCTGAAATCCTTCACGGCCATAGGTTGTAAATGCTGGAAGAAAGGTACACATCATCAAAACTGCATCAAAATGACATCAACTGTAACAACCAAGGAGAATAAAAGGCACAATGATGCAGTTTACCATTGATTTCGTCAACTTATCATTTTGAGTGAACGAATGTTGTACCACGGTAGTCATTCGATCAGCATAATGTCCTAAACAAGACAGGACAAGAAAGCGTCTGATTATCAATACATCCATGACAAACACCATTCACAAAAGCAAATACTGAAGTAGTACAGCAAGGATTACGCAAATAATTGTTAGTGGAAAGAATTCAATAATGAAACTATAAACATGCATAGATATGATTGTAGTTCACTTCATCCACACGTAGATATCATGGATTTGAGTCTTTTCATCGACAAGTCGTTTCATCAATGTCTATGTCCAGACATTGCAGTCCTCCTGATAAAGCTCAAAGACATCATAGCTAGATGTCTATGAATTATTGAGTTAATCTTTGTCTTTAACTATCTATGGATGATACCTTGAGCGAATATCATTCACCTGTCGATCAAGTGAACTAACACATGGAAAGGCTGAATTTCTTCTTAAAGTTCGCGGAAATTCTACGTAATACTGACTCCAGCAGGAGAAACGCAGAGGGATCATGTCATTGATGATCATCAAGCAAGCTCTAGGATGGTCTCAAAATAGGCATTTGAAACTGAATAGGTGCCTCAAAATGGACATCAAGGAAGCATTTAACACTCACTCCATAGCTGCTAAATGCTAAGTCTACTCAACGTGAAACCTGTCGATGAACTTGCAAGATCGAGTGTTACTTTAAGCACTATTGGAACTTGGACAGCTCATGCTGACAAGATTGTCACCAAGGTTTTTCCTCTACTTTTGTAATTCGCCTTCGATACATCCCTCAATTTTATAACTGGTGTGTTTTCCGTAACACGATCCAGTGTGCCTCTTTTTGCTTCCCCAAATTCCACCGACTTCAAAATCATCGATTGTGTCCGACGCCGGTAAGAGAACATTCTGTGTTCACTAACATCTCAATCCATTGGCTAACCTGGTCTACGTAAAACTCGTAGCATCATTTACCTAAGTTTAGCAAAAATGATGATGGTTCTATAATATGCGTGCTTACAGCATGAAACGTTGAGCGTTTATTCAACAAAAGTCAATTTGGGAGCAGTTTTACTACACTATATTACAAGACTTTAAAATGGTAGAAGCTATAGTAATCAAGTACTGAGTATTATAAATAGGCCCTCAACGAACATCATGATGTCATGATCAGTTTGAGTGCATCTCGTATTTCGTCTATGACGAGCTGTGTATGACTGCATGCTTACGGATCTAAAGGAACAAAATAATGACAAAATTCATTATCGCAAAATGCAAGGCAATCAGGATTGCTCGCATATGAGCAATTCTTAATTCAACACAAAATACTATATTTACTTTTTTACCATAATCAATTAAGCACAAAATCCACATGTGAAAAATCACATGAATACCATCTTGTCGCAAAAATATGATGCAACAATGAGATATTTGCAAAATCATTTTGATGATGATGATGATGATGATATGCGTTTACTGAAGTAATAAAAATCAAGTAAATACATTGTGAGATACATCAGTTTGAAGAGGAAAAGTTTAAGTGGTGCACATGTAAAGTGTGGTTTTCAGTTACACATGAATGAATACGAAATTAAGACTCAGGTGTCACTTAGCATACATTCGATTGTACATACAGCTACAAAAGGGGATAAACGAATTACTTCGTCGCTGTGTGCTAGACGGTGGCATGATGATATGACGCGAAAAACGATGAAAGTTCGGAAACATATCGTGTAGTATATTATCATTGTTACTTAGATCCATGAAAACCTTCATGGCTCGATGGTTCCGTCGAATATGTAAAGGAGTGAATTCACCGCATTCACATGATGGACCACAGATTATCCGGTGCGCCCTTTCGTGTACCTTTTCGAGTCGCCTGTTGACCTGGGAACCCAGACCGACAAATAAAGGGAGTTGTACTCCAATACATTCCGGATAAATGCGTTGTATACCAAAATCAGCTTTAAAGAGGAACATCCCCTTTACTCCTAGGAATAACCATGACACTCGTCTTCGTCTCATTAATGCGTAGTCCATTATGAGTGCACCATTGTCTCGTGTTCTCGATTTCAGATCGCATGGATTCTTCCACATAAGACGGATCAGTAAATGCTAGAACAAAGAGAATGTCATCAGCATATTTAATGATATGCGAGTATGGGAGAGATGGCGACAATGAACTGATATGAATTGCGAAAAGATAAGGGGAAAGAGCTGACCCTTGCGGAGCACCTGATGATACATCCACTATACCGCTCATAAACTGGCGACGAAGGACGACTTGTTGACGACGATTTCTTAGAAATCCAACGCACATTTGCACAAATGATTTTGGTATATTAGATGACATTAGGTTATTGATCAAAGATGTATGAGATAGTCGATCGAATGCTTTGCTGAGGTCCAAAGATAGTAATGCGACAGCTGTTATATTGGGCTTTTCCAGTTCTTTTGTAATTAGGTCATGCATTCTGATGTGAGCGCTTAGTGTTGATGAGTGTGGTCTGAATCCGTATTGGTTATCGTCATAAGCATTCAGGAGACAGGGTTTGATGGAATTAATCAGGATTTTGTGAGCTGACATTTAATGGATTGATAGCAGTTGAAATCGTCTGCATTTATCACATCTGGCTGTCTCCTCACTATGGAAATGTGCATCACAGATGGATCGTTTAAGAAACTGAAACTCTGTTTCATAGCCAGTTTTAGAAGTCTAGGTTTTCCCAGTTTCCCGGTTGTTCGAGAATTCGATGTTGACGTTGACACATTGACGGTCGTGTCTTTCACCCATTCATCTTTCATCATAAATCGCAGTAAATGCATTTGTGGTAAGTGAAGGAGTGACATTGAACAAATAATTACGATCATATCTGACGATATAAGATGTTTTCATGACATGCTTCAATACATGTCAACTTTCACAAATATTGGGACCCTGTTTGATACACTGACGGGACAGCTGATACAAACGCGTAAATCCACTTGTTCTTTCGTTTCTGACGCTTAATATCGAAGGGCAATGAGCAATGACGAACTCATTTCAAATACGTCCACAAATAAAACCATTGATTCCAAGTCAGTGAACGTTAATGACTCAGCACTGTCTTGATTCTTCTGCAAGAAATTAATTTCAAAAGACAGCAACTACAACAAGGGCAACCGCATGATGCTCAAACGACCTGAAGGCTACGTGCAGGTCATGTTGATAGTGTTGATTGCAATTACAAATTTAAGACCAATGCATCTTCTAGTGTGCAGACCACACCTATAAGTTTTCATGGTCAAGGGAACATAAAGTTCATTACAATCTTGGCTCACAATCTTGAACAACAAAATTACTTTATTCCTTCAAATTCTATGTGTCCTAATGGATATTATACTTTTTCATTGGTCACTACTATGCATTTCTATGCGAAAATGGATGACAATTTCACAATATCTGTAATTGAGACATACAGTCGACTCTTAATATAAGCGACACCTTGGGGCCGGCTGTTGTCATCGCGTGTATCGAGAGCTAGCCACATATCTACCAATTCTGCAGGGACAAACCTGCAATCTCGCTTACATCGAGAGTTGACTGCAGTTCAAAATTTAAGCAATCCATTTTCAATTCATTTTGATTCTCCGAGAAGCTTTCTTCATCAATGATTTAATAATAAATAAGTGGACTAACAAACAACGCTCTCAACTTGTTGAACTGTTTTTTGCAATCAGCCGGTCAACCGCTACAGCTCAAATCGCTGGTTGAATAATGCCACAATGCTCCGTCGCTGTGCTTATACGCTTTCGAGAGTTTGGAATTGCAAAGGACAAACATCGATAAGGAAAACATCACACAGCTCATCATGTATTGAGACAGTGAGAGAAGATGGTACCAGAAGTCCTCTCAAGCCTGTGAAACGACATCCGACAGAACTTCAGATAGTTGGAACATCTTAGATAAGAAATCTCGAAGATCATCGTTCTTGCCATCCATTGAAAATACAGATGGTGTACAGCGTCTCTGACTGGGAAGTGAAATTACACTATACAAAGCGCTTTGTGGAGATGTATGGTAGAGAATCTCACTTCCCTGATAATGACAGACGAAGCAAATTTCAACTTATACAGATTCGTGAATAGACAAAAATGCTGCTTATGGTCTACAGAAAAACCGAAAGCATGCACGGCTGAGGGACTATACTTTTTCAAAGACGACAAAGGAAAAGTAGTCACAATAGGTGGTTCAAGGTACAGGGCCATGACATTGTCGTTCTTGATGCCCTATGGCATTGTCAAATTAACCTGCTTTATGGCTTCATCAGGATGGTCCTACCTGTCACAGTGTTAATGAGACATTGGAGCTTTTGAACATAGCATAATATCTCAGGGATGCGAGTTCTCCTAGCCTTCGAGATCCACAGAGTTTTTCTACGGGGAGTGTATGTATACTTGAAAGCCCGAGAACCACCAGTGCGCTGAAAGAAGCCATGCGATATGAAATCAAGATGATTCGCTGACAAGCTTTGAGAGAAGTCATGATGTACCAAGGTGCTCACTTTCGTGATGTGATTTTCCATACATTATCTCTTGAAACTGATGTACCTCTCACATAGTTGACCAGTCATCAGGAGATCATGTGAACTTAGACATACCGTAAAACCTCTATTTGAACGGCACTTTGATGAATTGACTGAAATAATCTTCTGCAAAACGTGTAAAACAGGAAAAGTTTGTAGAATGCTATGGAGCTATTTTTAGAGGCAGGAAAGTCCCATTCAATGTAGTTGCATAGTGAGTTTGTGATTTCTAACCAGTGATTACCGGCAACCTGTGTGTGTTAACTTTTGTCAAATAGATATATGCAGAGTTCTTATGTTACAGTTTTCGCTTTTCATCTATAAAATTTACAGATTTATGATAAAAATTACTGAAAATTTCATCTCAAGCTAGTCTAAAAATAGAACGGCACTCTCTAATTAAACGGCAGTGCGGGGAAAGGTTTGAAAAATAGAGTGGCATGCCGTTCAAATAGAGGCTTTACGGTAAATTTCTAACATCAATAACAGTTGGCGAACGACTATTCCCGGAGACAATCAATTCCATTTCATAAACTTCACTGTTTTCACTTTGTTGTTCATCTTTCTTTCACCACCTCCACACTCGTTGTAGTACCGAGTTCTGATTGATGCTCGTGTACACTAGCAGAAAGATGAGTAAATTCAAACAAAGGGAAACTCTTAGAGTTAATGAAATTATCCGTCAATCCGCTTCTCATGCCTGAGGAGATTGATTATAGGACTCAGCAATATTTCTAACAAAATGACAGGACCCATTCATACAAATCGTAGATTTTTTAATTAAAATTTGAGGAAGAGGATGAGACTATGCACAAAAGGTCACTCAGCAAAATATTGAAGGCAAAGAAGCAGAAAAGCAGAAAAGGAATCATGAAAATAACTCATAAGCATCTGAGCGACCAGACCTGCACGTTGAGTTTTTGTCAATATAAGCAAATGCCGCAATTACTGCGATGACAACACACAGTGTGACAGACTCGAAGGATTTCTCGTGTAAGTTGTGAATTTCTTTTCTTACTCTACTTATAATTACACAGGATACCTACCATCTGAATAATATTAGCATTTACATTTATGATATATTCTCATGTTTCACATTGGAATTACTTACTGTACAGTGCGATTTGTTATTTAATTATTAATTGTATAATTTGACTAGAAATTGACAGTTTAGAAAAGATAACAGCAAAATGTACGCTGTACGACCAAAAATTAAAATATTGCAAAACACTTGATTCATTGTCGATCGATTTCGTATCGTTTATTAATACATCATCAGGGCATCAAGTCAAATCAGCAAAATGAGGTTTATATACAAATTAAAATGATCAAGTAAATGAAACTGATAATTTATTGAACAAATGCGATTCTTCTGTTCCGTTGCATATCTTTTAATTGTACTACAGAGAGGTAATTGTAAATGCGCAATTACCTCTCCATTCCATTCTATTGTAAATTTCATTTTAGCTGTTCTTAACTGTGTTTATTTGATCATTTTAATTTGTATATAAACCTCATTTTGCTGATGTGACTTGATGTCCTGATGATGTAACAATAAACGATACGAAATCAATCGACAATGAATCAAGTGTTTTGCAATCTGTTAATTTTTGGTCGTACATCGTACAATGCTATCTTTGGGCTCATTATCTTATAACAGCAAAAATACTGAAAATAAGTGATGCTCATTCTTACTAGCTTATCAATAGGTGAATTTGATGAGGGATATTGAAGCGATTCTCTTGACAATAGTCGAAAGGATTTGAAATCTACAACTGATGCTGTTTCGGCAAGATGATCACCGATCACGCCATCGTCACCGGAAGCTCTTCCCTATGACCGATCAAGCAACTGTTGGACGATTCTTTAGAGTATCAACTAGCTCATCTAATGCGAGTACCGGCAGTGGACTTACTGAGGACAAGTCTTTCTATCAACCGTCGATAGTACATGGCTGAAGGTTCCCATTGGTTGGCGACATTGAATTTTTCCCGTAGTAGGTAATTATCCCACACTTCATCTGATAGACAGTTCCCATCGAGTCCTCGACAATGTAACAACGTCAGCCTGACAAACTGGTGCTTGTAATCCTGCTTCAATGACAGACGATCGAAATAGTAGCGAAGAAGGCCATAAGTGAACGTCATGTAACGCGCTGAAATAGAAATGAAGCACTCAAAACGATGAAAAATTAGCTGATTAGCACTATGAAAGTGGGACGAAGAGAAATCATAATGAATAATTGATTTGTGAATAAAAGCGGCAATTTGTAATGTAATTCAAAAATTGCTTGAAAGTGCCATGTTGCATTCAATGATAGCGTACCCGGATTGCGTACTCAGAACCGGCACGTCATTTTAATAGACAACGTCGATTCATTAAGAGTTTCGGTAAGAGCGTCACCAAAGTTTGAATAACTGAGATCCGTGATTCCCTGACATCAAGGGGTGAAAACCCATGATAGCAAAAAATCCGGTAAATCAGTTAAAACATTGTACTAAAAAACATAGTACCCGTTGACTAGATTCAAATGCAGATTCATCTAGTGCTACACTGACGTGAACCAACTTTTCATTTAGATATGGGGCCAATCCGTGCTCAGTCCGCCGAATTCTTGACTGCGCCTTGTCTTGTATTGACAACGTTTTGGTCGTTGAGACTGCGAAAAGTTATGGATAAGAGAACTGAGATATCACCTGCAATAAAACAGCAGAGCAATGCAGCAACCAATGTTAGAAACCACCATCAGTAGTATGGTACCCATATGTTTCACATATTTCATGATGTGTATCTGTTGTATAGGACTTGAATACCCCGAATTTGCTTTGACATAAAAGTTTGCAATTACGAAGATAGTTCGAATAGATCAATAGTTCGATAGAAACAATAGTTCAGGTTTCTGATTGGGTACCGGATGTCAGAGGACACGCAAATACCATCAATTCATTCTCTGCTACTGATATCGCTTCTAAAGATAGATAAGTTCCTGTTTCTAAGAATCTGATACGTTTGGTAATTAATGCATTAAAACGTCTACCCGTTGTTCAACAATACTCACACCCCCTACCGCCTTCCATCTTTTTGCTTTTTTACGAATCTTGTGACCCTCAAAATTTCACTCAAAAATCCGGATGTTGTTCCATTTACATTCCACTATTATTATTATTTCGTCCAGCCGCGGAGCAGAGAAGAAGTATTACATAAAATGCTCAATTACTGTAATAATCATTTTACAATATAACAAAATATTTGCACTACGCAACGCTTATTTGAAATACTAACTATATTCAATTCTCATCCTCGACCCACTAAAGGCACGAGGCCATACTAGCAAGCTAGGGGTGAGGCACATTCTCGCAACTATCACCAGTCATCACAGGGTTGTAAACCAGGCCTTGTGAAAGATGTCGGGCGGTTTTCAAAACTGAAGACTTTTTGATACTAAGTGCATGAAAATGAAATTGAATTAGTGTAATATAAATGATGATATTTATCAATATTAGTTATGTTGATATCATTTATTTCAATGAACTTAAAATCACTTTTATACTTTTTTTATATGTTTTATACTTTTTTATGTTTTGTCATATATATTGATGAAATTTACTTTTAAGTGTGCACAATAGCAGCTCGCTTCATTGCTCGATATTCCTGCGTGAAGCTATGACTGAAAGTTGTGACGCAAGTGAATACACTATCGAATATGGTTGCTAACGGCAACTTGGTGGCATGATAGAAATAGAGAGGATAACACAATCCTATGTATTTCCAATGGTAAAATTGTGACATTTAAGGTATTGACTCCATTTTTTCGAATTTTTGCTTATAAAAGTTACACAAATTGGTATTTTGTTGAAATGGTTGTTATAGAAATCATCTACAGATCATGATCTTTCAAATGAGCTATCAGTCAGTGACAGAGGACAAAGGAAATGTACAAACAGACACTTTTCGTTGGTGTAACTACAAATTTTAACATAGAAATTTCAGGAAGATTATTGATATGCTCTTACAAACAGTGTCTGTTTGTAGACTTTTCTCTATCCTCTATCACTAAATGATGGCTCATTTGAAAGATATGTAGATGATTTCTATAATAACCAGTTCAACAAAATACCAATTTGTGTAACTTTTATGAGCAAAAATTCGAAAAAATGGAGTCAACACCTTAAATGTCACAATTTTACCACTGGAAATACATAGGATTTTGTTATCCTCTCTATTTCTGAAAAGCAAATGATCTGATCCGGCAGACGCGAAGTTTTGCAGTAGGTTAGAGGTGCATATGTCATGTAAAGTTTTGTGTACTACCTCGTTCCCTGCACAAGTTCGCGCTGGCTGCTGGACTATATATCCAGCGTGCATCATTTCATCGGGAAAGCAATTAATCATCACTTAAGAACAAATGTGCATCGACTCCATCTCGTGTTCAAGGCCGGGTCAAACACACTAACATTCTGCACCTTATAATCCCGATACAAGGATTATTCCGATGCTAATGCATTCATTCCAAAGAGTGCATTACTTCTGCCTCGTTTGATAGCTCAATATTTATTCTAACTTTTAATCCAGAGATTGATTTCAACTCTGACAAAGTCAACAAGAATGCGTAATGATGAACTACAAAATGAAAGAATATCAAGTCGGAGTTCTTGTAATGGATAAGCCGAATTACAAATACTTCAAAGTACACTCCATTTCATCTGTCGGGATTGGTGATGTCTCTATAATCCGCACACACAATGCCATGAAAATCCAATGGTTGAAACAAAATGTACTTAGAAGCTCGAGCTAACACAAAATTCAATGTTTTAAGTAAAGTAAGCATTATGATCGATGAACAATTGTCAGACATTTGATTTCAAAATCACCCTTTTCATGAATGAAGTTTTAGAGTCACTACTGCCCCATTACCGGGGGCTTGGACGGTGCTGACGCAGTCAGATTTTCATCTGGAGCGTTGTAGTACTTTAAGTTCGGATGCCCTTCTTGTCGACTTCCAATGACACTTTCGGGGCTCGACCTCAGGACCAGAAGATCGTTAGGCCAAGCACTTAACCACTGTGCCACGAACACCACTACTTTTTGTTTACTCGATATCAGGTACCTGATCAGAATCTCGTGTATCCACATTTGAGTCAAAGATTGCTCGAATGACTGAATGATTCAATTAAAGTTACTATTTATACTGACTACTATATTTAGCAAGCGTCCAGATAATGATATCAGTACGCAACACCCTCAGATGATGCAGATATATTGCGCATAATCAGAGCATTCCAATTGCTTTATGTCACTAAGAATTTGAGAAATATTACTATTTATACTGACTACTATATTTAGTAAGCGTCCAGATAATGATATCAGTACGCAACACCCTCAGATGATGCAGATATATTGCGCATAATCAGAGCATTCCAATTGCTTTAGGTCACCAAGAATTTGAGAAATATTACATGAACAGGTTTATGGCACCTAAAACATTTTCATAACGCTGCACAATAATTTTTGGCTTCAAACACCAACAATCTAAGCATGTAACTCAAAGCAAGAGAACTGTCATAAATATTTCGTAGACATCGCAATATTCATTGGGTAGCCATTTTGTCATCAACTGTCTTGGCAAGGTTGCTGAGAAATTGACATATACCACTTAGATATCGTGGCTTAGTTTACAACGCGTGCATTCGGCCTGTGCTTCTCTACGGCGCAGAATCATGGAGCCTAACACAATGCCTGCACTTGTACCACAGAAGGATGCTTCGCTACATGACGGGAATCTCTCTGACCGAATCGACAGTGTCGAAGTGGCCTCTAAATGCGGCCTTTTACAACTCGAAAAAGTTCCATGAGAAAGGAGACTGCGTTGGTTCGCTCATGTAAAGCGGAGGACCGTGGAAGACCCTATCCAACGAGTCCCGGAGGTGGATGTCGAAAGACCCAGTCCTCGGGGAAGACTAAGGAAATCATGGCTTGATATGATTGAAGATGTGAGGGAGATGGGACTGTCTGCGGACACAGGACCGTTGGAGAAGTCTCATATCGTCCAATCCTCATCAGAAGAGTAAAGGAAGACGCTAGCAGGAGAAAGTAAAGTAAGCAAGTTCTTTAATCTTACAACCAACGCGATCGCCACTCTTTTCCAAATGAGTAGCAAAGGAAGTATGATTTTTCAGGTACAAAATTATCGACGAATCGACGAGGGTAGATCTGTAGGTGAGTTAACAACTGACACTCAGCTATAAACTGATATTGCAATTTATGACTCAATAGTAGGGCTGTGCACGGTGCACCGGTTATTCGGCTTGCACTGCTTCTCCGGCCGGTGCACCGGTTATTCGGCTTGCACTGCTTCTCGGGCCGGTGCACCGGTTATTCGGCTTGCACTGCTTCTCGGGCCGGTGCACCGGTTATTCGGCTTGCACTGCTTCTCGGGCCGGTGCACCGGTTATTCGGCTTGCACTGCTTCTCGGGCCGGTGCACCGGTTATTCGGCTTGCACTGCTTCTCGGGCCGGTGCACCGGTTATTCGGCTTGCACTGCTTCTCGGGCCGGTGCACCGGTTATTCGGCTTGCACTGCTTCTCGGGCCGGTGCACCGGTTATTCGGCTTGCACTGCTTCTCGGGCCGGTGCACCGGTTATTCGGCTTGCACCAGTTCTCGGGCCGGTGCACCGGTTATTCGGCTTGCACTGCTTCTCGGGCCGGTGCACCGGTTATTCGGCTTGCACTGCTTCTCGGGCCGGTGCACCGGTTATTCGGCTTGCACTGCTTCTCGGGCCGGTGCACCGGTTATTCGGCTTGCACTGCTTCTCGGGCCGGTGCACCGGTTATTCGGCTTGCACTGCTTCTCCGGCCGGTGCACCGGTTATTCGGCTTGCACTGCTTCTCGGGCCGGTGCACCGGTTATTCGGCTTGCACTGCTTCTCGGGCCGGTGCACCGGTTATTCGGCTTGCACTGCTTCTCGGGCCGGTGCACCGGTTATTCGGCTTGCACTGCTTCTCGGGCCGGTGCACCGGTTATTCGGCTTGCACTGCTTCTCGGGCCGGTGCACCGGTTATTCGGCTTCCACTGCTTCTCGGGCCGGTGCACCGGTTATTCGGCTTGCACTGCTTCTCGGGCCGGTGCACCGGTTATTCGGCTTGCATTGCTTCTCGGGCCGGTGCACCGGTTATTCGGCTTGCACTGCTTCTCGGGCCGGTGCACCGGTTATTCGGCTTGCACTGCTTCTCGGGCCGGTGCACCGGTTATTCGGCTTGCACTGCCATTCCGGCCGGTGCACCGGTTATTCGGCTTGCACTGCTTCTCGGACCGGTGCACCGGTTATTCGGCTTGCACCGCTTCTCGGGCCGGCGCACCGGTTATTCGGCTTGCACTGCTTCTCGGACCGGTGCACCGGTTATTCGGCTTGCACCGCTTCTCGGGCCGGTGCACCGGTCATTCGACATGCACTGCTTCTCGGGCCGGTGCACCGGTTATTCGGCTTGCACTGCTTCTTGGGCCGGTGCACCGGTTATTCGGCTTGCACTGCTTCTCGGGCCGGTGCACCGGTTATTCGGCTTGCACTGCTTCTCGGGCCGGTGCACCGGTTATTCGGCTTGCACTGCTTCTCGGGCCGGTGCACCGGTTATTCGGCTTGCACTGCTTCTCGGGCCGGTGCACCGGCTATTCGGCCTGCACTGCTTCTCGGGCCGGTGCACCGGTTATTCGGCTTGCACCAGTTCTTGGGCCGGTGCACCGGTTATTCGGCTTGCACTGCTTCTCGGGCCGGTGCACCGGTTATTCGGCCTGCACTGCTTCTCGGGCCCGTGCACCGGCTATTCGGCTTGCACTGCTTCTCGGGCCGGTGCACCGGTTATTCGGCTTGCACTGCTTCTCGGGCCCGTGCACCGGCTATTCGGCTTGCACTGATTCTCGGGCCGTGCACCGGTTAAATGCTGCGTACCCTGCTCCTTCTCCTCTTGCAAAGATAAAGGCTATCTTAGCATTCCAGCGACCAGTGATCCGTCCGTAAGATTTCTTCGTCTTTCGGTAACATTGTCACATCACATGGAGACTTCTTGAAGCCGAGTAATGTCAAGATAGAGGTGAAATTGCTTCGAATCTTCCGACATTTCCGAATATTGTGGTATTTTAGAAAAATGCACTCTTCCTTCGTTATATTCAAAAGAGTCAATTAAAAGCCCAACGTTTCATCCACCACTGACTTGGTAACTTATTCTTTGTAATCTTTTACCATCTTTTTGCTGCATCTGTAAATTATTTCTCTCCTCATGTAGTTTTAAAGAATTCCATTAGAGCTATCATCGAGACGTAGGGCTAAGAAGGATGAGAGTCATGTGGAAGTATTGATAAAATTACATTAAAAGAGGCCTACACAAGTCTGTTTCAAATTCCGAACACTTTCATTGAATTCCAGAAAACATGAAAATTAATACAAAGCATGGAAGATAGAGCCTTCAAGATTTTGAAGTTATAATTGATTATCACACGACAATCTAGAATGCGAAACAAATTACACTTCGATGTTCGATGTCATAATCAATGTTTCTGATAACTTTCCAACATTGGCTCGTAAATGCTGATAGAAAAAAGATTCCAAACACTTTCGCACATGCGTGCGTGTTGTAGTAAGGTAATGTGAATGACTGTCCCATAACTCTGATAACAACAGTAATGCAACCTCTTAATCGAAGTCGATAGCCCGAAATAAGTTATATAATATTGATTGACTTTGTCACTTGGCACTTGCATGAAAGGAAAACAAAAACATGTGTGTAAAATAATTAAAAAAATAATGTATTTAATTTGTGTTTATCATGTTGTTAATCACATTGTGTAAACACACTGAAAATAGAATATCTTTTATACTAGCAATTGCAGATGAAAATGATAATTATTAACGGATACCTCAAAGAATTACTCAATACATGACATAAAATCGTTAAAAACAATTTTCTTTTGCAAATAAAAAGAGGCCAAAATGGCATGGAGCCTCGCGTCTAATCTCAACATGTGCTTACCTTGGACACAAGGAATCTCGAATACAGATTTAGATATATACATAAAATTTGAATGATTGCAACAAATACTATGGGAACATATGAATATACATGTAGTCTCGCCACAAGGATGAGCTTCTGCATGAACGAGACCGAAGATGAGACTTTCACAGAATGTCCTACACCCTATGACTAGTGCGGACTTTCTGAGTTCTATCCAGCTCCTTTGATCTGCCAACAACATCAAAGAATAAGACAAGTTAATTGAGGTTTTCGACCAATATCAGTTTGGTTTGCTTACTCCGACTATGCGAGATATAGTAACTCAAGCTACATAATTTAGTCATGACATGTCTTCATGTTGTTTTTTATCCCGCTCTATCAAGTGCTAGAAACAACTTCGATGTGCAATAATTGCAAGAATGTGGTTAGATGCTTAAGGTTTGAGCTTAAATTTGATCAACATTTTATGTTTACCTTTTCAAGATGCTCACTGAAGCCAAGCATGTTTAGTTTGTGTATGTTAAGGTATATGGTTACATGACTTCATGCCCTGAATTATCTTGCCAGAAACATTGCGTGAGAGTTAATAGATCTCGCATGGTCGGAGTAAACACACCAAACTGATTCTTCTGTCTATAGATCAAAGGAACTCGGAGGGCGCGCATTTTCGTAATAGTCATAGGGTGTAGAACACAAAAAGTCTCATGTGAAAGTCTTGTTACATAGAATAACTCGTCCTCGGGACGATAAGTATATTTCTATATTCCCATAGTAGTTCAAAATTCTTATGTCCGAGGTGTCCGATAAGTACGGATAAAGGAGCAAATCAGTATGAAAACAAGAGAACAAATAACAAAATTATGAAATGTTGAAAATTTATGTGATTATCTGACTACTGTTTAATCAAGGTCAAGGTCAAGGTCGCACCTCTAGATACTTATTTTGAGACTTCATGATCTTGAAGACAGAACATCTACCATAAGAAAAAGATGACGGTAATTTACTAGTCCTGAATAAGAATAGACAATAATTGGCACATCTAAGAGACAACCTCCGACAATAAATGAAGCCTACAAAGTGAATGAAGCCTCAATCATTTTGAACAATCTCTTCACCAGTTTGATCCACCAACTCTGCCGACTTACGCATCTTAGGAAGAAGCAGCACTGGCTGTCCACAGTCAAGCTTATCGACAAGTGAATTTCTTGATTGCACTTCCATCATCTCCCAAGATGGGCTTCGGATGCTATCAGTTTTTCAAGATCAGAATTGACCTAAGGTGTCAAATCATTCAACCTACTATTTTTCATTTTAATCGATTGATTAAGCGATTATACTCAGCTAACCTAAAATCTGCATTTTAGATGGTCAGTCAAATGTATAAAACGATGCTTTTCATCATCTGTCGAAAAACTTTGGTCTTGGGCGCCGCAAAGTCGTCCAATTAGCGAGTTTCTCGCTTATGCACTTAGAAATGCCCCCGGGATCATGGATGATAGTACTTGCTACATTTCAAGGTATTATATTCATCAGGTATCATGAAATCATGGATTTGCTTCTCTAGCCATGTTGACTTTGTGAAAGTTCATTCCTGTCTCAGACAGTCGAAGACCAAATTAAATTTTACATAAAGGAAACTTGCAAGAACGACGTCCATGCAGTGTCACGGATTTCAGCATTACAACGCGCCTACATAAAGTTAATTCATGACGTATCATCAATTTTCATCATCAAGAAGTATCTACTGTGTACACAGAATTAGACAGGTCGTCTCTTCTTCCGCTTGACTGGCAGGGACATTTAACGTTATTGAAATGGCACAATCTCCTGACTAAATACCATAGCAATCGAACAATGAGCAGCCAGTTCAACATTAAACACGCCAAATTGTGGGGTAAGTTTCAGTGACTGTTATCAACCGGATCACACAGCAAAGACACACAGACGATGTCAAGTTCCACAGAGAAGTTCTTGAACGTTTTCTCATGCGCCTGCTAACTTTTTTTAAAATGATCGGAGAGCCCGGCATTATCGAGAAAACTTTTGCGCAATGATCTGACTTCTTCGAATCTGAAGGAATCGTGGCGATCGGAGCATTTTGAAGGAATTCAGAGCAATCCGCAAGCGACGCACGACTATTTTTCCTATCTCTGTAAGGTATTAAACATTTCTTTTTGCCCACTTATTAAGTTCCTGCATGTGCCATCTGTTTGAATCAGTTTGCACTTCTAGCAAAGTGATACGATTAAACAATCTAATTCTGTGACAGTGTATCACAATCTGAACATGTTGATTAACACTGTAGATGACGACCCTGTTTCACATCTAATCATGTTTACAGACGCAGGCTATGTCCCGATGCAAACATCATACAGGCAGATATCTTCATTTTTCACCACCTTTGATTTCTATGCCAATCGCTAGCCCATCAGGTAGCATGGCAAAAACAACGTGCGCCGTTTCAATAATGAAGTCATATCCTGTAGCAGACAGAGGATGAAAGCGGTAGCCGATATCGCAGATAAATCTTCTCGCCCACTCCACACTTAAAGCCGATCTGCTTCCCATCCAAACAACCACGTTCTACTTTTCTCCCTTATCGTGCATAATGCTCATCCACATTAGGAGGATATTAAAATCTTCCCCGTCGGACCCTGCCACTTTCCTCTTGCTACGCACTCGACTAGCGGAAGCGCTTGGAGTGAAACAGTCACTGCTTTCAGTCCAGGCCACTCACTGCAAACCTGGAGCGTGTAGTCGAGTTCGAATAATGAGAAAAATCTAGTGACTATCTTGCTTCGATGCACTATCACTTTCCGACATACGAAAATGCGCAACGGCTGGCATATCCTCAAACGTCAATCACTGCTTCTGATTCCATCTCCGACCGACGAACTCTCATCTCATTCATACACGACGCATTATCTTCTCACAGAAAGAAAATAATCGATGACTAGACACTGTTGAAATGCCCGCTAAGTCGACAGAGAGCTGCCTGCGTCTCGATCGAAATTTTCATTGAAAACTTCAAAAAGTTGAGTTTCAGTAAAATGATTTTCTAACATCAGTCAACTGAATAAGTTTGACTGTATGAGCAAACAACTTTCACAAACTTCCTGAAGTCATTTGACGTTAATATTTCTTACGATGTATGAACAACACAATGATGAGGAAAAGACCGCGAGAAAGTCCAATTCGTCTCAGGGAATTGTTTGAAGGTCTCATTCATGCTCTATACATACTACTTATAAACAAAACATTTAAAAAAATGATTGTTTGAATTTTAAAATACTATTTATAGTGACAAGAACCGCTCAAAATGAAAATTCGACCGCATCACCATAGTTTTCATGAAATTCTGTCGACTTTTTTTAGATACAATTACGAAATTTCAAAAATCGACTGTTTTGAATTTTAGAATGCTAATTATAGTAACAAGATCGATTTGGAGTGAAAAACTGATACCATCTGATAGAGCATACCCCTTTACGTTGTGCCATATAAGTCAATGGTTTAGAATATCTTAGGGGGCCATAATGCCCTCCCCCTAATACTTCACCGAAAAGAAGAAAGCCTGAGGCAGTTAGGGTTAACGTCACCCATACTGGGGGCTTGGACGGTGCTGACATAGTCTGACTTCAATCTGGAGCGTTGTGGTCTTTAAGTCCGGATGCCCTTCCTGCCGACTTCCAATGACACCTTTGAGACTTTATTAACTATTTAATTGAGAATAATATTTTATCTTAAATTTAGTTTCATGTTTGTGAAAGTTGGTTGCCGAGTTCAGAACAACATTATCTAGATGTTGTTCAGGTATATCGAATCATGTTGTATATCACAGACTGGCCGAAACCTAATCCACTACTTTCATGAAAGTCTAAACTGAAATCATACAGAAAACACATTTTTAACCGAATATTCGGCAAACTGAAAATTGAAATTTTACGAAAACTTCACATATTATCGCGCTGTTGAATCATTTTCACGATTATACTGGTGAATCCTTTCTGAAACGGCGAAAGAGTGAAAACAGAGCAGCAATAAGAAAATGTCGTCTTCTGTATTACACCTTTTTGTCGTGCTATATAAAAGATATAAGTCAGCATACATGTCTTCTCGCACGGTCTGAGAATAGTCTGGGGAAAGGCTAATTTGATGTACGAAGCAGAGGAATTAGAAAAAAGGTCTTGACGTTCCGAATTACCCTATCTTACGTTGAATGTCTTACAAACGAAGTGAGCGCCATCTTTTAGCGTCCATCCGAGTGAATACTTTAGAAATAAAACTAAACGAATGTAGATAACTAACGCTCAACTATAAACTTATGCTATAATTTATGACTTAATAGCACTTTGGTTGCCCTAGCCATAATTACAGTATATTTACATTTACAAAATAGCCATAATTACAGTATATTTACATTTACAAAATAACCATCAACATATTTGATTAAGTTGATAATAATAGTGCAATAGTACGATTGACATTTGATTTAGCTGATTCACATCACATATGAATCAGGTGAATCGATGATATCTCGCATTTTCTTTCAATTTCTCAAAAACAGGATAACTGCACATTGTCTGGGCTATTAGGTGCTTGTTTAGAGCGTCTTTTCAGAGCTATACAAATGTTGAAGCTTCAAACGATTTCGATTGGAGGGCAGTGAAATGGGCTGTTGATATCACGGAGAGAGGTAAAACTAAATTAATTCTTTTCAATCGTGTTAACTAAGGCAGAACCGACGCTCCGATCTTGTTCATCAGCAACCCCGAATTCGTAGGACTGATATACCTTGCTATAGTGCACGGATTATCTTGACCGACATACTTAGCATTCGTTCACTTCTTTTCCATTCCGACTATAGTGCACGGATTATCTTGACCGACATACTTAGCATTCGTTCACTTCTTTTCCATTCCGATAAGCATCTCCCTGATAGTAAAATTGAAGCAAAAAGGTGGCCGTCTTTATCATGATAGCACAAGAATCGAGCGACTTGAAAAATGAGAAATTAGCTACAAGCGCATTTTCAAGAAGTTATATTGAAGTATCGTCGAACGATCCGTCCTTTAAGTTGTTAATTATTTTAAGAAATAACTATTAGGTGCTTGCAACATAATGATAGGTAATCAAGTTTTGTAATGTTTGTTGCTTGATTTCACGTTTTTGATTCCTTCTTGCTCTGGTGAACATTTTACTTAACTTAACAACACACAAAGCACGCAGCATTTCATATATTCTGCTTTAAATGAAACCATCCTCGAAGCGTTCGATCCTTCAAGCTTTTTAAAGTCACTACTACCCCATGGGGTGGGGGATTGGTTTGATCTAAGTGGGCCAAATCTATCCATTATGATGAAGCTCTTAAATTAGAACTACGAATAGCTTATTATATGGTTTCTTCATTCACTTTTAACATTGCAAAATATCGTGAATTACCGTTCGGCTTCAGTTTCGGATTTTCTTTGAGAAAACAAGTGAAACGGAAATTGAACTGATGTTACAAAAATCAAAATTTGATACCAGGCCGAAACTAAACTTTATTGCCACTGCAGCTGTGGTGTTGGCAGTTTGATGTCTCATTCTCACTGCCCTTCCTCAGTGACTATACTAAGATGTTGCGGGGATCCTGACAGCCGAATTTTAGCTGTTGGAATATGTAACAAAACTCTCTTCCTCCCGTGGCGCATCTAGCTATGCCTTGTACAAAGACCCCTTAGCGATGGCCGCCGCCCTTCTTCGGAGGTAAGGTGTGGGATGGGACCATTGGGATTGGGTCCTCTCCGGTCAATGCGGTTCACCGTGTGAAGAGTTTCAGCTTGGGTATGGCAGCACCCCAATGGTATCGGAATGGCCATCTCCCCGGGGTACTCCTCGCCAGCAGTAGGCATTAATTTGCTTTCTGGATGTGTCGCTTCGCATTGTCGTGATACATCCGCTGCACGTGGCCGGGTAAAACAAAAACAATAACTAAATTTGATGACCGAAAATTCGGCAAGCGGAAAGCGAACTTTGGTCAGTCTCCGATTTACAGTTCATATTTGCATTAACACAATATGAAGTTCAACATCAAATGACAAAATAATGAGAAAATCATCTAATTGTGGCAACTGAAAATGAAATATGAAATCAATATATGACAAAAATTCCAAATTCTATGACCGAGGAATTATATTAAATAAGTACACGCGACGCTTCGCGCTATGGCTTAGTCATGCAAAAGGGATGCAATTTTTAATATAATTCCTTGGTCGCAGAATTTGGCATTTTTGTCATATATTGACAACTTATTCCGACCGATGAAGTTGAAGGACTTCACTGGATTTGCAATTCGAAATATGAAATGTTTCTTCAACGTTTTACAAGCCGGCTTTTTCAAAGGTTTAAAAATATAGAACTTTTGACGAAAGCTGTAGAAAGGCAATATAGCGAAGATTGTAAAGTAAGTCATGCAACATTTTTCTCACTTTCAACTGGCACTCGGCTTCACTGCTTTGTCTTTTACTACCATGTAGGTCTACAATATGCATCCATCCATCGTTGTGGCGGAATAATCTTCTCAAATATTTACAACATCAAAATAACTTAACAGTCAAAATGCATGAACCCTCTTCTCATTAAGTTGACACAATTCACGCGAGACATCACAATGAAAAGTTTTATTCGTACTGAGGAATGCGCTTCTCTGTGATTCTATGTACATCACATTGATGACGACGAAGATAGTGTTGACTTCCTAATATTTTTGCCAATTTTTAATACTTTTATTATAGTGGTCAATATTCATAGAAAACAAAGAAGTCTCACATTTTTAAGGAGACAATATTGCTCTACGTAACTCCCTAACTTTGACGTTTCACACTTATAAGTTGAGCAGAAGTATCGTTTAGAAATATTTGATTTTTCCAACTTACGATGGAAACGGAATAGAGGACCCACAGATGGGATCAGGTTGACGACAGCAGACAGTGGAGGCTCCACTTCGATGATTCTGTAGATGACCAGCTCGATGACAGGTAGAAGACGGAAGAATATATTGGAATAGTAGACTGGACAATACTGTTGAGAGGTGTTTCCCATGATATGCGAAATGTACAGATGCTCGGGAAAACGCTGATGCATTCTGAGATGTAATTGATGCCAATCATTGCAAGTATGAAGATCCCGTGGTCCCTGAAATGTTGAAACAAAGGATGCATGATCGTGATACATGCAATTCTTAACAATGTCGAAATGAGTCGACCATCACCAAAGCTTTTTCTAGAATTCAGCCTTAAGACAACCATGACAATAATACATTTTCCTTTTTGGAAAACATCACATTCAGTCGACAAAATCTACACCAGCGTTTCTCCACCGCGGTCCATGTGACCCCTCGGGAGTAATAAACTGCTAGTTGGGGTCCATACGATACGAAGGGTGGACGGTTGGCAAGGAGTAGACAGGCTTGTTGATTTATTCATACAGCATTGTTGTTGCTGTTTTGACACATTGACGTCAGTCGCTAGAGACGGCCGATAGCCATCAAATAGTTCCGCAACTGGGTGGTGGAAATTTGGTTGGGGTCCGGGTGGATGGTATGGAAACTGACATAACGCTGCACATCCCATCTTGAGGACTTGATGAGGTTGTGCTCCAGGCTTTCTTCCTCTTCGTCACATTCATCGCAGATTGCCTCCTCTATTAAGCCGATACGATGGCGATACTTCTTGAGAAGAAGAGACTGTCCTTTCCTGCATCTTGCAAGTTCGGTGCGTTCTGATCTACTCAAGCTGACTTCTGGTCTAGATTAGTGGCATCTTTTGCAGTCGTATCTGCGATCTCATTCCAATGTACACCAACATGACTGGGGATCCATTGAATGAGAATATTCTTATTTGCTGTTTTCTGCAGGCTGTTCCGAGCTTGGTCTTCGTTTGATATCCTGACGTCCAGGTGACCACTTCGTATCTTTCATACAGCATTAATGTGATGCTGTTATTCACTTTAGAAATGACCCCTTTTGAGTCACCAAGGGGCCACCGCACAGACTCACTAACCCATTGGGGTACACCATTAGAGATAGATTCACTTGCGCTTATCGGTTAGTCTGGAGTGGACATAATAGACCGGGAGACCAGAGGATCCAGTCTAGCTGACAGGGATACCAATTTCCATTCATATAGTGATGCTCAGCATACTTTCCTAGTCTAGGAACTAGACGTCTGCCGGGTGGCGTTGGTGGGTGTGGTCACGGGGGCAGAAAAAAGGACCCCCGAGAAACACGTTAGATCAGTCGAGAGGGGATACAGGTTGAAGCCAGTGCCAGCCATTGGTCATGACCCATCTTGACAGGAAGGGACAATGACGGACATTTTCGATGGTGAGGGCTTCAGACAGACACCCCAAAATGACCCCCAAAACACGTTAGATCAGTCGAGAGGAGTACATCTTGAAACCAATGCCAGCCATTGGTCATGACCCATCTTGACAGGAAGGGACAATGACGGACATTTTCGATGGTGAGGGCTTCAGACAGACACCCCAAAATGACCCCCAAAACACGTTAGATCAGTCGAGAGGAGTACATCTTGAAACCAATGCCAGCCATTGGTCATGACCCATCTTGACAGGAAGGGACAATGACGGACATTTTCGATGGTGAGGGCTTCAGACAGACACCCCAAAATGACCCCCAAAACACGTTAGATCAGTCGAGAGGAGTACATCTTGAAACCAATGCCAAGTCATTGGTCATGATCCATCTTGACGGGAATGGACAATGACGGACATTTTCGATGGTGAGGGCTTCAGACAGACACCCCAAAATGACCCCCAAAACATAATATATCAGTCGAGAGGAGTACATCTTGAAACCAATGCCAAGTCATTGGTCATGATCCATCTTGACGGGAATGGACAATGACGGACATTTTCGATGGTGAGGGCTTCAGACAGACACCCCAAAATGACCCCCAAAACACGTTAGATCAGTCGAGAGGAGTACATCTTGAAACCAATGCCAGCCATTGTATGCAATGGTAGCAAGCAATAGAAATTGACATAGACATTCGTCAGAGGGTTCGTCAGAGTTCGGCCTTGAATTTGCATTACGTTCAACGGAAAATTGATCTCCTTGCCCCTCGAGACTACTAGTTCTGACCGTGACCATCGGTGCTGATTAATGTCACCTCTAGACACAAATGCGCAGACAGGAAAATTTATCTCTGTTGGGTGCACACCAGGGTGACCACTTCAGGAGGACCGAAAATCGGACCATAAGTCTGTCCCACAATGACGTCACATACATTTTAAATTTTGATGATTTGACTATAGTAGTACTTATCCAAATGAAATGTATACAAAGAAAAACATAGAATATCATGAAAAATTTCATAAGTATTCCATCATCTCATATAGAACGAACAAATGTAGGCAGCAATTCAGTTAAATGCTGCGAAACAAAATGCAAATACGACTCCCAGTCATGTCGAGAAAGTTTTAACAATAAGCTGAATGAATCGGCAAATATCAAATTACAGAATTAACTACATGTAGCACATTTGCAAAATAATTTAAAGAGGCCATTGAATTTGAAATACCAAAACAGTAATGAATACTAGAACAGTTACTACATGTACGTCTGCTTCTTTATGGAAAGCGGAAAAATATGAAAAACAGATTGCATAGTTGATTGACTTATACAAAATAATTATCATATCAAAATAAATGGGTAATTTCAACATTGACTCTCTATTTTTTCTGATCAAATACTCAATTCTAAAATGAATGGTCTCTGTCCCTTATTTCGCAAATTAACTACGATGGTTGAGAAGTTTATATCAATCACTTTGTAAATCAAAGCTATTACATAAGCTATTACAACACGTCATGCTGATAGACTCAAAAACTGCTCAAAAATATTGGTCGCTAATAAACACACGAAAAAACAAGTAAAATGTTGAACTTTAACAAAAAAGACCACGTAGTCGTATGAAGTAACCAAGAAAGTATTGTAGGATCTGTGGCAGATTGATATTATTCTAGATTAAATTGAGCCTCTACCAACAATTGAATGAAAATTTTAATTTTTTAAAATATTTCCGTTAATTACAGGATAAATCAATTCAATAAGCTGCTCAATTTTTATGTTAGGGTAAGTAGTAAGAAAAACCCCATGAATTACATAATTGGCAATTTCGGACCATTTCGGACCTTCCCCCGAAATTCTGACCAAGTGGTCACCCTGGTGCACACAGATGGACTATTAAATCAGTCTTGAACACGTCTTGGTTAGTGAATGCGAAGTTTATGACAACCTATCTATGATCGGCTTCTATAAGTATCAAGAGGTTATTATTGCTTAGTTCATTGCACAAAGTAGTGAATTCATTGCAGATGACGTTTACTTCGTCAACCGACAGTCCGAGAAGTATTGAACTAAAAGCATTAGTGACAGCTGATTGGTAAAAACGAGCAAAAACGAGATTTTTGACTCAACGTTTAAAGATTCTTAAACAAGGGTGACAAAACATCATTTACGCATAGCAACAAAATAAATCTCAAAATAATGATTAAAATATTTGATTAAATTTGATTAAGGTTTTGGACCTCCTTGGGACATCATACACTTACTTGCCATATTGGTCCTAGTGTTGTTCGCCGTCACTGCGAGTTGAGAGACTGCCTCTTTAGGTACTGCCAACTGGCTCACTTGGCACCTCAGTTGGAGAAATGTGGTAACGTGGGGCATGATCAGAAACGTCCGGCTGATATTCTCTTGCCTTCATGGAACCTTGGTCGTTCAGCGGCGCTTGACCTCACGGTGACTCATCCGCTAAATTCTAGCTCATTGCTGTCAGCGAGAGTCACCGCAGAGTCTGTCCCTGATTTGGCCGAGGACAGTAAGAGAAGTGAGAACTCCTCGAAGTGTGCTGAACTGGAGTGGCACTGTGAGCCGTTAGCAGTTTCCGTTTACGGCACTTGGGGCAAGAATGCTCGGTCAGTCTTCCAAAGAATTGCCTCTCGCCTATCCATTCAAACTGTGATCTCACGTGATGGAATAGACAGAGGTATTCATGGAAGACTGAGTCTTTGTTTACAGCGTGCCAACGCCCATGCTTTGTTGCTGAATATGAGGGGGGGCAACGTAGGTGGCCAAGATCTTTGCGATTCTGGACTCCCATCTTAATTTCTTTCAGTTTTGTTTCATTGATTTTGCCTTTTATTGTTTCTTTCAGGATATTAAGGTCATTTTGTAAATAAGTTTTATTTGACAGGCAATTTTGCATCATTAGTTTATGTATAATTCGTATGTATTTTTTCAATAAATAAAGTGTATATAAGCCAGAAAAAATGATTAAAATGATACTTTTCACCATTTCATATTCGCTTCATGGAAGTAAACATAAAAAGTTTGATAATTATGTAGTCTGCAGCTGTGAATTATGCGTTCGTGGACGGGCTAGATATCTTTTTGGCTGAAAGAGAGATTTGTTAGAGGGGAAGGTTGCAATAGAGGTCTCTAAGCGACAAAAATGTTTTTAAGTAGTTTCAAGGTGAAAAATATTTTGGAAGTTGCCGTTACAAGTAAGTCATTTGTTATCGGAATTTGTGCACTGTTGAAAGAAGATAAAATTGATAGAACTGCTTACCTCATTTATCAATATACTCTTCGCCATCCGAAGACTTTGATAATGTTGATTCGTTACACCTGAGCTGTCTTGAAGAAGTTGAGTTGCTACGTACATTGCTACTTTTCCCTCGTTTTCCGAAGTAAACGGTCGGAGAACAAGAAACAACAAGAAACGTTCCATCGGCATAACATGCCACCGGAATAGCATATCGAGCAATGAGTTGATGTACTGCAAAATTCAATGAATAGCGTAAATGTACAATCAGCAGAAGATGGCACTATCTTCGTCATTTCTTCATGTGTAGAAATTAATGCGTCTAAAATACTAATAAAAGTGTTCTAGGCAATTACACAAGAAACAATAGTCATCATCATGAATTCTCGGTCAGTGATCTGAATGCCTTCTTCACTTCGAATTTTCAGAGTGAGTCTGGTGCTTTGGAGGCTTACTTTTCAACTAATTGGAATGAGACCATCCCTATTTTGACAGAAGCTGAAGTTTTTCGGATGTTGAGTACTACTTCCAATAAAAGTGCGGGTCCTGATGGTGTTCCCCCATGGGTGATCAGAGACTGTGCTGATTTTCTTTGTCCTGATATTACACATCTATTCAACCGTTCATTGAGTGAAGGCTGTGTTCCTCTATGCTTGAAGATGTCTAATAATGCGATTGGAGAAGCGAGTGTTTAGGATTATCAATTCGAATGAGTTTCCTTCATTCATCGAAGTTGCCACAAAGATGTGTTACAAAATGATTTCATCAATTGAGGGGTCGTCTTCTCACCCCTTGTCTGTTATGTTCCAACCACATCATTGTCGACTAATTCGTTCTCAGTGCACTTTGCGTCCACCATTCGCAAAAACTGAGTGCTTTCGTTGCTCATTTATAAAATATTGTAATTTATGATCTTGTACTTTTGTAATGCGTTCACCGACTGTAACCATGTGAAGCAATAAAGATATTATTATTACTATTTTTAGTCACGACCTCACACAATGATGGTCGGTGTATACATCTCAGGATCTCGGGGTCCTACCAGGACTCAGGGAGATCAAGAGTGCGCCTAAGAATGTAGACACTGCCAAGTAGAGCAGCCTTCAGTAACTGAGGTACCCGATGTCGACCGGGGATTTCTTTCAGGTATGTGGCTAACTTGTCTGTGTGGGCTCCTATGGCTCCAACAACTACTGGCACCACTTTGACATGAATCTTCCACAGTTTTTGTAGTTCAATTTTCAAGTCTTGATACTTAGTGATCTCCTCTTGTTCTTTGTTTCTTATGTTCCTGTCCTATTATTACTATTATTATTATTATACCTAAACATACAAACTCGACAGCTTTATTATGATTATACCACTTTCTAAATGCTTCACATTTTTTAGTTTTCTGAAAGATAAGTCACAATTAAATAGAATCCTTTGGTCAGCGGCGACTGAAATGAACAGTCAACATTTCCAAAAGATCTCCTATAGATTATTACAGAATTGATCATAAAAAACGGACCACCTAAATTATGTCAAACTTCAATCAATTCTCTTGCTTTTCAATGAGCTATCATATATATGCATTCGTTATTGTTTAAGGTGGACAGAGGTCAAAATGTAAAAATCACCACTTTCAAAAATCACAAAATGTGAGCATGACGATGAATCAAACACGAGGTGAAAGGGCTTTCTCTGAACATTGTTTTGATGTATTACTCGTCGAAATCGGTGTACTTTTAGAGAAGTTATGCTCTGTTGGCGCTAACGAGGTCATTTTCACGCTTTCAATATCTATGGTGTCTAGACGTCTGCTCTGCACATTTAAATTAAATTGTTGAATGACCCAAATAAGTTGTAAACAAAGTTTCCATTCGGTTTTGAATTCATCTTATGTCATGATGACCGAGTCGAAGCTTGTGAATGAGTTTTGCAATTGGTTATTGCAATTTGATATCTGTCAGATAAGATAACCGTTAGACTTTTTATTATAAAAGTTTACGATGCGTGCTCATTTACATTAACATGTGATTGTAATCGTTGCAGAACAAATAATGGGATGTACAAGCAATCTCAAGGAGGATGATTAAATTGAATAACAATTGATCAAACAGTTGCCGTGAAGAATTAATTGCCAGAATAACACATTACAATGGCTTCATCTGAAAAACCATTGATTTTGATGTATAATCAGACAACTGAAAAAGAGGACACCTCCTGTGAGATTGGAAATACCTGACATGTTTACAGACGTGCATTTCTGTTATTACACAGTGGAATACTTTCACCAAAGAACTTTGACCAGAACATTAAGTCAGTTTAGCCACTGTGGCAACGAATCCCCTGCTGCCTATAAACATCACAAACTCATAACAATGAATATCGAAAGAGAATGATAGCTATTAAGTCAATACAAGACACCAACACCATTGATTCCCCGACCGCACTCACCCGACCTAGGAATCGAACCAAGGTCCGCGGTGGAGACGAGCCTGCACCTTCTTCACTAGGCCACGACGGTTCAAAAGGAATGCGAGTGAAGGCAGAAGTCATCTCTAAGTGATATCGACAGCATATTGTCCTATTATTATTGACAGAACGCTAACAGCGTTCATATTGTAGCGTAATATTCATACCGTCAGCGTGGCCTAGTGAAGAAGGTGCGAGCTCGTCTCCACCGCGGACTTCGGTTCGATTCCTGGGTCAGGCGAGTGCGGTCTGGGAATCAAGGGTGTTGGTGTCTCGTATTGACTTAATAGCTGTCATTCTCTTTCGATATTCAATGAACTACGACAGACCTTTGTTGTCACTCATAACAATGTCCAACCAAAGCAACACTGCCTGAACTAAATGTGATTGTCGACTGACTGTCTAACGCACATTGGTATAAAGTCGAAAGCTACAGGACAAAAGTGGATGTACTGAACGAGTACTTCTCTCACTTGACAATTTGTTGTACAGCCAAAAGACATGAATGAAAAAATTGCGCGCATCTAAAAATACCGTTTAACTCTCATTATGGTGCACCGATTCTCATGCGTCGAAATTCATTGCAATATTTTCACGCTCAACATCGTTGCAGAGTTATCGTTTTCATCGAGAGATATCAAGCAAGGATATGTCAAAACTGTCGGAGGAAAGTCTCATCGTATTTATCGCTTCACCGAACTGTTGCAGATGACATTGAGCTGACCAGAAAACATAAATTTGTTTATGAAGTTCAAATCAATTATTTTGGAGGGTCAGACGTTAAAAGGAATAATGTATTCCTTTTATTCAAGATCACAAAATTCACATTATATATATATAAGCGTCCATATTTTCTTTCAATTGAAAATCTTACAATACAACGCATTTTTCATTCACATTTGTCACAAAGTTAACCATAAAAGAAGCAAGTCAGACACGAAAATTACTTTTGTTAAAGAGCACTGTACAAAAAGGGATGAATGATTGGGAACGACGTACAGAATGCTGCATAGGAACCTCGTATTGGCCGGAGTAGGCAAGTTTCCTGGGCATCAATTCATGGAGAATATGGTCTGAGTCAGTCATCTGTTTGAACACTTTCATAACGCTTTGTTCTCGTCTACATTTCAGAACCGGAAAGTCAGAGCATTTGCAGTCATTGCCGCAGATGATTTGGTGTGCCTTACGAGATATTCTTACCAACGTATGTGTGTTTCTTTTGCTCATTCCAACGAATAATGCGCTACAATACTCGAGAACACTTAATACATAATTATTATACAACATAATGAGATGAACTTTAGGAAGACAAGAGCGAAGTTGTCGGAGCATGAAAAGTCTTTGCGATGCAAGTTTGCAAACACCAATAACATGGTCATTCCATTTTAGCCTGTTATCATATTGGACACCAAGCAACAATAAATTATTAGACAAGCTCCATTCCGGTGCACAGCAAATTGTGTGGATCCCCTTGTTGAAGAAAATGCTCTTCGTTTTGTATTTGTTCACAGACAGTCCATTTTCCTGACACCATTTTTCGATGTGTTGATATTCCTCCTGCATGACTCGAGTATCTGCATCATTCCTATAAATTGGCACTAAACAGCTTATGTCGTCTGCGAACTTTGTCATGACAGTATTTTCATTATAAGAGTCAAGAGATTCTATATGAGCCGCGAAGAAAAAGGGGGATAAAAGGAACCCTGCGGCACGCCGGACGTTACCGAGATAAACCTACTCTTTGCTTGTCTGGTCAACACAACTCGCTGAGTTCTGTCCTGTAAATAGTTTGCGAGCCATTTCAAGAATTGGAGGGGCAGATTAGCTTCATTCAAGCTCCTTATCAAAGCACCATGCTGAAGAGAGTCGAATGCCTTCTTGATATCAATAGTTATCATTAAAACACCAACGCAATCAGAGTTTTTTGTAATCAGAGTTTCATAATTTTGTACTTTTATATGAGCGAACAAGGTACTGCTGCTAGGGCAAAATCCATATTGATTTCTCCCGTACAAGTCAATCAAACGATTTTTAACCGAGTGCAGAACACATTTCTCCAAAATTTTGCACAAAATTGGAATCATTGATATCGGACGCAGATGGTCAATATCTGGTTTCTTATCTTTAGGAATTGGTAGTACATGCGCCGCTTTCCATGACGTCGGAATAGACATTAACACAAATACCGGTATGCTGCATAAAACAATACGTACATGTAAACCAATGAACACAATAACCACAAATGTACAGTTAGTGACAACCCAGAAAACAGACAACCATCTCATTGATTGAATCGAATAATCAACTTGTCGAGACTAACCGTTCATCATACGAAATTATGGTCATCACTTCAAGGGTGCCCACTTTCAAAACGCTAAAACCTGATTAATTGAGCTAGCACTTGATGCACTCAATAAATTTGTCTTATGAGCAACGATAGAATATTTGGCAAGTATAAATAGCCCACACGCAAGCAAATACTGCAAAAAATAACCAACTATTCAATATAACGATTTGATTTCACTGAGAAAAAATCTAGTTTGAGTTATAAGATATTAAAACTAAAATGCAAGAAAAGGCGCTGAATTTTATAGTTTCGGACTGACAGAATAACCTGACAATATTTCTACTTTGTCTATTGGATTTATAAACCACATGACCTCAGATGCGAGAGTTTACTAATATCAGCGAAATGAAACAAATACATTGTATTATGGTTTTCATCATGCCACGAAAATGTCACATGTGGTACCTCTGCCTCTTGTAGATGCACTCACATTTTTACAACGCGAAATCGCAGTAGAGAAAACAGTGTTTGCACTAGAAAAATGGAGCAAAAGGCACTTGTTGATGCTAAAACTAAAATTCCTTTATTTGATTCGGAGGACATCCCAGGGTCGATGTTGACCAACGAAACAAGAAAAACACTCAAGGTTCTTGTTTCGTTGGTCAACATCGACCCTGGGATGTCCTCCGAATCAAATAATTCAATCACATGTCCCTTGTTTGCTCAATAAAATTCCTTTGATGCGTGTGTGTGAAGCTTTAACGTCACTACTACCCCACACTGGAGGTTTGGACGGTGCTGACATAGTCAGACTTGTAGTAATTTTTGTCCCGATGCTCTTTCTGCAGACTTCCAATAACACCTTCGGGGCTCGACCTCTGGACCAAAGGATCCCTAGGCCAAGCACTTAGCCACTGTGCCACGGAGACCACAAAATGAGAGATGCAAAAACAAAATACGTCAGAATTGTTCAGGCTGTCTACCGAATAGAAAGTCAAAAAATGAGAAAAATGACGAGTTTTTCAAGAAAAAAAATGAATTTAGGGGGCGGAAAATGAAAGCTATGACAAAGTATCCACTAAGAATCGAACAATATAGCGTATCACTTTCATCATTGCAATAGTATAATGAAATTTTTAATTGACTCCTGTAGCATTTCCATCCAAACAACATGTCCGACAGTCATCATTCAAAAGATTATACGCTGCAAATCTTAAGGTTAAAAAAATCGTACATATCAAAATCGTGTACCCGTATGTAAAGATTTAATAAATACAATGAATGCATCATTAATTATCCATCACTGTATACCGTCTTTAGATATCCTTGTCTCACTTAACATTAACTACGTAAGTTGTACACGCTCAACATCCAGTCAAAATAAAAACATTGGTGATAGAATAACAAAACCAATCAATTCATGAATAATTGCAAATATAGTTCATGGCTTCACATCTTCTTTCGATTTTTAACATTGTTCATAAGTTTCTCGAATGCACACTTTCGCTTCGATCCAATCTCTGCTCTTTTTATGGATTGTTTTGTATTTAATTCAAACACTATTTTGTATTTAAAGTCACACTAATTTAACGATGATAACAAGCAAAGTCACACTAATTTAACGATGATAACAAAGTCACACGAATAAAGCAAAATTGTCCTCTCATTTCTTGTTTTATGTGTTGCATACACGGACTTGGTTGCATAGAACATAGGTCCGAAGTCAATGTTTGGTTAATTCAAGTGGAATCATCCGAGCAGCATTTATAACAAAAACAAAATACTGAACTCAGGTATTTTTTAACTGACTGAAATGACAAGAAGGAAAATCATCGAAGGGAAATACAATGAAATATGTCTACACTCTACAGTTATTGTTACTTGTTACAGGATGTTTCCTGTGGTTCGTTGATTTATTAAAATCACCCATAAGATAATGAATAGCCCAAAAAACAGAGTGTTGCGGAAGTTTAATGATTCTCCATCAAGTTATACGACATCTGGAGTTCAGTGCATTAGTCAACAAAATCATAAAATCCAAAAAGTAGAGAGCTGATATCTCTAAGGATAATTTTTGAACTAGGCTAGTAGTCGGCAATTTACGAAAATCTATTTGAGAATGCATGATTTCGAAAAAAAATGACAGCAGCAGCAAAAAATGAAATAAAATGATATGTTAAAATGACGCACTAGACAGCCTGATTGTTATCAGAAGACAGTAAACAAAATATAAGGTAACTGAGAATCATGACATTAACTCAAACAGGGTCAGCGCTATTCAGATCACCAAATCAGTAGAAACACTATCAACAAAATGAACATTTTTAACAATTTTTACCATAATGAGTTATCCCCATCGCAAAATATGTCAATCTATAGGGTTTTCTGCGATTCTTTTGTGAAACTTCCAATCTTCTTTCAAGAATTTTTATCAGGGATTTTTTTCTTATTAACAAAATACAGGCACGACAAGGATGGCCAGGATGAAAACATACGTCTGAAGTGAAAGCCCAAAATTTGATTATTATCATACTGGTACATTATTGCGTAAATATTGGTACTGTTTACACCTAGACATATCTGTCAGCAAGAATGTCTGGTGTGACTGCAACAGAGATGCTTTGTGTTGTTTTAGTATCTTCTACATAAGGAGCCAAAAGGCGAACCCAACGCATGATTTTGTGTAAGGATGCTCTTACGACGTGTGGGCTAGTGAGCCGCCCCTACGAATAGGAATCTGCATACAGAACAACCTGACGGTGCCTAGATTCCTCGCACTAGTAGGAGGGATGAGTAGACTCCATCACTGAGACGATGTATTTCATAGTAATTCAGAGTATTTCGGGTAGCAAATGCTTCATGGACGTCAATCACGAATAAGACGTATTTCCAACTGTATTTCAACACATTTAGCCGTGATTTTAAGAAGAGGCTTTCTATAAACAAGTCCGTGAAACAAATTTCAATCATTGAAACGTTAGAAAGTATCGGAGAAAGAAAGCGAGTTGAACCTTTGATTTCAAAGCAAATTCCATTTCAAATGTCTGCATTCCATTAAGGTGAACCTCTAAGATTACACAGTTCGATTTAACATTATTGTTGATGGATTTCGAAATTCCAGAATATCATGTTTCAAATTATAACATCAAACATTGATATCCAAATGCGAAAGTGTTGGAATCAAACCTCTGTAGAGATCGGCCGAGGATTAAGTAGTATTATTGGAAAATGACTGTCAAATTTCTGAGATAATTAGAAATCCTACCAAACAGGAAATTAATTGAGTTTTAGTGAATGATTCGTCTGAGAATCTGTGCACACATTGGTGACAGACAAATTGGCAATCTACAGAAACAATAATGACATGCGTAGTCACAATGCAAAAGCACTAGTTCAAACCGATGAAAGTTGATTTTCTTGATAGAACCACGTAAAACTATTATTGACTGTACTATAAATAGTCAGAGATGTTATTTGCTGAAATGACTGAAAGTCTACAAGTGAAATATGGGAATTTCAGTCAGGAGTTATAGGATAAACATAATTCTGCTTGACATGTAACATAAAACATTTCAATGAAACAATCAAAACTTGAATACAAGTAAATGTTTCCAAAAATAAATTAACTTGAGTTACAAATTGGCTAGACAAGAAGTATATTTCCATCATGATCTTAATGGATCTATTCATTTTGTCGAGAACCGTTCGAGGAGACAACAGGAGTAACGTATGATAATCACAGACGTCCAACAGTTGTCACGGTAGACATCGAAATCACTTTTGAAATTGCATGTGCATGGACGATGACGTTGTAAAGTCAATGATCTTGGTCGATGACGTTGCAAAGTCAATGCATCTTGGTCGATGACGTTGTAAAGTCAATGCATCTTGGTCGATGACGCTGTAAAGTCAATGATCTTGGTCGATGACGTTGCAAAGTCAATGATCTTGGTCGATGACGCTGTAAAGTCAATGCATCTTGGTCGATGATGTTGTAAAGTCAATGCATCTTGGTCGATGATGTTGTAAAGTCAATGCATCTTGGTCGATGACGTTGCAAAGTCAGTGCATCTTGGTCGATGACGTTGCAAAGTCAAAGAATCTTGGTCGATGACGCTGTAAAGTCAAAGCATCTTGGTCGATGACGTTGTAAAGTCAATGCATCTTGGTCGATGACGTTGCAAAGTCAGTGCATCTTGGTCGATGACGCTGTAAAGTCAATGCATCTTGGTCGATGACGATGTAAAGTCAATGCATCTTGGTCGATGACGCTGTAAAGTCAATGCATCTTGGTCGATGACGTTGTAAAGTCAATGCATCTTGGTCGATGACGTTGCAAAGTCAATGCATCTTGGTCGATGACGTTGTAAAGTCAATGCATCTTGGTCAATGACGTTGCAAAGTCAATGCATCTTGGTCGGTGACGTTGCAAAGTCAATGCATCTTGGTCGATGACGTTGTAAAGTCAATGCATCTTGGTCGATGACGTTGTAAAGTCAATGCATCTTGGTCGATGACGTTGTAAAGTCAATGCATCTTGGTCGATGACGTTGTAAAGTCAATGCATCTTGGTCGATGACGTTGTAAAGTCAATGCATCTTGGTCGATGACGTTGCAAAGTTAATGCATCTTGGTCGATGACGTTGTAAAGTCAATGCATCTTGGTCGATGACGTTGCAAAGTCAATGCATCTTGGTCGATGACGTTGTAAAGTCAATGCATCTTGGTCGATGACGTTGTAAAGTCAATGCATCTTGGTCGATGACGTTGCAAAGTCAATGCATCTTGGTCGATGACGTTGTAAAGTCAATGCATCTTGGTCGATGACGTTGCAAAGTCAATGCATCTTGGTCGATGACGTTGCAAAGTCAATGCATCTTGGTCGATGACGTTGCAAAGTCAATGCATCTTGGTCGATGACGTTGCAAAGTCAATGCATCTTGGTCGATGACGTTGCAAAGTCAATGCATCTTGGTCGATGACGTTGCAAAGTCAATGCATCTTGGTCGATGACGTTGTAAATCAATGCATCTTGGTCGATGACGTTGTAAAGTCAATGCATCTTGGTCGATGACGTTGCAAAGTCAATGCATCTTGGTCGATGACGTTGCAAAGTCAATGCATCTTGGTCGATGACGTTGTAAAGTCAATGCATCTTGGTCGATGACGTTGCAAAGTCAATGCATCTTGGTCGATGACGTTGCAAAGTCAATGCATCTTGGTCGATGACGTTGCAAAGTCAATGCATCTTGGTCGATGACGCTGTAAAGTCAATGCATCTTGGTCGATGACGTTGCAAAGTCAATGCATCTTGGTCGATGACGTTGCAAAGTCAATGCATCTTGGTCGATGACGTTGCGAAGTCAGTGCATCTTGGTCGATGACGTTGTAAAGTCAATGCATCTTGGTCGATGACGTTGTAAAGTCAATGCATCTTGGTCGATGACGCTGTAAAGTCAATGCATCTTGGTCGATGACGTTGTAAAGTCAATGCATCTTGGTCGATGACGTTGTAAAGTCAATGCATCTTGGTCGATGACGTTGTAAAGTCAATGCATCTTGGTCGATGACGTTGTAAAGTCAATGCATCTTGGTCGATGACGTTGCAAAGTCAATGCATCTTGGTCGATGACGCTGTAAAGTCAATGCATCTTGGTCGGTGACGTTGCAAAGTCAATGCATCTTGGTCGATGACGTTGCAAAGTCAATGCATCTTGGTCGATGACGTTGCAAAGTCAATGCATCTTGGTCCATGACGTTGTAAAGTCAATGCATCTTGGTCGATGACGTTGTAAAGTCAATGCATCTTGGTCGATGACGTTGCATAGTCAATGCATCTTGGTCGATGACGTTGTAAAGTCAATGCATCTTGGTCGATGACGTTGCAAAGTCAATGCATCTTGGTCGATGACGCTGTAAAGTCAATGCATCTTGGTCGATGACGTTGTAAAATCAATGCATCTTGGTCGATGACGTTGTAAAGTCAATGCATCTTGGTCGATGACGTTGTAAAGTCAATGCATCTTGGTCGATGACGCTGCAAAGTCAATGCATCTTGGTCGATGACGTTGCAAAGTCAATACATCTTGGTCGATGACGTTGTAAAGTCAATGCATCTTGGTCGATGATGTTGTAAAGTCAATGCATCTTGGTCGATGACGTTGCAAAGTCAATGCATCTTGGTCGATGACGTTGTAAAGTCAATGCATCTTGGTCGATGACGTTGCAAAGTCAATGCATCTTGGTCGATGACGTTGTAAAGTCAATGCATCTTGGTCGATGACGTTACAAAGTCAATGCATCTTGGTCGATGACGTTGTAAAGTCAATGCATCTTGGTCGATGACGTTGCAAAGTCAATGCATCTTGGTCGATGACGCTGTAAAGTCAATGCATCTTGGTCGATGACGTTGCAAAGTCAATGCATCTTGGTCGATGACGCTGTAAAGTCAATGCATCTTGGTCGATGACGTTGCAAAGTCAATGCATCTTGGTCGATGACGTTGTAAAGTCAATGCATCTTGGTCGATGACGTTGTAAAGTCAATGCATCTTGGTCGATGACGTTGTAAAGTCAATGCATCTTGGTCGATGACGTTGTAAAGTCAATGCATCTTGGTCGATGACGTTGTAAAGTCAATGCATCTTGGTCGATGACGTTGCAAAGTCAATGCATCTTGGTCGATGACGTTGTAAAGTCAATGCATCTTGGTCGATGACGTTGCAAAGTCAATGCATCTTGGTCGATGACGTTGTAAAGTCAATGCATCTTGGTCGATGACGTTGTAAAGTCAATGCATCTTGGTCGATGACGTTGCAAAGTCAATGCATCTTGGTCGATGACGTTGTAAAGTCAATGCATCTTGGTCGATGACGTTGCAAAGTCAATGCATCTTGGTCAATGACGTTGTAAAGTCAATGCATCTTGGTCGATGACGTTGTAAAGTCAATGCATCTTGGTCGATGACGTTGTAAAGTCAATGCATCTTGGTCGATGACGTTACAAAGTCAATGCATCTTGGTCGATGACGTTACAAAGTCAATGCATCTTGGTCGATGACGTTGTAAAGTCAATGCATCTTGGTCGATGACGTTGCAAAATCAATGCATCTTGGTCGATGACGTTGCAAAGTCAATGCATCTTGGTCGATGACGTTGTAAAGTCAATGCATCTTGGTCGATGACGTTGCAAAGTCAATGCATCTTGGTCGATGACGTTGCAAAGTCAATGCATCTTGGTCGATGACGTTGCAAAGTCAATGTATCTTGGTCCACAACGTTGTAAAGTCAATGCATCTTGGTCGATGACGTTGCAAAGTCAGTGCATCTTGGTCGATGATGTTGTAAAGTCAATGCATCTTGGTCGATGACGTTGCAAAGTCAATGCATGTTGGTCCACAACGTTGTAAAGTCAATGCATCTTGGTCGGTGATGTTGCAAAGTCAATGCATTTGGTCGATGACGTTGTAAAGTCAATGTATCTTGGTCCACAACGTTGTAAAGTCAATGCATCTTGGTCGGTGATGTTGCAAAGTCAATGCATTTGGTCGATGACGCTGTAAAGTCAATGCATCTTGGTCGATGACGCTGTAAAGTCAATGCATCTTGGTCGATGACGTTGTAAAGTCAATGCATCTTGGTCGATGACGCTGTAAAGTCAATGCATCTTGGTCGATGACGTTGTAAAGTCAATGCATCTTGGTCGATGACGTTGCAAAGTCAATGCATCTTGGTCGATGACGTTGTAAAGTCAATGCATCTTGGTCGATGACGTTGTAAAGTCAATGTATCTTGGTCGATAACGTTGTAAAATCAATACATCTTGGTCGATTACGTTGTAAAATCAATGCATCTTGGTCGATAACGTTGTAAAATCAATGCATCTTGGTCGATGACGTTGTAAAGTCAATGCATCTTGGTCGATGACGTTGTAAAGTCAATGCATCTTGGTCGATGACGTTGCAAAGTCAATGCATCTTGGTCGATGACGTTGCAAAGTCAATGCATCTTGGTCGATGACGTTGTAAAGTCAATGCATCTTGGTCGATGACGTTGCAAAGTCAATGCATCTTGGTCGATGACGTTGCAAAGTCAATGCATCTTGGTCGATGATGTTGCAAAGTCAATGCATCTTGGTCGATGACGTTGCAAAGTCAATGCATCTTGGTCGATGACGTTACAAAGTCAATGCATCTTGGTCGATGACGTTGTAAAGTCAATGCATCTTGGTCGATGACGTTGTAAAATCAATGCATCTTGGTCGATGACGTTGTAAAGTCAATGCATCTTGGTCGATGACGTTGTAAAGTCAATGCATCTTGGTCGATGACGTTGTAAAGTCAATGCATCTTGGTCGATGACGTTGTAAAGTCAGTGCATCTTGGTCGATGACGTTGTAAAGTCAATGCATCTTGGTCGATGACGTTGCAAAGTCAATGCATCTTGGTCGATGACGTTGTAAAGTCAATGCATCTTGGTCGATGACGTTGCATAGTCAATGCATCTTGGTCGATGACGTTGCAAAGTCGATGCATCTTGGTCGATGACGTTGTAAAGTCAATGCATCTTGGTCGATGACGTTGCAAAGTCAATGCATCTTGGTCGATGACGTTGCATAGTCAATGCATCTTGGTCGATGACGTTGCAAAGTCAATGCATCTTGGTCGATGACGTTGTAGAGTCAATGCATCTTGGTCGATGACGTTGTAAAGTCAATGCATCTTGGTCGATGACGTTGCAAAGTCAACGCATCTTGGTCGATGACGTTGCAAAGTCAATGCATCTTGGTCGATGATGTTGTAAAGTCAATGCATCTTGGTCGATGACGTTGCAAAGTCAATGCATCTTGGTCGATGACGTTGCAAAGTCAATGCATCTTGGTCGATGACGTTGCAAAGTCAATGCATCTTGGTCGATGACGTTGTAAAGTCAATGCATCTTGGTCGATGACGTTGCAAAGTCAATGCATCTTGGTCGATGACGTTGTAAAGTCAATGCATCTTGGTCGATGACGTTGTAAAGTCAATGCATCTTGGTCGATGACGTTGTAAAGTCAATGCATCTTGGTCGATGACGTTGCAAAGTCAATGCATCTTGGTCGATGACGTTGCAAAGTCAATGCATCTTGGTCGATGACGTTGTAAACTCAATGCATCTTGGTCGATGACGTTACAAAGTCAATGCATCTTGGTCGATGACGTTGCAAAGTCAATGCATCTTGGTCGATGACGTTGCAAAGTCAATGCATCTTGGTCGATGACGTTGCAAAGTCAATGCATCTTGGTCGATGACGTTGTAAAGTCAATGCATCTTGGTCGATGACGTTGTAAAGTCAATGCATCTTGGTCGATGACGTTGTAAAGTCAATGCATCTTGGTCGATGACGTTGTAAAGTCAATGCATCTTGGTCGATGACGTTGTAAACTCAATGCATCTTGGTCGATGACGTTGCAAAGTCAATGCATCTTGGTCGATGACGTTGCAAAGTCAATGCATCTTGGTCGATGACGTTGTAAAGTCAATGCATCTTGGTCGATGACGTTGTAAAGTCAATGCATCTTGGTCGATGACGTTGTAATGTCAATGCATCTTGGTCGATGACGTTGTAAACTCAATGCATCTTGGTCGATGACGTTGTAAAGTCAATGCATCTTGGTCGATGACGTTGTAAAGTCAATGCATCTTGGTCGATGACGTTGCAAAGTCAATGCATCTTGGTCGATGACGTTGTAAAGTCAATGCATCTTGGTCGATGACGTTGTAAAGTCAATGCATCTTGGTCGATGACGTTGCAAAGTCAATGCATCTTGGTCGATGACGTTGCAAAGTCAATGCATCTTGGTCGATGACGTTGTAAAGTCAATGCATCTTGGTCGATGACGTTGTAAAGTCAATGCATCTTGGTCGATGATGTTGTAAAGTCAACGCATCTTGGTCGATGACGTTGCAAAGTCAATGCATCTTGGTCGATGACGTTGTAAAGTCAATGCATCTTGGTCGATGACGTTGCAAAGTCAATGCATCTTGGTCGATGACGTTGTAAAGTCAATGCATCTTGGTCGATGACGCTGTAAAGTCAATGCATATTGGTCGGTGACAATTTCTTCAAAGGGCAAGTTTTCAAAAGCTCTGACAAAGGAAAATCAGAGAATGATTTATTTTCAAAATTTCATCAAATGCAACTACACCGGTACAATGAAATTAGTCATGACCTTAATGACCTCCAATCACATGACATTTCCTGATGTTCCGGCCACTTCATTAATGGCATATCGCACAATATTGATGGCTTTGAGGTCACATACAAAGTGAACAATCCATTCATAAGACTGCTTTGACAACTTATGCTCCTATATCCCTGATATATAATAATCTTATCTACAAAGAGATTCGAAATTAACGACAATGAAGTTAAATAAACGATAGATCAAATTGCCATGCAAAAGATGTGCGGCTGGTAGGACGCATTTTGATTGTCTTTATGTGCCTTCTAATCGTCACATCACAAGAATTTGTAAATCCTTTGCAATCTTTACTTATTGAAGAACAATATTGACCACATTCTCGCAGTCGGCGTGTATGACGATTCAGATCCACTCCTGTTTAAGAAAAGATGCTTTTTTTCTTTGAAATTGCTTAATGCCTGACTTGCAGGGGAGGCTGATAATATATTCTTCAACTCAATCTTTTGAGAATTTGTCTACTACTTGTAATTCAAAAAGCAGTAATACGATTAAATACCCTTGAAGTTGTGATAACTCCATTGCATCTACATCAAACTGAAGTCAATGAGGGTAGTACAAAATACAATGTGAACTTTCTTTACAAAATTTTTGAAGTTTTATTTCTTGTATTTGTTGGCTTTCTACATCGGCATTTGTTGACATTAGAAATCAAACAAATATAACATTATAACAAAAGTGCCACACTGAATTAGAAAATATGTTTTGAAAAAAAACTCAAGAGAGTCAAAGTCACAGTGTTTCGGATAATGCCGCAACCATTCTCAGGTGCAATGGTTGTAGCAACACCCGAAACGTCGTGATTTTGACTTTATCTCCTTAGGAGTTTATTCAATAGATATTTTCAAATTCAGTGTGGTACTGTCATTATATTAAGTATATTTCGGAGCTCTTTTCTGAATGCATTCATCAAAATGTAACATTCGTGTGTTTGGGAAAATATTTGGTAATTTAAGCTTTCTCAATTGTGAATTTTACAGAGCGAAACTTTGCAATTTATGTTCATGACATGATGATGCTACTAGTGCCACGCAATAACATAATTTATACAGCGTTCAATGTTAATACCAAGAACACTTCGGATTTAGCTAAGTCATATCGGCTGAAAACTCATCATACACCTTTTCTTAATGCATTTTAATTAATTCTAATTATAGCTACACAGAGGTCGTGCGGTTGAACTGAGCGATCTGGAACCGTGCGCTTGAACAGAGCGATCTGGAACCGTGCGGTTGAACTGAGCGATCTGGAACCGTGCGGTTGAACAGAGCGATCTGGAACCTTGTGGTTGAACAGAGCGATCTGGAACCGTGCGGTTGAACAGGGCGATCTGGAACCGTGCGGTTGAACAGAGCGATCTGGAACCTTGCGGTTGAACAGAGCGATCTGGAACCTTGCGGTTGAACAGAGCGATCTGGAACCGTGCAGTTGAACAGAGCGATCTGGAACCTTGCGGTTGAACAGAGCGATCTGGAACCGTGCGGTTGAACAGGGCGATCTGGAACCGTGCGGTGGCTAAACAGAGCGATCTGGAACCGTGCGGTTGAACTAAGCGATCTGGAACCGTGCGGTGGCTAAACAGAGCGATCTGGAACCGTGCGGTTGAACTAAGCGATCTGGAACCGTGCGGTGGCTAAACAGAGCGATCTGGAACGTTGTGTTTGAACTGAGCGATCTGGAACCGTGCGGTTGAACAGAACGACCTGGAACCGTGCAGTTGAACTGAGCGATCTGGAACCGTGCGGTTGAACAGAGCGATCTGGAACCGTGCGGTTGAACAGAACGACCTGGAACCGTGCAGTTGAACTGAGCGATCTGGAACCGTGCGGTTGAACTGAGCTATCCGGAACCGTGCGGTTGAACAGAGCGATCCGGAACCGTGCGGTTGAACAGGGCGATCTGGAACCGTGCGCTTGAACAGAGCGATCTGGAACCTTGCGGTGAATAAACAGAGCGATCTGGAACCTTGTGGTTGAACAGAGCGATCTGGAACCTTGTGGTTGAACAGAGCGATCTGGAACCTTGTGGTTGAACAGGGCGATCTGGAACCGTGTGTTTGAACTGAGCGATCTGGAACCTTGTGGTTGAACAGAGCGATCTGGAACCTTGTGGTAGAACAGGGCGATCTGGAACCGTGTGTTTGAACTGAGCGATCTGGAACCGTGCGGTTGAACTGAGCGATCTGGAACCGTGCGGTTGAACAGAGCGATCTGGAACCGTGCGGTTGAACAGAACGACCTGGAACCGTTCAGTTGAACTGAGCGATCTGGAACCGTGCGGTTGAACTGAGCTATCCGGAACCGTGCGGTTGAACAGAGCGATCCGGAACCGTGCGGTTGAACAGGGCGATCTGGAACCGTGCGCTTGAACAGAGCGATCTGGAACCTTGCGGTGGATAAACAGAGCGATCTGGAACCTTGTGGTTGAACAGAGCGATCTGGAACCTTGTGGTTGAACAGAGCGATCTGGAACCGTGTGTTTGAACTGAGCGATCTGGAACCTTGTGGTTGAACAGAGCGATCTGGAACCTTGTGGTTGAACAGGGCGATCTGGAACCGTGTGTTTGAACTGAGCGATCTGGAACCGTGCGGTTGAACTAAGCGATCTGGAATTTCTCTGGATTTCCAGATTTTGCATTGCACTTTTGCGATACAAAATCAACTTTGCATGGCAACTAGAGTGTCTTACATCGCAGTTTTCGGAAGTTCTTCAAAAATCTCAAATCTTCAACACTGGAATACCTGCGCAATCACCCTGTTGCCACAGCTCTGTACTTTTGACTACAGCAGTGCCAGCGAAGATTTTAGCAATATAATAAGAAACATTGTGTACGCGTAGCCAACATCATTGATGAGCAGGTGAATCTCAGTCACGGATCAGTCAAAGATTTTAATCTCGTGATCCCGAGATTGGGAAATGCATCGCAGTTTATTACGATACATTCCCTGGGAGGCATACTGAAGCATGGTTGGGATATGGAGAAACCAAAAACGATTTCCGACTTTGAAGATTATTGCGAGAAACATTCTGGTGACATAGTTTAGCAGTGTTGCCGATGACTGGGTATTCTGCACCTGATTAGAGATCAAAGACCCTCATGACATAGCCATGCAGGTTATTCTGTATCTAATGGCGTGACTGATCAACTGTGTATATTAAATTTCTCAATAAAATTCAAGAAAATAAATACAAAGGAAGAAATAATAGAAATGGCAGGTTCATGTTATCTTTTAAAAAATTCATGGCATATATTGGAAAATTATTATAGGCTTAAATATGATAGCTTACCAGCACCACATCGTCATGCCATATCATGCCACCACAACGTATAAAATATAGGGCTTTATCCTAGCTTATTCCTATTTTGTGCGTACATTTTTGACATAGCCGAGTAAGTAAAGGTGTTATACGTAAAATGATATGCAAGATAAAGCTCACGTTTGCAATCGGTTTCGTATACAGTAGAACCCACTTATAACGGACTCGGTTATAACGAACTCTCGGATATAACGTACTCCTCTTGCAGGCACGGACAAAAGTTGCTATTATGTCTATATAAAATGCCTCGGATATAGCGAACTCTTTTTAATGGTCCACAGAGCAAATTCTGATTTTTACAACGTACTTAGGGATGAAAGTACTTAAGTATTCTGAATCATCGAAACGAAGCTGACACGATGCTACAATAACTTGCTGCGTTTGATGATGGCAGCAACAGCTCTTGTCATTGGCTCGGAGGAGGACAACTTTTGAGTGTCGAATCCGTCCAATGAGCAATCGATAGAAGTGAACTGGAATTAAGACATTGTCTGTGATGGTGTCTTCTTAACGCGTCACTGCGCTGTTTACATTGCTTTTTTAGTCATTCAGATTTTTAGATTCATGTTCAGAATATTGCATGTTTTTCTCTTACACAATAGAGAATTGTTAAGACACTGCTGTTTTCTCGAGTAGGCATGATCATACATGTAGAGCCAGGACATTACATGTACATGTATTTATGGTGATGCAGAGTGAGAATTAGCTGGTCATGATGGATAGGACCTTACTCTTGCAATTGACAACTTAATTTGGTGCAGAGGTAGGCTTCAATACTTCATATACAGCTTGTTCTTGCACACCTCGGATATAACGTACCAATTTTTTAGGTCCCTTGAAGTACGTTATAAGTGGGTTCTACTGTAATACTTTCTTTGCGGAAATCAGCTGATTTTTTCACTCTATTTTCTTTCATTACATTCTTTGTCTTCAAACACGGTTATGATAATTCCCAAAGTACCGTATTTCTTTGAATATGAGACGCCCTCGAATAAGAGACGCATGTACAAAAAATAGACTGCTATAGACATATTACATGCAGGCTATTGTAATGTGGTAGCTACATCCGCCTGAGCGATTATTAGGCCTACTTATCTTAGTAAAATAAGTCAGTCTACTAGTAAATACCGGGTATCATGACCAATATTGTATAATATATAGGGCTTCTTGTTGTTGTACATACGTACATGCATGTTGTACATGCAGTACATGCAGGCCTACTTAAGGTTACTTCATCTACCATTTAAGGAGGCATTATACGGTAGCTTCCTCTGCATTTGGAGTCATGTACTTGTCGGTAACTTTTGCTGTAAATACTACTTGATTATCGGTATTTTCGTTTCGGTAAATTCAAATCTAGTCTAGATGTATAGTGGCCAACATGTACTGGTATATGAATGTATTAGATGAGTCTACAAGATATGCTACTACGAACCATAAAACTCCTTTCATTTCCAAAATATCTGAATTATGATAAAGCGTATATATGTAAGAAAAATTACTGGCGAAATTTGCCCATGACATAGGCCTAAGTGAGGAATGCAAAGGTTACCTAAGAGAATAGTAGCAAAAAACTAAGACATCTTTTTCTAATGAAAGAATGAAAACTTGAACATTTGGTAAATAAGAGACGCCCTTGAATAAGAGACGCATCAATCAGGGATCTGAAAAAAATAAGAGACGCGTCTCTTATTCAAAGAAATACGGTAACGCATATATTTGATACAAAAAGTGACGGTATTGTCACCAATTAATCTGAAAATAGCAATGCTCAATGCACATGTTTGCTTTCCAGCATTGTATGACTTGCAAAAGTTCAAACAGGCGATTAATAAGCAGTCACTTACTAATGGTTAAAGTTTTACTGTGTATGCTTTAAATCTTACTTGTTATCTTAACTTCGTCTTGTTAGCAGTTACATCTGGTCTTTATCCTTTCGCATTTTAATTTGTTCGTTGTCTATGTTTGTAGTTGATTTAGCTAATCCTTTTGTATGATTGAGAGATATTGCTTGTTATAGTTATTTGAGTGAGTTCACTTTTTTATGTCTCTTACTCCAACTAGTTGTCTGTAGTTAAGGTTCCCAAACTTCGTCACAGCTAGGGCCTTCGGGGTATAAGCTCAGGCCTTTCCTAGTCTGTTTCCTAAAAGATGAAAAGTACCTTAATTTATGTATCATTAATCTAGATGCATGTCTCATGTCACATAGTAGATGCAAAATGTCATTTAATATAAATGAATCATGACAAGAAGATATACGCTGATTCAATGCGCCTCCAGTCATTTTTCTCCAAAATACCTACACTGCTGAGATTTCACATATTTTCAAAAGTTCTTCCACGCACGAGACTCTGCTCATATGCTACCATTGCTGTACCGAAGTGGTGTCATCAATCTCTTAGTTCCAAAACGCGAATATTCTACACATCCTTCTGGTGAGCAAGATACAGCCTGGTGTTCTAAAACTGCAGAATAAATATCCTTGCATTAGCTTTATCTAACATACAGTGATCAAAGCGATTTCAGCCGCTCCTCGATGTCTAGAGAAAATCGAATCTCTATTGGTCACATCATGGCGATGACCATGTACAGATTTCAGCTACTTTCACTGTTGTGGGACGATCGAATCGCAGTTAAGTGGCTGGCTTTTCTGCTTTGTCAAGGAGAGAGAGAGGATTTTCTTTTGTCTTGATTGTCTCAACAGTGACACTGTTATTGCTGTAAGCTGCGGCGCTCATCCACAATACATGTACATCACTAAGTGCAATTCAACACATTGCATTTCATGGTTTTATAGTTATTTTTACAGATTTCCGTACAAATGATTAAATTAGTCAGATTTTCAAGAAACAAAAAGAATTGCTCAAACAAGAATTGAAAATAAATATTGCAGGGTGGCCGCGCCATCTTGAGTGAAATTTGAGGAGTTTTTGAGGAGGCAATGTCGGATTGGAGGAGTTTTGAGGAGCGCGGCCATCCTGTATTATTGTACAGCTTGTGGTTAGTCAACAATGTTATAAAAATTTTAAAGAGTAACAATCACAGGATTAGATTCATCTGCGCGCGCTTCAGTTTCCTAGAAAGGAAGAATTGTATGCAACCTTAATATCGAAATGTCACATCACAGAATTAGACAACTTGCTCCTTCTCGAATGGATAATTCGTGTATCGCTTGCTATTGGAAATGGCAAACAATAAGCTGTCAGCAAAGGATACCAGAGCCAGTGACAGATGCGTGCGTGCTGTGATATCACTTCGCACACACCAAAACACGCATGGCTGTCTTGGCTAACATTCGATTCAATGTATGCACTATACAGTGAGCAATGCCGAGGAGAGGATCATCAAGTGAACTAATTTTCGTACGCCTGCTACTTTCTTTAATAATGATCGGAAGGGTCAACATTATGGAGAAAACTTGTGGGCAGTGATCTGAATTCTTCGAATCGGAAGGAATTTTGGCAATCGGTGCACTTTGCTGGAACTCACATTAATCCGCAAGCGACGCACGACTTTTTTCCTATCTCTGTAAGGTATTAGGAATTCCTTTTTGCCCACTTAATAGGTTCCTCGATGTGCCGGCGATTTCGTATTAATCACACTTCTAGCAAACCGAAGCAGATAAACAAAATATCTAATTCTGTGGTAACAATCTTCTTGAGTGAGAATTGATGTCAAATATCTGGACTATTGATGTCACTGGACTCAATTAAATCCAGTCCAGTGAGGACAGGTACTTATGAGGCATTTAACAATCGAATTCTGAATCTAGTGATAATCTAGCAATGGGCAGCAGTTTTCATGACAGAAGGCTCAATTTCAGGGTGTCCTATCGTATGTCCGCTATGTTGATGACACGTATGTTATAGGTGATAGTCGCGAACATTTGGAATCATTCTTTGAGCAATGCAATGAGCTCCATTCAAATTTAAAATTCACCCCAGGTGATGGGAGACCATTTTTAGATGTGGCTATACATCGTTAACGTGATGGTCGATTCCTGACATCTGTGTATAGAAAGAATACCTTCACTGGTTTATACACTCCCTATGAAATAGTTATAAAATAGATTTAGTGAGAACTTTGTCTCTTCGTGCACATAGATTATGTTCACCAACTTTGCTAGCTAAAGAATTATAGTTTGTCAAATGTTTTTTGTTTCGTAATGGCTACCAGGGATGCGGAGTCCCATCATTTTGATAGGACTCCGACTCCGGGGGTTGATAGGACTCCGGCTTTTGATAGGACTCCGACTCCGGGTGGCAAGCATATATAGCCTAGTTTTTTGAAAAACTGGTAACCTGCATCACTGATCATTATAGGCTTACCTGAACCTATTTTTAGTGATCATTGCTGTATCAATTATCAATCATTTTCGATGAAAGTTTATCAAATGTCGCTTTAAGTTGGATGCATACGACTCGGCTCCTCCCATCTTCTTGAATGCGTGCTTCACACGGTTTTTCTCCGGTCTCTACCAGGCAGGAAAGTCCCCATACTTCCTCAAAAAATATGAGCACACTTTCGAATTTACTATGCGCTTTACAGGAGTCATCACACACGATTGACGTGAGGGTAAGAGGTAATGTTCTCAAACAAACTAGTATTTCATTTTTATCTGTGATGTGACCTTTGGCGCGTAGGTCTGATCGAGGCCAGGAAGGCTTGTCTTCTCTACTAAATCACCGAGTGAAAAGACAATCCTTTTTTCACTATCACGGTTCATTCCCTCAACTATTACAAGCTTTGCATGCACTGCTGTCTCTGTACTTTTGTTTGACGGAGAAAGTTGACATCAAGACAATGACAGCTATATACGAGGATAACTAATTTGTTTGTATTATATTTCGGGTCTACTTTTAGGCCGGAGTCCGGAGTCGTATCATTTGATAAGACTCCAACACCGACCCAGCATCCCTGATGGCTACCCAGAATGGTTTGTCAACAAACACATGCTTGATCCTGACAATTACTATCTTAATCCTTTTCCTGTTTTTATGACAAGACTTTGGCACCCGTTGCCCCCAAGGATGTCTCGAATAGCTGAGCAGCTTCCAAAATGGCTCCGTCAAGGAAAAGATAACGCCCGAGATCTAAGAATGCTTCGTCATCCGCCATTACCAGACGCTAGATCACTTGTGACAAACGGTCTCAAGTTTTGTGTGATGAGCCGTTCAATTTTTCTATTTCAAAACGTACTCGGTTTTATGTTTCACTGGTAATTTTAGAAAGTGTCTGTATAAAAGTGTAGAAGCCACCTTCGTGTGTACAGGAAGAGTTTCTCTTCAATTTGAGACTTTTCTGACTTTCTGTTATTAACTTGTTGCCTTTTTTCTACTGTGTCTATTACTTGTGACTTTTGTATTTATTTTTACATTTATCCTTTGATCCGTCCCGGTTGGTTCTGCTGCATTTTGATTGGTAAAGTGTTTCATTGTTGTTGTCATCTGCTATTGTCAATATTTCTGTGCCCTCGATGCAATTTCATTCCACATGTAAATTCACTAAGAGAAGCGGCGTTGCCATGAAAAATGACATTTGTTTTTATTTCTATTGATAGCCTCTGATACTGATACGTTAAAAATCAGAAGGAAAATCAAGAAAAAAGTCACTCGAAAAACAGCCGTTGTCAGGTTATCGTATTTAACACCGATGCACACGATAACTTACTCGGACGACAATTTGATTGTTGAGCTCATTATTGGCGTTCGCGATTTCAGCAACGATGTAGTCGCAGAAGCATCGGAGATGCTGATCCAACTGTCTTGCTGAGTACTTCTCCATCACTCTGAATATAAACATAAGAAACAGTTTTCATTTGACTTAAAGAAATACTACTAAAGAGGACAAACACTCTTCCTTATTTTTGATGAAATTGGAAAGAGCAAATATCGAAAGATGGTGATTTTATTTTCCTTTTCGTTGTTGCTTTCTACAATTATTTTAATTAACATCCATTTCCTTAGTGGTGTCTGTGACACAGCGGTTAAGTGCTTGGTCTAGCGATCTTTCGGTGCAGAGGTCGAGCCCCGAAAGTGTCATTGGAAGTCGGCAGGAAGTGCATCCGGACTAAAAGATCACAACGCTCCAGATTGAAGTCTGACAATGTCAGCACCGTCCAAGCCCCCAGTAAGGGGGACTAGCCCATAATGACATGAAGGCTGAATATAAAGGAGGGGAATGAGCTACGAAACAGCTAGCATTGGGTTACATAGCAGCAATAGCATCTTAATGATATCCTGACTAGAAGAGAAAACGTAGGACATGCAAATGCAAATACTTGATTGATAAGTACATGCACACCGGTAAGTACAAAGTCCTTTTCAAAAAAAAGTGCAGGAAAAACTCGCCAAAGGTTGCGGTCATCGATGCATTGAAATTGAATTAGTACACGATTAAAACAAGGTTAAATTAATATCTTTGGGGAGTTTTTCCTGCACCTTTTTGTTGAAAATCATTATGATCTCCCGTCGTCTGGTTATTTTCTGATTATATATATCTGGTTATTATATTTCTGGTTATATGCTGATTTTCTTTTTGATCAAATTTTCTATTATTTTATAAATCATAAAACATAACAATATGTTATAATATAACGGTATCAGATTTCTAATTTACAACTCATGTATCTTTGACAACTCTTAACTTTTTACTGAGTACATTACACTACTAAATGATAATGATGATGTATTTATCATGTAGCATGCACATTAGACACAGAAGTTAACCTTAAACCGTGACAAATATAGAAAGCCAATGACGGGCAACAAAAAACAAACATTGATAAACAAGAAAGTTAGAGACAAGCAATAAGTATATTTAAAATGAAATTATAGGATCACCATATTTCGTTGATGCGGAAATAATTCGTTAACCGGTGTTTAGTCATTTAATGTGGGAGCAGAAACTTTATTATTACATCTATGATTACATTCCTCGATATATTTTGAAGCTATTTTACACTTCTTATAATAACATCATCTGTATGTAAGTACAACTCAAGCTTTTTGTACTACCAATCCTTTACTATGTCCTATGTTTTCCCTTCTAGTCAGGTCATCATTAAGATGCTACTGGTAGTACTATGTAACCCAATAATGCTTCGTACATAGCCCATTCCCCTCTTTTGATGAATGGTTTAACGTCATTACTCCCAATTACTGGCAGCATGGACGGTGCTGACACAGTCAGACTTTCATCTTTTAGTCCGGATGCACTTCCTGCCGACTTCCAATGACACCTTCGGGGCTCGACCTCAGCACCGAAAGATCGCTAGGCCAAGCACTTAACCACTGTGCCATGGAGACCACTGGGAACGACTTAGAAAAGAAACCATTATTTTGATATTTGGCTATCAATGTTAACTCGATCATCAATTTTTGAAGTGTTGAGAGCAGGGAAATTCAGATACCGGGTAATTGACTGGTTGTTCCCAACCACGGAAGATCGTTAGGCCAAGCACTTAAACGCTGTGCCACGGAGACCGCAATATTCAGCAAATTTGATGTCCCTCTTTTATATTCAAATTTCAAACTGGACCTGTTAATTTCCTTCCTTTTCAACTTCAAAATAGTTAACGAATGCCAACTGAAATTATTATTGCAAAAAACAAGAACGAAAAAGAATGGAGGGAACTTGCCAATCTCCTAACGAACAGAGGAAAGTCTATCAGTCACGTTAAAGATCTGTTCTCCTCTATGGTTCGGAAACATGGCTTCTGACAAGCAAATTGATGAACACCTTGAGAACATGTGACCTGATGACGCTCCGCTTCATAACAGGTGTAAAATGGAGAGACAGGATCCCAAATGAGGAGGTATTAATGAGGTGTGGTCTGAGGGACTTAGAGGTGACGATTCGTAAACGTAGACTCCGCTGGTTTGGACATGTGAAGAGAGCGGACAACATCGTGAAAGAAGTTGAAGACCAGCAGGAAGACCGAAGAAGTCATGGAGGAGCTGCATCAAAGAATCTACTAAACAGAAAGTTCAAATGTGGTTTATTGAATGATAATCAATTTGATAATTCTGCCTTAGAAAGCAGGTGCATGCAGTCCAGCACAACTGAAATTAAGAATGGATTTATTGGGAAATTCCAAAAGTAACGCTTACAAAACATATCACAAAGGCAAAGCATTAATTCAAGTATAAGCATTATTGGTTTTGATAAGTTTTATACAAAGATTACAAAACTTCAGAACTCCAACGATTCCAAGATGAACTGAAGTGCTAGTCATGATAATAGGCCTTGAATGTGGCATATTGAAGACTGAGAAACAAAATAACAAATGACGGCGATTTCTCTTTTTGATTGGGATAGAGTTAAACTATTGAAAACGAAGTACGTATCTTTCATTTTGAGAGAACGTGAGCTTAGTATTTTAAGGTATTTTTAGACATTGTGTTGATTCAAGTTTGAAGATAAAATCTATTACGTAGGCACTTGAACTTTGATTCATGGAATAATTGGTTTGAAGTGATGCTACCTGGATGAACCTATTACCGGATGACTCCTTCAAAACAATGTTTGACATTCAGGTGGTTAAAATTCTCAATTTCATCAATAAATTGAATAAAAAAAGTCGAATACTGTGAACTGATGACAACATTAACTGATTGAATAATATCTGAAGACAAAGCGAAAATGCAGCTAACAACGTGATACCATAATTTATAGCTTAATTGTTTGCACTTACTTGAAAGCTCTGGAAGGCATCGTTGAATGCTCGAAAATGTTCTTGAATAGCAGACTAAAATGAAGAATATGAAAATGTAGTCATTTATTAAAGATCATTTACTACAACGTAATAAAAGATATTGATGTAGGTGTAAAACCACTGATTTTCTGCATCGAGGAATAGCCAGTGTTGGGATGCTCGATATGTTTAATCCCCATCCCCTTGAAGTATATTTTCACACATTCAACGGATAGCTGAATTTTGATAAAATTTGTGAATTTGTATATTAAACGTCTCACTTTCAAAATTGGTTGCTTATCTTTATTTTCTACATTTTTATACAAATTTTCACATCAAAACAAAGTGCGTAGATGTTCTATAACATATCGGGGCGCAGGGGGCGATACGTAATAACTGAACTTTGGAGATTACACACTTGTGATGTCCACAAGTGACAAATAACAAAGAATTGTAGTACTCAATGAAAATATCAACGACTTGGCTACAAATTTCATTGATTTTCATCATTATTGTGTGAGAGTTCAGTTTTGTTTTCGTTCACAATTGAGAATATTATAGCTGTCCTAAATTCGCATCGTTAAATTCATGTCCATAATCAAACAGAGAAGGAAGTCTCTCTGGATCATCAAGGATAGGACCTACACAAGATGCAATCCGTATCCCCTCCATGGGGAGAAAAGCCTATCCCTCACTACCTGCCTGGCGAGAGGCCCGGGGAGCCGCTGGGTTTTTAGTGGGCCGACTGCCTGCTCCCGCGAGGTGGCTGGAGCTCCTCATCCTCTTGGTGTAAGACTTTAAACGCAACCCCGGTTCCAGTCCCACATATATCTGCACCACATGCAACAAACAAATCACAAGACAAACCTCCATACTGTGCAACATCACAAACAGTAGCCACTGGCTTCGCTTCAAATGCACAAACGTCACAATCACGCAATACACAACAAACTGGAGTTGTGAAAGTCTCCCTCCGGCCCTATAGAGACAGGAACTCTTCTCGATGCACACACAGTCATCGCCAAAAACAAGGAAAACTCTCACCAATCTCACATCCGACCACCTACCCATGCTGATCACCACGCGTACATCTTCACAAGCCGAAGAGAGATACCGTAAACATTCACTAACTAAGGGGTGTTCGCTAACTTCGACGCGGATTTCGAGACATTATTTTTCAGCGTCTAAGTGTCTATTGCAAAGACTTGAATGAAAACTATGCCATTGATGTCAAGTCTCGTCGTCATCATCGAGTTAGCGATCAATATCGCTACGATAGATATCTAATTTTTAATTAAATGAATCATCATGTCTATCTGCTGTCATTCACGCGATGCCGTTTCCTACACCAACATCACCTCAATCACCGATTTCGGCTACTGAAAGGACTGTTGTTCATGTATTGGTACACCACTATCGATCGCAAGGGATGTTAGCTTCAATCATAAAGAAAACCTGCTTCAGATTGATGGTTGGAATGTTACGGAAGGTGGAATAAGAAACATGTGGAACAAGGAGTTGGAAGAGATTGTGGACAGAAGGGGAAAAGGTGGAGGAAGACCATCACGATCACCAGAAACGAAGAACAACATCATCGAGAATCAACAATATTCGATCTCCACCATTCAAAGATTAGTCAAAGAGCAGCGCGATCAGACCATCAGCAGGTCAACAATCTCAAATGAGTTTAAGTGAAATGGTTTGAAATCTCTTCGCTACGGATATGTGGGCGCACTCGGAACAAAGCAAACTGGAAGGACTTTACCATGCACAACTTGAGTTCTTTTATTTCAAATGCTGTGTCTTCCAATAACATAAAGAAAGTGTGGAGCTCTTTGCGTCAAGCTGCGAGATGTACTCGCCCATCTGCTTCCACAAAGTTCTCTGCAGACGAATTTTGTGACTTTTTCTCGTCGAATTTTCAAATTGTTGATCAAGATAGTGCTTCTTCAGATCAAGATAATCTCTTGTGTAAACAGTCTATCTCTATGATAGACTGTGATGATGTGTGCCGGGTTCTTCTCAATTTGAAGAATACTGGATGTTGTCCGGACAACCTACCAGCATGGATTTTTAGACGTTTCGCAGATTTTTGTCTCCTGTCATTACTTACCTGGTGAATTGGAGTTTGCAAATTGGAATTATGCCTGAATGTCTTAAGCTGGCAAATGTTATTCCTATACCGAAATGTGACAGGCCTAAAATTATTTCTGAATTTAGGCCAATTTCTCTTTTGCCTATTCTTTCTAAGGTTTTGGAGCGCGTTGTATGTAAACACCTCATACTTCCCTATGTGGCAAATAAACTCCATAAATCTCAGTTTGCTTTCATTCCACGCAGTGGATCAGGTACAACTTCCGCTCTTGTGTTGACCCAACACCATATTCTGAAATTTTTAGATTTGAGTTCTGGTTGTGTTAGAATGCTTTCGGTTGATTTATGTAAAGCTTTTGAGAAATTACCTCATAATGATGAAAATTGTCGTAAATTCGATATTCCAATTCCAGTGATAAAGTGGATTTCGAACTTTTTGTCAGACAGAGGTCAGCGTGTTCATATAAATGGATGTTTTTCTAAATGGTCAAATGTCCCAAGTGGCATTCCACAGGGTAGCATAGTTGGGCCTTTGTTGTTCGCCTTAACTACAGACAGTATTTCTCCTGTATGCGTGAATACAAAAATTATAAAGTATGTCGATGATATTCTTTTTATCCATTGTATACGTGACTCAGACGAAGACAATTTGCAGAAAGAATGGGACAACTTTGTCAGTTGGTCCCAATCAGTGTGTTTACCCATAAATATTTCTAAGTGCCATGTCCTTAATGTTGTCACCAAGTCAAACTTGTTGGTTGAGTCAATTTTAGTTGATGATGGATTGTTTTTGTCTCAAGTTGATTGTTTCAAATTTTAGGATGTGCATTTTTCCAAAGATCTAAAGTGGAATACTCATTGATTATTTGATCAAAAAGGTATGCAAGCGCATGTACATCATCCATAATCTCCGCAGGTCAAACTGTCAGAAAGATCTTATCATAAAATGCTATGTTGCCTTTATTCGATCTGTTATGTTATACGCGTACCCATCATTTTGTAATATCCCTGAGTACTTGAAACAGCGATTGCAAAGTATTGAACGACGTGTTTATCGTATCGTAGACATTCCTTATGACGCATCCAACTCTTTGTTTTGTGTGGCAGACAGAACATGCGAGAAACTTTTTCGTGACATTTTCAGAAACCAGGATCATCCTTTGCGGGAGATGTTCCAAGCGTGTGAATCCGTCCGTGCAACCCGCAGTTCTCGCATTTTTCGTCGTCCTTTTGGAAGGACCAAACGTTTTACTTCTTCTTTCATCAGATATTGTATATAGTTTCGAACCTTTTTTTTCTTTTTTTAGTCGTTGATCTTCTGTAATACTTCGTCACTGTACTTTGCATTTTTCTTGTATTTTTTCGAGTAATCTTCCTTGTAAATTTTTGTCATGCGCTCACCGAATGTTGTACACTTGTGAGGCAATAAAGATTATTATCTCTTATCTCACAATTGCACATCGAACATGAGATCTCCAAACATCATGAAGTCTCTTGCCCCCATTCACAAGTTGCGCACAAAATTTCAAATATTAGTTTTAATAACCAATTTTTAAACTAATTTTTATAATTAGTTTGCACCCTTTCTAGTTCCTCCTTGCAAATTCTCTAAGCAAATTTAGTATTGAGGAAATAAACTAGATAGATGCACAATACAATGGATACATCAGTAAAATCAAGAAATTCACCTCTCACATTTTCGGCCGTGGAAGTCAGGTGTATGGAATCACACTTATGCGACTAACACAAACAGCTGCTCTGTTTTCTTACATATTCAGCTTAGTTCTTATTAATCTGTCTGAAGTTTTCCTCCGACATGAATTCCGCGGGAACGTTCATCGTTCAGACTTCCCTCCCTTCGTATGGCTTCATGAAAGAGTTATTCGCACTGCATCAAAATTCGTATTATGTCTTTCGAATTATCCTGCACTCCTGTTGAGTGTATCTGAAAATTTCTACCTTAGTAGCAGCCGTTTTGACGACTGAAGTGGATAATTAGTCTCGCTCCGGAATCCCTCGAAATCACACGAACACAACTCTGTGATTTGATGAATGATTTTGAAACATTAGTTCAGCCTCAGAGAAAATGTCTTCATCAAGAACAAACAGCAATGAAACCTGAATAAACCTGAATATAAATCAGTAATAAAGTAGACGCAAAGAATTTGAAAAAAAAATCATTTAACTATGAAAGGGATCATACATCCTTCAGATAACCACACGATCGAATTAGGTGACGATAGAGCTGGAGGACTGGAACTGACGGACGACCGAGAAACAGTTTGAAGAAGGTTAGCCATGCGGTCCGGTGCTGCAGGGTTACCTACACTCACAACAAGGACCCCTCGATAGCTTACATCACTCGATGCTGATTGCTACTGAGTAAGTAGGGTTGTCAGCCGATATTTCATGTCATTTTTCTATGAAAGTCGTTTATATCATAGAAGTAGATAATAGTACAGTAGAATGGAAGTTTGATATCTTGCCTATGTACAATGATGGCACATGGAAAAATCTATGGTTTGTAGATCAGATTCGATCTTAAACATTGTATCATAGTCACACTATTTGCCAAGTTGGTTGTGGAAGTTGTTGACAGCAAATTGCAGGATTTTCATGAAGAGAATTGCAAGTGAGATGGCGGCATTGTTTCATGTGAAATATCCTACTATTCCAGGGGTTCTCAACTCAAAAATTCGGCGGGCCACATTTCCTGGCATTTTTCTAATGAATATACTACCGGGCCAATCGACTGAATATATGACCAAAGAACCCCTGTATGCCTATTATATTGTTTATATATCTATTATACATATTGTTATACTATTGTACTATTATTATACTATTATATACATATTGTTATATGTCTATGGTTTATACATAGGTACCGTTATTAGTTAGAGTTGACTAGCGCCTATAGGCCTATTTATGTTTCATTAATAATCCTTCTGAAAAAAATATTTTTTTTGTTTTGTGATGATTAAGTAGAGGTAGGTTATGGACCTATTGGCATAATTAGAACGTACTATATAAGCTTACCTAGCTTATAGGATAGATCTGTAACTCTGTATACATGTATACTTTTACAAAACGCATGTGGTTTTGAAAATTTATTGCCAGTGAGAGTTTATCGTTTTTGTTGAAACCTAATGCGCATTCACAAAATATGCAACGCTTATAGATAAAGAGACGGAGGGAGGGGAGCGCGCGCACATCACGTTTGTCGCCGTGCGCTACAAATTAGCTGTTCTTAATTTGATAGACAAGCTCAATTGACAAGCGGCCAAATATACGCATGTCTTGCTCACTCGTTTCATCGCGGGCCACAAAATGGCCCGCGGACCACGTGTTGAGAACCCCTGTACTATTCCATGAATTAACATGCTGTGTCTATTTGTGCCAGTCATTGTGTATTCTTATATTATATACATGTATACAGTAGTAATCGGTTAATTTTTCATCTGATAATTCGTCACACCCGCTTAACTCGTCGTTTTGAAAATTCCCGGCCAAAACTGCCATCTATCACATATATCAGAATTCGGATAATTCGTCAGATCGGATAAATTTTAATTCGTTACATCAAAATCACCCGAAATGCTATTCTATCTGCTATTTCGTCATTACAAAAATCTCCAAGAACTTGGAAATACTTGAAGTAACGTGTCATTGGTTGGCTATGTAAGTGAAGTCGATGGGGGGAACGCGCTAATCGAAACGTGATTGGCTGATCTACATTACACGCTTAGTTCAACGCCTGCAATTTGTGACGTGTGATGCGTGAGACTGCGTGAGACTAAGAAAAATGATGAGAATTGTGCTTATACTAACAATAGGTCGACGCTTGCCAGCCACACCATGAAACGTGCTAGCCAGACCAAATCTCTAAAGGAGAAAGCCGATATCATAAGGATATATGAAAAGGACAAATTGACGAAGAGTGAGGTTGAAGATCGATATGGAATTAAGAGGCAGACATTTGATTACTGGTTAAAGAACAAGGAAAAGATCCTCAAAGCAGTTGAGTACAATGATTTTGATAGTAGCCGGAAAAGAATGAGGCGATCGAACCAGCCAGACGTAGACGAGTGCCTGTTTAATTGGTTCGGGCAAGTAAGATCCCAAGGAGTACCTATCAGCGGACCACTGCTCCTTCAGAAAGCTAAAGAATTTGGTAATCTCTTGCAGAATGAAGAAGATGACTTTAGTGAAATTTGGCTCCAACGATTTAAAGCTCGCCATGCAATAACCAATTACATGATCAGCGGTGAAGGTCAATCTGCACCGCAAGATGCAATATCAAAATGGAAGGAAGATCTGCCTGAGTTGCTCCTCGAGTACAAACCATCAGACGTGTACAATGCTGATGAAACCGGGTTATTTTGGCAGCTTTTGCCAAACAAAACTCTAACCGAGAAAGGTGATCGTTGCATCGGTGGTAAAGCCGGCAAACAGAGAATAACCCTCATGGTCACTGCAAACATGGATGGAAGTGACAAACGACCTTTGCTTGTTATTGGTAGATTTGAAAAGCCGCGCTGCTTTCAAGGTGTAAAGAAATTACCTGTTATCTACAAGGCTTATAAGAAGTCTTGGATGACGAGTAACTTGTTCGTTGAATACGTTAGAAAACTGGATGAAGAAATGACTAAAGAAAAAAGAAAAATTGTGCTGTTTATAGACAACTGTCCTGCACATCCAGTGATCGAGAATCTGAGGTCTGTGAGACTCATGTTTTTTCCGGCGAACACCACATCACACACACAACCAATGGACGGTGGTGTAATACGATGCTTAAAAGCTTACTACAAAAAAATTCCTGCTGACACGAATGGTTTGTGAGCTGGATTCTGGTAGTGATTTTAAAGCTGATCTGCTATTGGCAGTCTCCTTAGCCGCACAGGCGTGGGATTCAGTTTCTCCTGTGGTAATCCAGAATTGTTATCGACATTGTGGATTCATTACATCCAACGAAACAACTAGTGGCGAAAACTCCGAAAATTCTCTGCCAGATTTCAGGAATATTTTTGAACGAATGGCAAGAATTCTTACACCAGCCCAAAGTGTTACTGCTGATACGTTTCTGTCGGCGGATGAGCTAACCTCGACCTGTGCTCCAGTGAACGAAATTGATATAGTCGACAGTGTTACAGAAAGTACAAGCGCCGAAGTTGTGGAGATCAGTGACGAAGAAGATGGGCAAGACGACAGTGTTCCGATAAAACCAGTAAAATCATCCGAGGCTATCGCTGCCATCGACACATTGCGAAATTTCTTTTTACAAAATGATCTTGATACGTCAGCTTTTAACTTTGCAAAACTCTCTGATGCTGTAATGAAAACATCTACAATCATGACGCAAAGTAAGATAACAGATTTTTTTCGACCTTAAGTATTGAAGCTTGAACGATACTTATTTTCTACTTAAAAGCATGTCATACAATTGGACCAATGAGGCCCAGAGATAATTGATTTAATTATTGTTTTGTTAATTCTTAGTGTGCCTATCAGATTTATTGTGACAAATTGCTTCACCTTTTCTATTCTGAAATATATAAAATTGATCCGACTTGGCTATTCTAAAATTGTTTTTTTATAATCATTCAATAATGCAGACAGGATAATGACGACTTAATGCCAATATGCTCTATGAAAAAAGAACTACATAATCCTTAGATTTATTGCTGACTAATTGTCATGTACATTATTCATTTATACACCCTGTAAGTCTACTACATTTCGTAAAAAGTCAGTAATAGCGGGTTGTAGCCTTATTTATAAATATAGTGACATCAAAAATGTAAATCGAAGCTGTATAGATAATTTCGTTAACAGGTAGGTAGACGGTGGCAGGAAAAATATGACAATGCCTTAAGGATCAAATAGAAAATAAAAATTATTAATTGTACATAGGCCTACCAGTACATTCTTGCAATTAATCATTTACTAAGTCAGATTCTAGATATAATATGCTAGGGAGCTTAGTTATATTCATATAAGGGGCCTTTAATTGAAAACACCGGATAATTCGTCACTTCGGATAATTCGTCACTTTGCTCAACTCCCGCGGGTGACAAATTATCCGATTTCTACTGTATATATATATATATAGTATTTGTGCCACAACTATTATACAATTTTTCAATGCTGAAATGCGAATTAAAAATTGGTTCACAAAGTCATAATTGAAAGTGGTCAGTGTACTGTTTGTAAGAACATCTGAAGAATTCACAGATAGAAAGTCTAATTATTGGATAATTTCTTCTTCAAGCGGCTAAGAAACCTGGCGATTTTCTAGAATAGACACATTGAAAGTTTCTTTACCGACAATCATTTCTAAAATAAATTAAATGTAGCTGGAACTTTTCAATTAATCATTGAATGACACATGTGATATTTTGGAAGCTGATATTCGAATGTATGTAGAGATTTTGAAATTGTTCAAATGTAAAGAACAGGTGAACCCCTTAAAGTAAAATGAATACTCTAAGATTTCTTGGCCTCTGATTTCAAGCTGGAGCAATGCATGCTCTGTAAATCGACATTACAAGTTGCGTATGTGTCTGATTATACTTTTGATAGATTATCGGAGCGATATTTCAAAATGATGAACGTACAGAACGTTTAAAAGGATTTCCTTCTTTGTCATCCTGTCGCTGCACTATTTTGTAAATTCACTATTGCTTTTGAGTACATGGTCTTTGGACAAGGGCCAACAATCCAGATCAAGAATTGGCCTGATAATTGAAAATGGCAACCAGAAAACTTGGAAACCAGCTCTTAAAATTTGCATTTTGCCCCAACTAAGTTCCCCCGGCGTGTGCCCCAATTTTCATGCAAATTCCATTCTAGGACTTTCTATGGTAATATTAATTTCTGTGGTTTATATATCTCTAATTCCAAATCAGACGGCCTCAATTGAATAATAATTAAGGCCGTCTAATTTGCCTATGTAATACCATTGACGTAGGAGCATTTCACCGTCCATCTTCGCATTCCCAGTGAAAATGACATTGAGGTGATTTCTATGACCTGTAATTTGGACTCGTAGATATCTCAAGCTTGACATACTTCAATGCTCTCAGCTGCATTGACTATGTAGAAAATTATCATAGATTTTAGTCTTTTGCAGATCAAAATCTCGGATTTTTGTTGTCATAGATTTTGAGTCCAGTAACAATGCATATATTACCTTTCAAATGATCATCCTAAATCGTCTGGCGCTACGCCTTTCATTTGAACGGTAATACAGGGTGATCATAAAGTCGCTGTAGGGTTTAATTGCCAAATATAGTAGAGTTAAATACCTCCTATAGGGTGTATATAGGAATAAAGTATTAACCAATATCATAAATTTGATGAATAAAACATAAAATCGTAATCTCAACTCATTTAATTTGCCAAATTCAAATTAAATTCAATTAAATATTTTAACTAATAAAAATACATGCATTTCATATAATTACCTCCTGTCCATGGATCATTTCATTCTAAATGAAAACTTTCGGTAAAATTCCACTTTTCTCAAGCTTTAATGTATCTAGATCCAGAATTTTTCAAACCAGAAGAAAGAAATTTAAAAATATAGTCATTGTTCGACAGTCTTACCACGATTGTCAATGCATTGCTGGAATCGTTTTCGGTACGACCTGATGGCATTTCGGCACATTTCAGAGGTGATTTCTGAACTTGATGATGAAATGCTGTCTTTCAGCTGTTGTAAACTTCTTGGTTGTGAGGCAAACACTTTATTTTTCAAGAATCCCCAAACAAAAAAGTCCAAAGGGGAAAGATCAGGAGACCCAGCGGCCCATAGTATTCGTCCGAAAAAATGATTTTATCGAAGAAGTCTTCATCTTCGTAGGAATTTTGCAGTAAACTCTCACACATGCTGACTCGCAATCTTCTTCGTGTAGCTCCTGTGTCATTTGCAATTTGTTAGGAAATAGCCCTAGATCATGTCTCACTACATTGTGAACATAACCGCAAGAGCAGCTTGTAGCTGAAGCTGCTAGGCGCATTGATGTTGAGGGTTGTTTTAAGAATAATCTCGGAAATTTGCTTTGCTTTCTCATCATCGAATGATGGTCACCTCTTTCTGCATCTTTAACGCCTCCAGTATCACAAAATCTCTTGAAAAGATTTCTAATGGAATTCTCATAGATGAACATTATTCCATTTTCGATTTCGTAATTCTCTTCTAACACGGTTTACGGATTCAAATTTTGCCATCAAAAGAACAACATGCGCTGCTGAGCATCCATTTTGGAACTGATTTCAGTCACCTTAAAAAGTCTGTCAAATTAAAGATATTTTTGGGGTGAAAGAACAACAGGAGAATCCTGATTGGTCGCAGTGTCATACCCCAGAATGTCCTCACAAAGAAGACGTAGCTGCGCTACTTGTGTGCACAATGTGAGCGCATGAAATTCATGCATTTCGTGTTTGATTACGATGATCATATAATAGCTTCATAATGGCTTTTTTCATCCTGTCAACTCGAAAACCTCAAATTGAATTCAGCCGGCCTTTGCACATCATAAAACAAAATTTTAAGTCATGCTCTTTTCATTTTCATAAGTTCTTATCGTTTAAACTCATTCACTTTTCATGTGTAGCGAATTGTAATCCCACAGTGACTTTATGATCACACTGTATATCTTCATTTGACGCTGTGTAGTGATGAAAGAATGTCTTGTGCGGCTTTCTCACTTGCTTTCACAAATGGACATACTTTTATCAAGATGCTTCAATCTCAAATAGAGAAGTCAGCCTTGGATTCCTGAGATGGCATCTTATTTGATGCTTCATTACAGTTGTTGTCTAGAGAACAAGTGGCGAAAACGTTGAATTACCGGTGTAGATCTATTCTTTTCAACTATTGTAATGAAGCAGAGTTGGAACCAGTCACCGGCATACCGGTCGGTCAGACCTCTGTACCGGTTTGACCGGTTTTGATTTCATGCTTAATATTTACTTTTTTAACACAAAAAACATTTTCTGCAAATGAGATTGAATGCAGGTACGCAATTCATACAAGAACACTGTATGTCCTGCATGCGTGCGTGTAGGCTACATACCTCATTTGTTATGAAAGTGTATTTATACGAATGCAAACCGGTACCGGTTAAGAATTCTGTACCGGTTGCAACTCTGTAATGAAACATCCAAACGCCATGTTTTTTCTCTGATATGCAGAGCATGAAACGAGTCATGATCGCCTTGGATACTCGTAAATCCGTCAACTCTGTCTACTAACCACTCAAACAAACCAACTCACCTCGTCGGCACATGTCTCTCACACTGACAAAGCAATAAAATAATTACCGCACTTCCCCCTACAGTCCTGAAGTCACATCAGTCAGCAGACGCACACGCAAAATGCTCGCATGACTCTGCACCAATAAATCAGCCTCTTAGAAAACAATACTTGGATGAAGTAAACATTCTGTCCACTCTTTTCTTCTTTGCCTCCTCTGAAAATCACAATCACACAGTACAAATCATCTCTTTTCCACCCATGGTACTATCGGCACGCATGAGGATTCTTCTATTCACAGCAGTCTATCGGATGACTGCCCTTTAGTAGTACTTGTATGTTGTAGATAGATGCCACTAAATTTTTCATAGGAAGCGTTGTGGTAGGATGCATCGTTCGATTTACAGGGCATTTCACATGCGTAGAAAGTGGACAACATTAACAAAGACGATAGCAGGTCATTAGGTCAAGTCAACAGGATAGAAGTTTTAACAGACAGTTATTATACGTGGTGAGATCAAAAATGATTTAGACTCGACCAGAAGGAATAATGCTACGACTTCGATATTTCACATTGGATGAATAATGGGTATGTAGGTAACAAATATCGTATTGATGACTTTCATTGATATTTTTTTCTTTAGTATTTTTATCGATTTTAAATATTTAGCATTTTTCAGCATTTTACTTGATTTTTTCCATACATTTCTTTTCTTGAAAGTATTTTGACCGATAGATTTACTTCGAACATGACTTGCATAAGCTTCAATAGGGTCTGAGTTGCATTCATCAACGTATTCAGTTGTTTTGATTGTTATAACAATCACGAGCGATACCGAGTGTGAGTTGTGTTCAAAGGTCAGTCGCATTCCACAGAAAGACAAGATTTGCATTCATTTCAAGACAATGCTTCCAGCGGTTGAGTATCGAAGTGTTATTCGGTTTCTTTTTCTCTGTCATTACGATAACCAATCCATAATATCCGAACTTTCTGCTGAATATGGTGATGAGGCACCATGTAGAGCCACCGTCTATAACTGGATCAAGGAGTTTCAATCTGGAAGGCTGGATATAACGGATCGCAAGTCCACAGGAAGACCTATTGAGATCGGGGATGACCACCAAGACAAGTTGAAGAGGATTGTGTATGAAGATCGGCGAATCACTAAGAAAGAGCTTGCAGAAAAACTGAACGTGCCTTTCGGTAGCGTTGTAAATCTCCTTTCCGAAATGGGCATCAGGAAACTGTGTTCAAGATTTGTTCCAAACTTTCTAACTTCTGAGATGTGCGACCGTCGCCTTCAGTGCTGCAATCAATTGATCGATCTTCATCAGAGTTTGGGTGATGCCTTCCTAAGCAACATCATTACGGAGGACGAGACACCGTTATCACTGTACTTCCTGAGGATCGACGGTCTTCCAAGGAATTCAAACTTCCTGGTGAGTCAGCAACTCGGAAACTGCGCAGTGGGACCAACCATCGAAGATGCTTGATGCTGACACTCTTCTGGAACAGCTGCGGCATTGTTCATATGGATTTCGCCGACCGACATCAGCGACTGAATGCCGAGTATTACTGTGAGCAACTTCGTTAAGTACGTCAAAGTGTTCGAAAACCCCGCAACCAGAATCTTTATCTACTACACGACAACGCGCCCATCCATACTGCAGCGACCACTACATCCCCCATACAGCCGCGACTTAGCTCCAAGTGACTATTACTTATTCCGCTATGTAAAGCATCATCTCAGGGGAGAGCGTTTTGTTAATAGTGAGGATGTGAAAGATGCAGTGATGGAATTTTTCAATTCCAGAAGTCGAGACTTTTTCCACGAGGCTTTTCGAGAGCTTCCTAAAAGGTGGAGCAAGTGTGTAGAGAATGAGGGGATTACATTGAGAACAAATGACTTGTATTTACTTTTGAAATAAACATTTTGTGGATTAGAAGTGTACTTTTGAAATTAACATTCTGTGGATTAGAAGTGTACTTTTGAAATTAACATTCTGTGGATTAGGTTTTGTACTTTTGAAATTAACATTCTGTGGATTAGAAGTATACTTTTGAAATTAACATTCTGTGGATTAGAAGTGTACTTTTGAAATTAACATTCTGTGGATTAGAAGTGTACTTTTGAAATTAACATTCTGTGGATTAGAAGTGTACTTTTGAAATTAACATTCTGTGGATTAGAAGTGTACTTTTGAAATTAACATTCTGTGGATTAGAAGTGTACTTTTGAAATTAACATTCTGTGGATTAGAAGTGTACTTTTGAAATTAACATTCTGTGGATTAGCTTTTGTACTTTTGAAATTAACATTCTGTGGATTAGCTTTTGTACTTTTGAAATTAACATTCTGTGGATTAGCTGTTGTACTTTTGTGGCATGTATTCAAAGGGAAGTTAAGGAAATATATGGAAAAATCAACTAAAATGCTGAAAAATACTAAATATTTAAAATCGATAAAAATACTAAAGAAAAAAATATCAATGAAAGTCATCAATACGATATTTGTTACCTATATACCCATTATTCATCCAGTGTGAAATATCTAAGTCGTAGCATTATTCCTTCTGGTCGAGTCTAAATCATTTTTGATCTCACCACGTACTTATTAACAGAAATTTGTCCAGATAGAATCGCGTGCGTAGACCTTCTGGTCACCTCCTGTTACGAAAACATCAAATATAGACGAAATTATCGAGTCAGAAACACGCAATATTTAGTCTTGGTGTTCTTCGAATGGTTTGACGCTTAATACTTCGAAGACTAAGTGTATGGTGTTCAACAAAAAGAAACAAAATTAGTTTTAATGTTCGACCTCTATGGTTCCAAACATGAAAATATTGGGTATTGTGTACACTCCAGACTTATCATGGAGCATTCATGTTGATGAAATTTGTAAAAGAGCTTATCAAAAATTGTATGTCTTAAGGAAGCTCAAAGTATTTGTTTCAAAAAATGAGCTTATTACATTATGCTATTCGTTTGTTGTAAGTACATTAGAATTTTGCAACCCATTTCTTATCGGTTTGCCTAAACAGGAGAGTGAAAAGCTTGAGAAAGTTAGGCGTCGTAGTCACCGACTAATTTGCGGTCCTGATTGTTCCTGTGACAATTTTATCCCTCTTTTCATTCGAAAATACCATCAAGCTTTAAAAGTTTTCCACTCTATGATGAGTCCCGGCCATCTTTTGAACGATCTTATGCCAAAAGTTCTTGAACGGACGAAGAAACTCGCAATGCCTTGTATACGATCCTCTCGACGATTCCTAATTCTTTCATTCTTTTCCATTTCTTTTCCATGGCAATTTGATCTATTGTTTATTTAATTTCATTGCTGTTAATTGCATTCACGACATGGCCTAAGATGCTTTGGTGGACAGTCGATCCCCACTACTTGCCTTAATGTCGGCGGTCACAATTGTGACGTGTTATTTATCCATTGATTATTATTGCCTTGAAAACTGAGGGTGAGGGTTTGATCCTGCCAACTGACAGAGTCGCGTAAGTGGCTCGTAGCTCAGTTGGTTAGAGCACAGGTCTGGTTAACCTTGGTCGTAGGTTCGAATCCTACCAGCCGCACATCTTTTCCATGGCAATTTGATCTATTGTTTATTTAATTTCATTGTTGTTAATTCCTTCGTGCATTTCTTTATTCAACAAATTATGCGCTTAAAGCATCACTAATTCTGTCAGTGTATATGTTTTCACTTACTTTTATTTCGAGTTGCAATTAACTTGTACCGACTGATTTTCATTCATTTCAATATACATTTACTATACTATCCTATCTTTCAAAGGATAGTTCTGTTTCACTTGCGTTGAGAATATTTTCTGTATCGAAGCACAACATCCTCTTCATTGCAAGCCTTGTATTTTTCTTAAGCCTTTATAAACAAATTCCTCTAATTCATTCATAATCGCAATTCCTCCGGCATTTCTTTACCCTCCCATGTCTCCTCAGTCAATCTCTCGAACCAGCAACATTTAGCTGTCTCTCTTCTTCTGCTCTTCACATATTTCTACACTCATTCCACCTTCTATACCTCTACACAGCAATGTGATGAAACTCGGTTTAGTTGATGCATCAGACAATCCCTCTCAAGCCTCACACGCTTGTCCCACCTTTCATGATGAAATTTCACCTCAATAAAGTGAACAGGATCATCAAAAATAGAGAATACGTCCAGGGTTAGGGAAATTTTCCGCAACTATTCTTTCAGTTACTCAGTAAAATAAATCGAGTTGTAGGATAGAGATATCTCCTCACTCTCTCACTCGGGGGAATTCTAAATATGCAGACAAACATATACTGAATTTTTTCCTCCGGCATCTCAAGATAAAATTCCCTTCCTCCACCTACCTATCATTGATCCTTGAAACTTTGTTGCTCTATTCTGATACACCAACGACAATTTGTTAAGTTGATTTACACGGCAATAATGACTAACAGCGGAATCAGTTGATGATGACTGAATTTGTTATTTAACGAGGAGTCCGTGTCCTTCAACATTGAGTTGATTGTTGTGTGATATCGTAGATTATCTGATCCTCGATCCTTCGATTGGGTGGGAATGTCGTGATGTAATGACACGCTAAGTCGGTGATCAAAATAGTAATGTGTTGCAGATAAATCGTGCATGTAATTGCACCGAAATAAATATGAAAAAAAATATAAAGTTGTTAATTACATTTGAGCAATCAATTTTCTTAGAATTCATTTAAAGCATTTTCCTGTCATAATTAAAGGCAAACGACATTCAAATATTCAAGCTCATATGCTTGACTAAAAAACTGTATGGTGGTACCAGGAGCAAGGCGCATTGAAGTATCATTTCGATCTCGTGAAAGCAGCCTGAGGCACTAAATTGTTAAATCGATTCTCCGAGGTCGCCTAGAAGCGGCTGTTATTGTTATAAAAACAAACCAGGGCCGACCACACAGAATCAGTGTTTGATTGTGAGTTGTTAGTGATGATGTAATTTCAATGAGTGAATCTTACTGTTAGAGATTTGTTAGCCTAACAGTGCTGTGATAATTGCTTCCATAAGAAAGTTTATGCTTTCCAAAGAGTGCAATAAACAGTCTTTATTTTTCACCGTGCGTGTAATGTAGATATCCTGCCGTTTTATTTTACCTGTAAAGCAGATTACTGCACGGGCATGCAGTAATATTCTCATTATTCCACTGATTGAATTATAGATTTCTATATAGATATATGCGATTGAATTACATAAAACCCGCTTATTATTTAACTCATCAAACACCATAGAATTAGATTAGTCATAATGGTCATGATATCGGTGAAAATAAAATTACCTACACAACTCGTGCAAAGATATCCATCTTTTGCTTTCTTCTCGCCCTTCGGGCTCGTGCATAGATATGTTGACCTCGAAGAAAGCAATAAAGATGGATATTTTGCGCTAGTTGCGTAAATAACTATTATTGTGCGTAGTTGAGCTATGGTACAATGTGGAAAAAGGAAGGCAACAATGTATCCCGTAATGATGATATCTCTGTCTATCCATGTGAAAGACATTCAAGAAATTTCAATCAGCATATGTCTACCTGTGTATTCATAGCATTACTGTACGCTTTTTTCCTACATTGCTGCCCAGTTCATTTCAATAACGCACAATATTATTACCATAGCTTTTTTCGGGCAACAATGTAGGACATTTGAGAGCGCGAGAGCGCCTGACAATGTCCTACATTGTCGACTTATATTTCCATATCTATGGTGCAATAATATAGGAATAATGGCAGTTTGTACATTGCTGTCGGCAAGCAGCAGTGGCATTACCCTGCCGTCATTTCTCAATACTTATAACATGGAAGTTCCTGCTAAGATCACAGACTTCTAAATTGCAGAAGAATGTTCTGTTACAGGAAGTCTATGGATAGAGGTAGATATATATAAGTAGACAATGGAAATACTACATGAGATTTCTCGGTAAGTAATGAACAAACGTCGGCCCCCAGCGCGGCCTCTGATTTACACATTACTTACCTTGAAATCTTAGATGGTATTCCTACATTGTTGCCCTCAAAAATTCATGCTAAGGTTATATTGCACTCCCTCATTGAAATACATTAGCACATAGAAAGTTTTTCATCCTCAAAAACAGCAAATTCTACATGGAAATCTCAAGAAATACCGCTGATATCTACAATTCCATAACCAAAGAAGTAGATTTGTTTGCAAAGTTGTAACTCCCTTCTATCCTCTGATGTGGCCTGAGAAGGGGAAATTTATAAGCCTTGTATAAAGACCTATAAATAGCAAAAAAAAGAAGTAGATAATCTGGCATTGTTAATTTCTATGTCTATGATAAATGAGGTAGATTTTGACAGCTATAAATTCTGATGGTCATAGATTCTGACGAGCCTGTAAAAACTCATGCAAAGATATTCATCTTAATTGCATTATTCTCGATCAACAAACTATTCCCTCGTGGATAGACATGTTGATCTCGAAAAATGCGATAAAGATGGATCTTTTGCACTTCTGTGAAATACTTGAACCATCCCTGTTGTGACATCATAGGAAATCTTGAGGACCCAGGGCAACCTTGTTGTTAGGCACAAAGAAAAACATCCGTTGCTGTATTAAGCCAATGCATTTCACTTACCATCGGTAAGCATGTTGCATGTTGTAAATGCAAAATGTCTGCCCACGTACTAAGGTGATTGATCACAACGTCACCACTCGACCAACTCAGCCATCATGCATCAACCTGTCGAAGAGATGGTGACGTCGTAAATCGACACAACAGCATAAGGGACGTAATTTTCGAGACGTACAGGCGAACACTTCTGAGACCAAAGCTCGAGTGCGGTGCTGGCCTGGGACAGAGTCATCAAAATTCAAGACCCGCAGATATTTGTGTGCCAGAATGGTCCCTTGGTAGGCCTGCAGCAGTTGATGTGACCGCAGTTCATCCGCTCAATCAAAAAAGCGTAAAAGGAGCGAACACTACGGTTCATGAATTGCTGAGAGCTGCAGAGGCGCGCAAGGTCGCTAAAAATGGCGAAAAATGTCGCGAACTAGGATGGGTTTGCCTCCCTTTTGCAATGAGTGCATATGGAGGGTTCGGTGAGGAAGCTATGACTTTTATAGAGCTCATCGCACAGAGACTCTCAATCCAGACAAATGCCAAGATTTCAGAATGCAGAGAGTCAATATATGGTCTGCTTTCAGTGACTCTCCTACGAAGGAAAGCTCAAGCGATCCTGAAACGAAGACCTCACATTGGCCGCTTTGAGCTAGAACACGCATATGTTTAGGATTAGCTTTTGTTACTGCTTTGTACACGTATTTTTATCTTCTGTTTCTCTCCAATAGGTTCAGGTACATTGTTTTTATCTTGATGTAAACTAACTAATATAATAAAAAAGGTGAGTTATTCCAATCATTTCATTCTTCTGATGTTTATACATACTGCACGCACATCCGCACATCATCCGTCGAGAAAATCGTTTTTCATCACACATTCTACGAAGAACGCCATCTTCCAGCGCCAGGAATATATCCATATTCCTATGATAACAAATATAAGCATAGTTCTTACATAAATAAACCTACCCGGTATGTACAAAGTCTAAGAATCACTGTTCAACTCAAAGGAAAAAAAATGATGAAAAAAGAATGAAAGTCATGCGAAAAAGAGTCAAAGAGTCATCAAACAGTTTCAAAGAGTCATGCGCGCCAGGAGAGCTCTGGCAACTGTGATCTTGCCAACGTCACGCCCAGGAAGTCAAGCATGTCATTACGAATCAATGAGTACCGTTCATTTCTACACATTGACAGCGATCTTGATATCCGATTTAATGTTTTCATTGCTTCCGGGCCCCAAACTCCGTAAATGGTGACCGCCATGGGTACACAAATTCATCCCATCCTGGCACATTTTCCGTCGTCTGCTTGATGTTTGCGTTTCTCTGTGTGTCAGACACATATCCGATGCTGTACTCGCTCCATGAACAAAATCAGAAGTGAGCGGATGTGCAACAGTGATGTCAACAGCAGCTGTCTTCCCTAGTGAACAGTCTGGGATGAGAATGTCCGCTGGCCTGTCCAGATCGTCACTGAAGCCTTGTTCCAATCTTGGATTCAGTCTTCCTTGTTGGGAAAAACGGTGAATGGAATTGAGAATGGTGTTATGTCGTCTGACTAGGTCGGGTCCTCGCTTACAAATTGTACCGTGTAGGCTACCCCAAAATCATCCACAACTTTACCGGGACACAAAGTGCAGGCAGCATCGCAATTCAACGGTAATCCCAAGCAAAGTTTCAGCAGTATTTGGGTCTCATTAGGTTCTAATCGTTGACCCAGACCTGGATTCGGTTTCGCTTTGATCCATGCAGATGCCTGGCTACTAGAAATGGCGGAAAGACGGACTTTATCAAGCAAGGATTGATTCATTTCAAACAGCTTCTTTTCCAGAGACTCTTCTATTTTCTCTGATAAAATCCCATGACAATGTGAGAACGTACTGGGGAAGCTTATATACTGAACATCGATGTCCATTAGCGGCCGTCATTATACAGACATGATTGCAAACCAAACAAATTTGAATCGATTGTGTTCCACTAACCGCATCTTCCAAGCTGCTAAGCAATCAACCAGAAAATAGTGCAATAATTGCGTGATGAGCAAGTCAGTTGGGACCACAGAATTAGATTCATCTGCGCGCGCTTCGGTTTCCTAGAAAGGAAGAATTGTATGTAACCTTAATATCGAAATGTCACATCACAGAATAAGACAACTTGCTCCTTCTCGAATGGATAATTCGTGTATCGCTTGCTATTGGAAATGGCAAACAACAAACTGTCATCAGAGGACACCAGAGCCAGTGAGAGATGCGTGCGTGCTGTGATATCACTTCGCACACACCAAAACACACATCCCTGTCTTGGCTAACATTCGATTCAATGTATGCACTATACAGTGAGCAATGCCGAGGAGAGGATCATCAAGTGAACTAATTTTCGTACGCCTACTACTTTCTTTAATAATGATCGGAAGGGTCACCATTATGGAGAAAACTTGTGCGCAATGATCTGAATTCTTCGAATCTGAAGGAATTATGGCAATCGAAGCACTTTGCTGGAACTCACATTAATCCGCAAGCGACGCACGACTTTTTTTCCTATCTCTGTAAGGTATTAGGAATTACTTCTTGCCCACTTAATAGGTACCTCAATGTGCCGTCAATTTCGTATTAATCACACTTCTAGCAAACCGAAGCAGATTAACAAAATATTTCATTGTGATTGGGACAGTGTTGGCAGCAGCTAGTCGGACATTCGCGTGTCTACCATCATGACGGCGTGCACCGCTCGTCATCGGGTTTCAAGAGCTCAAAAATAATGTCAAGTTAAAAAAGTTCGTCAAAATTGGTAGGTCCGAGACGGACTACTTCGTGTTTGAAAATGAAAATAGTCGCCCATTTCGTTGTCAGGACTGATTTGTAAACGCATTTTTATAGCCACGAAACAGGCTTACCCTTCGTACAGGTCGGTGTTCACTTATGATACTAAGCGTACTTCTGTGCGTTCTTTAAAAGATCCGGTTCCTTTTCTGAAGGTAGCATTTGATCAGTAATTTTACCCGTGAATGTGGTAGCAGTTACATCGGAACCTTTGCATCAGAATTGAATAATATTCATCTTTTTGGCTTCTTTTATCTAATTGCTTCTTCTTCGCCGCTGATGAAAACTGATTAATGGCCCATGCTAAAAAAGTAGATTAAAAATTCCGTGATAAGAGCGAAATGAAGTCCGGTCGAAAGCTAACGAGCAGAGATTAAAGGAAACTCTTTCAATTTTCAACAGAAAGTGGTTTTATCGTCAAGTCTCAAAAATTTGTATAAATTAGAAGCGATGAGAAATTGACACAACAACAACTACCAACAACAACACATACGACATCTTCAGCAGCTGTTAGAAGAACTCCGTGATCTCGCGGTGTAACATAACTACAGAAGTGACAACAACAACTGCCCGCCAGCGAACAACAACACAGCAGCGTATACTGCAACACATCAGCGAGCGCAATTGAAGATTGACGGTATAAGTGACACTGATATTTATGATATAATTTGGTATAAATGAGTCCGATCGAATTGAAGTGAATTCAACATTAAGAAGTGAACTGTAAGTTTAAAGTTTTTCTTTTATCGCTGCGTATCGTATCTGTAGAGTCTTGAAAATTAATATTGTTAATTGTTGTGATTGGACGTTGCGATTTCAATGCTTGTACAAATAGATTTATCACACGTCAATCGAAAAAGTGGAATTGAGGTTTATCAGGGTCAATTCCAATTCCAATTCCAGTAGATCTGAATTTCGTCAATTCCAATTCCGACTTTTCCAACTCTGGTTCCTATTACATTGTTTTGATTTTCGTGCTTATTATTATTGGGAATTGTTTTGGATTGGGCGACTATCTTCATTTTCAAATCCATTGACCATCGCCAATGCTTCAACACTTTATGTTTCTTAAAGTAAATGGCCAGGCCTAGTACTCAGTCGGGTGACACTTGAATGACGTTATGTCGACATGCACATGCAAAGAAGATCCAATTTACCAAAGTAGAACGGGAGTTTGAAAACTTTGAGGACCAAAGCTATTGATCGATTCTGCTCCACTAGTAATGGTCATCCAACGCCTGTAATCCGCATCGACACATCGCTTCAACTCCTCATGAGAGATTCGGCTCGAAGTGGTTGTATGTTGTGATGTATAATAAGATCGGGCCAGGTCCGGCATCAAGGCACGGACGTCCGCATCAAATACAAGAGGAGAACGTGCCTGCATAGTCACGAGGATGTCTCGAAGGTAAGAAGGCTGATGATCATCGAGATCTAAAAATGAAAAAGGCATCCACTTCAGAGAAGTTTATTGAGGAATACCGTATTTCTTTGAATAAAAGACGCGTCTCTTATTTTTTTCAGATCCCTGATTGATGCGTCTCTTATTCAGGGGCGTCTCTTATTCAAGGGCGTCTCTTATTCAAGGGCGTCTCTTATTCAAGGGCGTCTCTTATTCAGGGGCGTCTCTTATTCAAGGGCGTCTCTTATTCAGGGGCGTCTCTTATTCAAGGGCGTCTCTTATTTATCAAATGTTCAAGTTTTCATTCTTTCATTAGAAAAAGATGTCTTAGTTTTTTGCTACTATTCTCTTAGGTAATCTTTGCATTCCTCACTTTGGCCTATGTCATGGGCAAATTTGCCAGTAATTTTTCTTGCATATATACGCTTTATCATAATTCAGATATTTTGGAAATGAAAGGAGTTTTATGGTTTGTAGTAGCATATCTTGTAGACTCATCTAATACATTCATATACCAGTACATGTTGGCCACTATACATGTAGACTAGATCTGAATTTACCGAAACGAAAATACCGATAATCAAGTAGTATTTACAGCAAAAGTTACCGACAAGTACATGACATCAAATGCAAAGGAAGCTACCGTATAATGCTTCCTTAAATGGTAGATGAAGTAACCTTAAGTAGGCCTGCATGTACGTATGTACAACATGCATGTACGTATGTACAACAACAAGAAGCCTTATATATCATACAATATTGGTCATGATACCCGGTATTTACTAGTAGACTGACTTATTTTACTAAGATAAATAGGCCTAATAATCGCTCAGGCGGATGTAGCTACCACATTGCAATAGCCTGCATGTAATATGTCTATAGCAGTCTATTTTTTGTACATGCGTCTCTTATTCAATTTTTTCCTCTCACGGATGCGTCTCTTATTCGAGGGCGTCCGTTATTCAAGGGCTTCTCATATTCAAAGAAATACGGTATTTAGGGGTTTTTGGTCAGGGAAAAAATATTCAAACAAAAAAGCTTAAAATTTTTATTCCTATTTTATTTGACGAATATCTTTTCCCTCGAATAGTTTGCTTCTCCACTTAGCCAGCAAAGAGAATATTTGAGCTTATCAAGATTGTGTTACCCATCACAGCCGGAACTCATGAAATATGCGCGCGACATTTACATGAAGTTGTTCTTTGACCCAATGGCCTCAGGATCAAGTAGCGAAATATCACAAGAAGAACATGGGCCAATCACAAAAAATCGAAAACAGAGAAGCTGAAGGAATTTCTTTTTCCAAATGCAAAGTGTGGAACAAGTTCACTCTCCCATAAGTCAATGTACTCAATCATTCGCTCAGAAGAGAATTCGCTGGTTTTAAATCGACTGGTGACCGCGGCCTGCCGCTTTGAAGGCTATACCGCCCACAAGCGCTGGGGAGAAAAGTGTTTTCGGCTTCAGGTCTTTTATGTCTATATCTAGTCAACTACCGGTAAGTTGTGTAAACTACGCAAGTGGGTCTGAGATTTATTCAAGCCCGTCCAAGTTGATTTTGCCACAATTTTTGAATGTTAGCGTTTGCTCGGTATGATGCTGTTTGTCTGTTAATCCTGTTTTTGAGTGGTATAGAGAGCCTTCATGTTTACTGATAGGTAAAAGTAATAAATCACGCTTTTCTAATTGGTATTTTTGGTTTCGTTGGATTGTGGAAGAAAAGTGTCTTCTCTTGCCGGATATAAAGAGTTTCAAATATATGTTATTATTTAAAATATTTCTGTGATATTATGTTACCAAAATCAATGAGACTGTCTGATAGTTAACGTTTGTATGCAGCTGATGAGGGATGTTTAAACATCAACTTGTTTTGGGATTCAAATTCACTGTCTGGTTGTAGATTTTGCTCATCAATAATCCTCGCAAACAAGAACTATTGACGACATTAAATGGCAGTTGCTGCATATTAATAAGTACATATCAAAAGATATTCAGTTGTCCGTTATTTCGACAATTTATTCTCCAAATGAAAGAAGTAAAATGAAATTCGAGTTTTCGGAAGCTTCGTTCGTCCTCAGGAACTACAGCAAAGAGAGTGACCAAAGAAGGGGACGTGCATGCAACAGTAAATGATCCATGTCCTGTTCTTTGGTTCTATTCTACTTTTTTGATTTGGAGAATAAATTGTCGAAATAACGAACTAAATATCTTTTGAAATAAATCTCCAAAGCGAAGTATTAACATTAAATGATTAATGTCAATGTACATAGTTCTGCGTAAACTATCGCATGCCAAGTACTACTATCAGCATACGATCATTGCGTATCTAAAAAAACTAGATAGAAAAGTCGAATAATATTCGATGATAGATAATTTTAATCCTTGTTTCGAATAAAGAATAATCCTTATTTGAAAACTTGAGGAGTATTAATCGATTTTGTGTTGACAAAAACGGAAGGATTTGCTTTGCGTCAATCATGTGTTGGAATATCCAATGTGTTCCGAAAGTTGGTAGAAATTTTGCTCTAATGATGTTGCATTTCATGAAAATAATTATAATGACTTTGATTAAAAGAAATGAAACTATTATGTATCAGCGAATGTTCATTCATCTTGCTTGTGTTCAACGGCCAAATTTCTGATAAGGAAAAATTTAAAACGCGCGAAACGATTAAGACATTTGACAGACAGCAAAATGATCCTATCGATAAATTGACTAATCAACTACCCCAGAGCTAGATGAGCATGACATTGAGAGCAGATTGCCATAGGGAATATTATAATCATCAATTAAGGCATCATTATTGTTCTTTCCAGACAGGATTGGCAGTCGGTGAGCTGTTGGTTATCTTCGTGATATAATCTGATGCCCTTTTGTATTAAAGACTGATGAGGACAATGAAAAAGAAATGAAGATTATTTGACAGATGAGCGTACAAGCATTGAAACATAATATTTGGATAATATTTTTTTATGTATTTCTCCAACCCTCAAACCTGGGCAAGAAGAGACAACAAACGAGGAGAAAGAGTAAGTGTTGGCTCTTCGGATAGGAATATTTGGATGTCTTATGTTGCGATTTACTGTCCTACCGTTGCAAGCAATACTCCGGCAGCCACAACGAATTTCTGCAGGGAACGACGCCGAAAATGAGACTTTCACAGAATGATCTACACCTCATAGTCCGGCAGCCAGCACGAGTTTCTGCAGGGAACGAGGCCTACAATGAGACTTTCACAGAATGATGTACACCTCACAGTCCGGCAGCCAGCACGAATTTCTGCTGGGAAGGACGACGAAAATGAGACTTTCACAGAATGATGTACACCTCATAGTCCGGCAGTCAGCACGAGTTTCTGCAGGGAACGGGGCCGAAAATGAGACTTTCACAGAATGATGTACACCTCATAGTCCGGCAGCCAGCACGAGTTTCTGCAGGGAACGGGGCCGAAAATGAGACTTTCACAGAATAATGTACACCTCACAGTCCGGCAGCCAGCACGAATTTCTGCAGGGAACGAGGCCGACAATGAGACTTTCACAGAATGATGCACACCTCATAGTCCGGCAGTCAGCAAGAGTTTCTGCAGGGAACGAGGCCGACAATGAGACTTTCACAGAATGATGTACACCTCATAGTCCGGCAGCCAGCACGAGTTTCTGCAGGGAACGAGGCCGAAAATGAGACTTTCACAGAATAATGTACACCTCACAGTCCGGCAGCCAGCACGAATTTCTGCAGGGAACGAGGCCGACAATGAGACTTTCACAGAATGATGCACACCTCATAGTCCGGCAGTCAGCAAGAGTTTCTGCAGGGAACGGGGCCGACAATGAGACTTTCACAGAATGATGTACACCTCATAGTCCGGCAGCCAGCACGAGTTTCTGCAGGGAACGAGGCCGACAATGAGACTTTCACAGAATGATGTACACCTCATAGTCCGGCAGCCAGAACGAGTTTCTGCAGAGAACGAGGCCGACAATGAGACTTTCACAGAATGATGTACACCTCATAGTCCGGCAGCCAACACGAGTTTCTGCAGGGAACGAGGCCGAAAATGAGACTTTCACAGAATGATGTACACCTCATAGTCCGGCAGCCAGCACGAGTTTCTGCAGGGAACGAGGCCGAAAATGAGACTTTCACAGAATGATGTACACCTCATAGTCCGGCAGACAGAACGAGTTTCTGCAGGGAACGAGGCCGAAAATGAGACTTTCACAGAATGATGTACACCTCATAGTCCGGCAGACAGAGCGAGTGTCTGCAGGGAACGAGGCCGAAAATGAGACTTTCACAGAATGATGTGCACCTCATAGTCCGGCAGCCAGAGCGAGTTTCTGCATGGAACGAGACCGACAATGAGACTTTCATAGAATGATGTACACCTCATAGTCCGGCAGCCAACACGAGTTTCTGCAGGGAACAAGGTCGACAATGAGACTTTCACAGAATGATGTACACCCTGTGCCTACTATGAATCTACGCGACTGCCGAGTTCTAGTTGGTTCCACTTCTTGTCAGACGGGAACAAAGAAAAAAACGTGTTAATTCACGATTTAAGTTGTGAGATATAACCGCTAGACTAATGATGACCTTTCAACCATAATCAAAATATTCTACTGTTCTTCATATTTTGCAGTAGGACTTCATCATGCCAATCAATCTTGTTTTGAAATGAAATGAGGTCTTCAGACATTTGAGACATTGATGCTTGTAAACGATGTCTTATCAACAGCGACACATTTTCATGTAGGCAAATTTTAATATCATTCTTATTCATGTGTAAACTTCAGATCAGAAGAAGGAAAGAGGACATACATTGAATGTAATCACTTACTTATGCATACGTTTGCTCAATGTTGACGAGAATGGATCGAAAAGGAAGCAGCTTAGTTGCCAGAACGGCAGGAAGCATGATATTAACGCAAGGAATAAACTAAAGGCTACGTTCCACTGCTGATTTCCAGTTCACCTAATCCCGTTCATGGTTGAATCTACAGCAAAATAACAATACAACATTAATATCTGTGAAAATTCATTTTCTTGCGTATATTCAGAAAGCTTCTATGAAAACTAACGCGAAGAGTTAAGTAATGCAATAATACTCGTGTATAGCACCTTCAGACATGTTCCTCAATACTTTGAAATAATCATTGTGAACTCTCTATCAATTTCTTTTAAAAAGGAAGCGTCAATGCTGAACAGTTTTCGAACAGGCGACCCATTGAGACTTCTTCTTTTGGTAGTGTTCTGTTGAGCTGATAGGTTTGCTGGAGTTTGTTTCTCCACGTCACACTGTCATCCTCTGCAAATGTGAGTTCCGACTCCTACCACGTTATATTGCTATTCGTCTTCTTCATCGTGGTCGTCTTCCTTCGATTGTTCTCTCCAACACTTTTCAAGATCTTGTCTTCAGCGCGTAGTACATGACCAATCCATTGGTGTTGTCGATAGATTGAAGAGCTAGAAGACCAGGTAGAACTCGGCAGTCGCGTTGTAGTAGGCATAGGTTGTTAATCATTCTGTGAAAGTATCATTTTCGGCCTCGTTCCCTGCAGAAACTCACTCTGGCTGCCGGACTATGAGGTGTACATCATTCTGTGAAAGTCTCATTGTCGGCCTCGTTCCCTGCAGAAACTCGTGCTGGCTGCCGGACTATGAGGTGTACATCATTCTGTGAAAGTCTCATTCTCGGCCTCGTTCCCTGCAGAAGCTCGTGCTGGCTGCCGGACTATGAGGTGCACATCATTCTGTGAAGGTTTCATACTCGGCGTCGTTCCCTGCAGAAACTCGTGCTGGCTGCCGGACTATGAGGTGTACATCATTTGGTGAAAGTCTCATTGTCGGCCTCGTTCCCTGCAGAAACTCGCTCTGGCTGCCGGACTATGAGGTGTACATCATTGTGTGAAAGTCTCATTTTCGGCCTCGTTCCCTGCAGAAGCTCGTGCTGGCTGCCGGACTATGAGGTGTACATCATTCTTTAAAAGTCTCATTCTCGGCCTCGTTCCCTGCAGAAACTCGTGCTGGCTGTCGGACTATGAGGTGTACATCATTCTGTGAAAGTCTCATTGTCGGCCTCGTTCCCTGCAGAAACTCGTGCTGGCTGCCGGACTATGAGGTGCACATCATTCTGTGAAAGTCTCATTGTCGGCCTCGTTCCCTGCAGAAACTCGTGCTGGCTGTCGGACTATGAGGTGTACATCATTCTGTGAAAGTCTCATTGTCGGCCTCGTTCCCTGCAGAAACTCGTGCTGCCCACCAGACTATGAGGTGTACATCATTCTGTGAAAGTCTCATTGTCGGCCTCGTTCCCTGCAGAAACTCGTGCTGGCTGCCGGACTATGAGGTGTACATCATTCTTTAAAAGTCTCATTCTCGGCGTCGTTCCCTGCAGAAACTCGTGCTGGCTGCCGGACTATGAGGTGTACATCATTCTGTGAAAGTCTCATTGTCGGCCTCGTTCCCTGCAGAAACTCGTGCTGCCCACCAGACTATGAGGTGTACATCATTCTGTGAAAGTCTCATTTTCGGCCTCGTTCGCTGCAGAAACTCGTGCTGGCTGCCGGACTATGAGGTGGACATCATTCTGTGAAAGTCTCATTGTCGGCCTCGTTCCCTGCAGAAACTCGTTCTGGCTGCCGGACTACAACTGTATGTGGCATGTATTTCCTTCATAGCTAGGATACATTTTGATATAAAAAACGCTTGATTGCAAAATATATCTAAAACATGCAGTTTTCTTGTTGATATTAGAACCAATCTGAAAAAGGCAGTTTCTAAGTCACTGTAATTTTTCTTTTACTTATTTGAAATCATTCTTCTTTTAGCGTCGATTGTTTTCTTTATACTGAACGAAATAGCTTCTGTACATGTTTCTGTATGTTGTGAAGGTTGCCGTCTCCTTTGAGGCACAATAGTCGACAGACTGCAGACACATTCAAGTCGGTAGGATTTTGAAGAAGGTTCATCACATCCATTGTTCAGACATTTTACCACCGAATCATTGCTCTCCTTCAGTCATCACTAGAATAATCTGCTTAAAGCTTCCTCGAATGCATTCATGTTTGCGTGATTCATCACATCTTGACATCGCTGTCACCAGTTTTGGAAAGATATCCCACACATCTTGTCATAAATCTGCTTCTTATCTTCTATTTTGTAGGCGTCATTCCAAAAGTATCACTTCCATAAGTGCTGCAGATTTCAACAGTCAATATTGTTCCTTACTTCCAAAATGGCGTAATATGACATATCAGGAAAGACAACACTTCTCGGAATATATTCGATCGCAGTCATGGCCGCCTCCGTCCAACTCTCGATATCCGCATGTCTCCCACACAGCAAGTAGACTTCGTGGACTTGCCATCCTTCAGAGTTGACTCATTATTACTACGACTCTCACCAATCACCAGAATCTAATCTCACCTAAATTCGACAGAGGCTGACTGGATTTCAGTGGGGGTGCGGCAAGAGTGCTTGCCTTTGCTTGGCTGTGGTAGATCCAAGGTTCTGTAAATGGCATTAATTTAATTTCGAATAATCGTTGATAGGCTTGTACGGGAGGAAATTCCTTTTTTGGTTGCCATTGAAATTGAAAACACTCCCTTGTAATGGCGATGTTTCTAATTTTTTAAGATAAATAAAATTACAAAGTGTAAACCGCCCGGCTTTTCGTCCGCCGCAGACTTATTCATGGACGAACTGGCATTGGTAAGCGATGGTTTAAACATCAAAAATGACCTCTCGTCAATTCGTGTTTCCTATTCATGGATGGACAAGGGATCCCCAAGTAATTCGCTTCAGCCATCCTAGTATGAATAGGGTTGTTGAGGCGATCGATGATATCGACATCAAAGTCGTCTATAGAAAAAGAACGATCAGAATGACGTAGGACAATGTGATCTTAGATGGCACTCGCACTGTCTAGATTATCAATGCTTCTACGATGTTCAGCAAAACGGACGCCGAAGGATCACAATTCTCTTATGTCGTTCAATCCACATAACTACCACCTTACCGAATACCACCACTCGCAACCAACTCCGAAGGTGGGCCAAACAATTCGATGGGGGGCATCTGTAAGTGCAGGTACAAAACATGAACATTCAATTCATGTACATAGAAGTATCTGCTATTTACAAAGAATCTGCATTATTATTACTTAATTGTTTTTGCAGCACGTCAATGAGTTGAAGGTGGCTTATGACCCCTCACTGACTCTACTGGCTGGACTCTGTCAATCTTTCAAATGCCTAGTACATTTTCCCCTCAACACCTCCCCCTCCCATCAATATGGACACAATTTTTTTTTGATAGATGCTAATCTTTCTCTATTATAAATTTAATTTTTGAGGCTGTGCATCTTAAATTACAGGACCGCACTTTGTCGGGTTTGAGCGTCCAGGATTAAGCGGTCGAAAAACGCGATCGCCCCTGACCAAGTTCCTGTTTGATGACTTCAATTAAAAATAGTCAACTAATTTTGAATGCATATTTGTACAATTCCCTTATCACGTTTTAGGCCTAAGGAACTAAATCTTTAATTCTCTTACACACTTGGTAGATTTAGATAGCGAATCCCGCTGTGTTATTAGCTAGATCTGGTAATCTAGATGGAGACAGACCTGTCCATCTCATCATCTGAATGGGCAGACTTGTTAAATAGATCTTTTCAATATATAAGTGATAATATCATTTTGAACACAAGAACGACATACTCCCCAATTCTTAACACATGAGAGAACCCGTTTGTTTGTCCTTCTAGTAAAAATTTTTTTAAATATTTAGACGATTTTTTGGATACAAAAAATATTCTTTAAAACATACTTTGTCCTATGGAAAAGTAACTAGTCATCAGCTTGTTTTATTTAACTTTGTTACCTTGACGCACTTTTCTACGTTTAATTCAATACTTAATTTCGTCATGTACGTAGAGCAACCTGTATTTATCACATATGTGCGTCTCTCACCATGTACATGTGCAGTGTAGACCTCATAGAATCATGAAGAAATTTGAAGAAAAATAATTTCTGATAAATAATAATTTCCGCATTTAAAGATGCTTGCTAATTGCAATATTGGTCGTCGAATGAGGCTTACTTACGTCTATAATGTCTGTATTTACTAATAATTCATAGAATTCCTGTCACAAGATAGGAATAGGAAAGAAGGAAATTTCTTATGTATCAGATGATGTTTTTGACGATTCGGAACACCACCGCATTTTATTTTCTGGATTATATTTATTCCACACTGAAAAGTTGCCACAGATGATCCATCAACGTGCTATAAATCCGGAGTCGTTTCTTTAGGTAATGGATAGAGGATGGCTATCGATTTCTGGAATATATCAAATAATTTTCACGAAGCAATGTCAGAGAATCGCATAGCCTATTCCTCCTATCCGTTAGAGAAGTATCCAGATGATTAGGCCCATAGATATCCGCGATAGAATCCCTCTCTACCAGATTCTTCCTGGGAACAAATTTTATCACTATAGAAGTGATTCTGAAATAAACGAATTGAATTTATTTGTTAATAACCTATTTCTTGCCACGGCTTGAGTTCAAAGCTGCTGATGTAGAAACAATGATTTTATGTTAAATAAGAAACCATGAAATATGCAATGCACTCGATCTCTTAAACTTGAGTGCTTCTCTTCATGACTTTCAACCCCTTCGACTCTTAATTGACTGAATTTTGTGCTTTATCGAGATACGTCAAGTTAGAAATGCATCACACATATTTGCATCTATTTTTTATTACTGAATTTTGGAATTTGAACCTTGTTTCACTTGCCTCGTTGCACTTGCATGACTGATTAAAAAATAATCGTCAATATTCCTTTGTCAATGTTTTGCATTACAAGATCATATAAATTAGATGCTCCCACGAAATGGATTTGTTTCTGTTTATTTTTTTAATATTTGAAACTTCAAGACTGTCAGGAATGGAGCCGGAGCCGAGATCAGCCAGTCGGCCGGTGTCTTGATAAGTCGGTCGTAAGTTTTCGTTATTAAGAATTTGAACCATAACTTTAAATATCTGGAGACCGCAATATCTGGAGAACGTTCGCGACAAAATGATTCTGCAATTGATATGTGCAGACGCAACTTTAATTGATCAGATGAAGAGCAAAATCTACACATGGCGGAAGGAACTGGAACCAAATTCAAGCAAATAGTTAGCAATTAAGAAATCATACACCTTATGCGATAGTAATGAATGAAATGAAGTTTGTCATAATGTAGATATGTCGTGGCGATCAGTCTTAATCACCACTCGTCATTGTAAACAGTTTTCGAACACAGCACAGGGTACAACGCAAGCACATAACTTGATAATACACCCTATTTGCAGCTTCCTAAGCAAGGAAGATCCAAAACTTTGTAAGAGAATTCATAAAACATCAAGCCTTCGCTCCTGCGTCACTGTAAATCGTGTTTGCCAATTTACCTTATTCGTAAATGATCTAATTCATGACTCACTTTTTACAGTTCGTGACTGCCTCACACATGTGGCGCGATCTCGAGCCATTATGACCGGCGCTTCATGCGAATTTATGAGTGCGATCTCTATTCTCTCAAGAGTTTTGTTTTGCTGTATCCCAATTATTATTAACACGCACTGGTGACATCACTACAACCATCAGAATGTTGGAAGAGCGTGTCATTAGACGCAGCCCATGGTGTGCAGTATAGGAAACATTCAATGCTTGCAACTCATTCTAAAGGACAAACTGGTAATACATTATTAATCTCATCTACAAGTTTGGAGAGCAGCATGTGCAATCTACATATGATACAGTCATGCTATTACATCAGTGTTTGGAACTCTAATTATCTATAATGTGCTGCTCTTTCAACAAAACAAATACTGTGTTTTCCTGAGTTATTCTCTGCATAGTCCAACGCCCTCTACCTAAAGAATAACCACAACGTGAGAGTTACAATTCTGCAAGTTAGTGAAATTTCGTACGGCCATCTCATTCTAAAAATTCACTTTAAACACACTACTGGTATAAATCGCCACGTTAGTGCACCTGCAAGAATTAACCCAATTTCGCATTTTTAAAAACACAGATGTAAATCAAGGGTGTAGGTTATAAACAGTCTGATACTAATGAATGGCCAGCCGAAATTTCACTGAATTAGCTAATTGAAAATCCCCAAAAAACGCAACATTTACCCGGCATGGCTGCAACATTCTAAATAGGAGTTGTGTCGTATGTCTTGAAAGATGTTGAACTAGGTCACGCGGATGATTCCTGATATTGTATGAAATAGCACAATTCAGGTCTGCTTCTAAATTTGCTTTCTATTATCAACTTGAGGATGTAACTCAATATTTTGATTATTCTATTTGAAACCAAACTTTTTTAATAAGGAAGAATTATGACACAATGTCATTTGATAATCAAAACTGCTACTGCGCCGTAGAAGACTATGTAATGCGGAATAACCTTGTATCTTATATCGGTATTTATACGCTGTATGTTTTATTTAGATTTATTTTTTATTTGTACTAACGTTTTTTCGTTTTGTTATTTCTTTTTTTTTATTCTTTTTCGGTGTCTGCTTGTTAGAACCTTAATGAAACGTTGTACATTCCTTGGGTGGCGTATGGAGGACGTGGGCGATGTACAAACACTACATATTAGAGCTTTTCCCTTCCGAATTATAATCAGTCGCATCCAGAGTGCGAGCGATATTTATGAAGGGGGGGGAGGTGGTGGCTTACCGAACAGATAACCATTTCGATACCAACCCATACCGGAATGTTGATAAAACCCGTGAGCTGGGTCTAATCAGTTCGACCTTTAAAATTGAATAAAAGGCTACCCGAGCAAACTATAGTATAATGTTGGTCCACACTTCAAACGAAATTATCATCATGAGCACTATTTGATGAGAAATTTTCTATTTAATTACAGATTAAACAAATGTGATGAAAGCCGATGCGTGAATATAGATTCCAAGCATACATCAGTATAGGTAAGTTGTAAGAGTCCTCGTATTCATTTATACTCCACACTAATTTGAGTGTGTATTTTCTAGTATGCAACTAATTTTTCTCTAACTTCCTTAAAAACATCGAATTCATTGTTGAAGCATACAAAAACGTTTTTTTTTTTGTCATATTTGGGAAGAGTTCTTGACTGTTGCACAAAGTATGGCCTATTGAGGGGTCATTTGACAAACACAAGAAGACTATTCGTTCTACATATTTAATAGGTGATAATTACAATAGAGCGTGTGTGATTAAATAAAAACAAAGCATGATTACTTTACAAAAATAGCGTAATGATAAACTAAATAGTATGTACAAACTTCTTCCCCAAAAAAGCAAGGTTCGTTCCCTTCTGCTTTTATGTTTCGATATGTGAATTCCTTTTGATCTATAGCCTCCACAGACAATTCAACAAATCACAATTCCGATCGCGTCTCTTATGAATTGAAAGTATACTACCAAATTGATTTCAAATTCTTTTTCCTCTGCAGTCATTTTCATTCTTTTCTCATCAACTCCAGTAGTCCTGGATTCTGTTTCTCTGATCAGAAGAAAATGTGCGTGTCTTCGTTCTGCACTAGTCAAACTCATTTGGAGCCGAGCCAATCCATTGCTTATGTCTTCTATTGATAACTCAATTGTATTAACACTTTTGAGTGAAAAGCTTAAAAAATAAAATTATATCAGATTAAAATATTTTTCCCTCGGTGCCCCCTTCTCGGGTGACCCTCGTGGCAACTTCTCGTCTGAGTGCTCAATGCCCCCGGTGCCTCAGCTTCAGGTGCCCCCCCGCTGGGAGTTGTCCCATTTTCGGTCACCCAACCCCAGGTGCCTGGCCCCCTTCGTGCCACACGTTCGGCTTCTCGGCGGCCTCCGACCCGCCCCCCTTCCATCGGATGCCCCCCTCCAACCTTCGGTGCCCCCGGTGTCCGTGTATGCCTCCCACGTGACCCCCCCCCCCCCACCGGTTGCCTCAATGTCGTGCCCAGCCCTCGTCCCAATTCTACGGCGGTGCCCCTGATTCGAATCCGATCGGAAGCCGGTTCATCCTGTGCCTTCAATCTTCGTACTCGTGCCCTCCCCTCGTGCCCCCTCGTTCCCCTCCCTTCGAGCCACTCGTTGCCCTTATTCCTGTTCGGTGCCCCCCCTCTCGGTGTCCCCCAATTCGCTCCCCCCGGCCGGTGCCATCCCCACCCCCCCCCCATCCCCCGCTCATGCCACCCGACCCCCCCTTCTTCCGTCCCTTCGTCCCCTCGGAAGTCTCGGTGCCTCCATTCCGTCTTCGTTCGCTGTCCACGCAGCGCCCCACATCTCTGAGAAAACTCCCATAGGACTCGGTGCTACCGCCTGCATAACCCTGAGCAATGCTACCCACCGCATATACCCAGCATAGCGCGTGCGCACTTGCGCTTGCGCCCATACTTATGGAGAGGCGCACCAGGGCGCTTGCGCAACAATCCAAAACTTGTACGTCCAATTTTTCCCACATTACTCAACCCGCTAAATAGCTCTGAACATAGTTGCTACTCCAGGATTCTGTCTTCGGTTACACCCGAGGGATGCCTTCTGATTCTAACCACCTACCCAACTCACTCCTGGCATAAGGTAAAAGTCGTCAATCCCTCCTGGCCTTCTACAAACGGTCTGCTCTCTCTACAACATTTCATTAAGGATTTAAAAAATATAACAAATTAAAATACGGGTAAGCTGGGTGCCCCCGCTACAACTCCAACCCGAAATGTAATTTCTGTATATGTGTCCGCCATTTCCTTGATTCCAGCAGCAGGTTGCCCGCTCTTAAAGCTTTGCGGATTGCCACGTCATCGGCCATAACTCATCGGAAGGTGCCAGGTCTTATTTTTTTTTTTTTTTTAACACAACACATTGCGCATGGGTTGGTCTACTGGTATTACGCGCCCCAACGCCTACTCCCAATTTGCCCACTCGGAGCTCTGACCGACCTCCCCCTTATCTCCGCTCGCGCTGGACGACCGGCACACCAAAACCCTGGTGCCTCCCCATATCCGGCCCAACCCTCTCATCCACAACTCTCGCCCGGTTGCCGGATGCGGTGCCCTCGTCTGATGATCACTCATCACAAAACACCCCACAACTCTGTAGCCCTGCCCACGATACCCAATTATGCGCGCCTCTCTGACTGCGGAGATCGATCCAATTTATTAACTTCTTAACATGCTAACTACATAGGAGCAGCTACAGTCTCTCTGAGGAGGGTGTCCCGAATTGGGCCTTATAAACCAGTCCCCAACGCTCATTTATGGTGGCCTAAAGGTGCCAAAACATAATATATGCATCTGCTCTCGAGTGCCCACCAACGCACCTCACTCGGTTTCCACTGCCAACTAAACTCAAGAGATGCGCCCCCCACCACCCGATGCTCCCCCTCTCATTGGTGCCGCCCCACATACCAATTGCCTCGATCACCATCCCACTCCTGGATAAAACTCCTCCAGCGAACGGTGAGCCCCTGCTCGGAGCTTGCCTCCTCTTCGCCCTCGGACCCCATATTAGCCGCTTCCCTCGTAGCTTTGAACATAACCATTTCTACGACCTCACCTCTCCTAACCTCGCAGGAGCCCGCACCCCCTCGAGTTTTTCCCTGCAATTAATGAAGCCATCTGGATCTGTCTTCTATACTTTTTTCCCAGCCCCCCTCTCTTCTACCTCGGTGCCCACCCACCACTACTTCTAACGTAGTACATAACATTTGAATTATTATATTACCCGTATATCTTGTAGAAATAATGATCCGCGTCAGCTCCAATTAAAGAGCTTTGGCTGCAGACTTCCGTTCCCGGAATTCGTTTTCATCGAGGATTCCGATTGCGGGGGCAAAGGAAGGGCCAACTTGGGCTTGAAACTTAGATTGAATTAAGAGGCTAAGGCAAGAGGCTTAAAAGCCTTACCAACATAACCGATGCAAATGGGCCTCGCACTAAAACCCAAATAGCTCCTCCTCCAACTTCTTACATAGGTGATTCACGCCACAGCACCAGATTGCCCAAGTTCGTCGGCCCTTGACCTCGGTGGACACTTCCCCGCGCCCCGCAGGTCCGCCATTTCTAACCTCCCACCTCGTGTGCCAGGGGCCAGGTTAGCCTTGATGCCCACAACCACCCCCCCGCTATCGCAGTCCTGTGATTCCGAATCAAGCTCGCGCCCGTTCACTGACACGCCGACAGCCCACGTTTAGAAAACGCAGGTTGATCCGAGTAAGACTGAGCCCAACACCGCGGTAAGGCTCCAACAGCATAACCCACTCCGGAATGCAAGTGCTCACGAATGGGGGCCGTGACCACACACCGGGGAGCACAATTTTGAAATTCTTTTTTTCGACAACCAATCAAAATCCAAGGAAAATGATTCTCCGAAAAACGAGGAACACTTCATATCAAAATGCCAGAAAGAAGTTCACCAACAAACGCGACCGGATGCACAAGCTTATCCATAGACCAGGATAGATAGGTAAGTGGTCTGCAGATCTGCACAAACCGCAAGCTAACTTATCCCCCAAGTGAAAACACAATCTCCCTTTCTGGTTTGTTTTTTTATACTCAAAAGATATGCCCATGTTTTTTTTTTATGTTGCCTTTGCATATAGCTTCTTTTTTTTTTTTTTTGCCGCTTTTCCCTCTTTCTTTTTTGCTGGCGGACTGGCCTGGAGAGTGTGCGCGCCGCTTTCCTGGTTGACGCACATTATTTGTATATTTCTCTTGATTGTGACACAACAAAAACCAAGCCCCGTCAACGTCCAAGCCCAATCTCTGCCAATTTAATAAAGACCTCCCACGAGTGCCACTCCGCCCTCGTGCCGAGATGATGACCGTCTTGCCAGCGGCCGCTCCTTAAAGTAAGTCTCCTAAACAAGTTGGTTATCCCCCCCCCCACACACCAAAGTCACAACGCACTCGCACTACTCCAGGTTTGATAATTAAGGCCCCACACCTCCCTAACCTATGCGCCCGGGCCGGGCCCAGTCCAAGCTGATTATCAACGGAATTTCAGAGATGCCTGCACCTTCAATTGTGCCTGTACCTCTCATAATCGAACCCCGCTCTTTTCACACCTTCATGAAAAACTTCCTCTAGTGGACTCTAGTATGTTGTCTACCGGTGTGTGCCCCCCCTTCCGTTCGTGCTTTCTTCTCTTTCTTGATCGCCTTTTCCCTCCATTGTTTCTTGTATCTTCTTGCTTCGGCTGGCTCGCAAAGCCGCAAGTTTTTACATCCTTCCATTTTTTCATCACAAAATTTCCCCTTAATAATCTTTTCATTTCATCTCCATCGGACCACTCTCTCAGTCTCTTTCCATCACATCGTAGCCGGGTTCCCAATCGATCCCATAAATTCAAACCTCGGTCCAGCAATTTTTTCTAGTGCCCACACCCTTATCGTTCTCATCGGTGGGTGCCTTCCCACACAAATCATCACGGGCCCCCCGTTCCCCCTTGCCACAAAACACCCAAAAAGCCCCAAATCCATCTCCCTCGGGTCATCCATGTAGTTAAATTACAAGATGGTTCGGAATTGCTCACTCACCCCATAAATTCAATTGTCTGTGCAGTTGCTCTCTTCTTCTTCTAGCCGAATTTGATGATGCATAGCCTGCATGTGGACATCCTCCATTATGTGTCACGTCCTCATGCTTACCGATTGAACTTCCATCTTCCTTCAAAGACAAACAACCATGCAACCTCTTGATCCCTCGTCTGTGATCTCATGTGATTTTGTCGCTTGGGTGCTCTTTTTGCTTCGTGTGCGGCGTGCGCGCTGGTCAGGGTTGGCCCCATCAGGTCGTGGTGGCGCCATCCTCTGTCACGATTAAGAAAAATACAACCCTCTCCACCCTTACCACCCCCTGACGATACCTCACTTCTTTCGAGGTGCCCCCCTCTTCCTCCGGTGCCCAATGCCCCTCGGTGACCATTGTCTCGACTGCCCAACCTCGTGGGCCTCCCGCCCAGGGTGACTCAGATCTGAAACGCTATAGCAGAAACCCCACGAGTGCCTCGAACCTTGTGTCTTTTTATTATGTCTCTTTTTTTTTTTCTAGGTTGCTCTTGATTGGTTTGTGTTATGTAGTTGATCCTTTTTTTCTTTTTTTTGGTTTTTTCTTCCTTTGTTGTATTTGGTCTCTCTTTTTGTGTCTGTGGGTTTTTTCAATATGCAACTCTCGTGATTTTGAAATGGTAGGACAAACTACACTAGCTACGCCCCCGTGCCAGTGAGACAGAAACTATTCGGTATATGCTTCGGACCCTAAAACCACGCGGCTATAAGCCACTGCAACCTAACAACCCCCTGGCCACCTGCACTGCACTCCCACACCAATCTCACCTCTAAACTCGCCCAACTCTCGTGCCCCTCCAAATGTTAGCGACCACCCAGTGCCATGCGCGGAGCCAGAGAACCCGCCAGCCCGGCTGTTCGGGGGGGTGTCCTCCTAATATCCTGGTCTAAGTGCACGTAAGTTCGGTTCGGTGCCCCCATCCTTTCTAAAAGATAGCCAAAACCCAATCCTCTTTCATTTTTAACCTAGAGAACCATTTTTTCCTTTACTCTTTAAGGCGATAAGCTCATAAAAAAGTAAACCTTTTTCCTTTCACGGCGGAGCTTTGCTCCCTACGGTGTTTGAGGTCTCAAAAAAAAAACACACAAAAAAAAAAATTTTTTTTTTACAAACCTTTTTCCTTGCCTTTATTAAAAATCTCATTTTGGCTCGGGGTTCACCCCTCCAGGTGCTCAGTGAAACAGTAACCGTGTAGCGTCTCAATCCATTGCCTACCGGATCGCCATCTCCGTCTTTTTTTCTACTTTCTTTTTCCTTTTCCTCTTTTCCTCTTCTCTTTTTTCTTCGCTGCTCTCTTTTTTTTTTTTTATTTTCCCTTTTCTTTTTGTTCTTTTCTTCTCTTAGTGTTTGTGTCCTCTCCTTTTATCTTTACTGTTTTTTTTTTTACATCGTTATTCCCTTTCTTTTTATTTTAATCTTTCTTTTTTGGTTTTTTTTGCTCGTTGGTAGTGCCTTCTCTTGCCGTTTTTTTTAAATACTTCTTAGGGGTTTTTTTTTTGTTTTTTGTCTTGTTGCGTGTTTTCCTATATATATTTAAACATCTTTGGTGCCTTTTATTTTTTTTTTTCTTATATACCTCGGGCTCTTTTTGTTCCTGTTTTTTTTTTTTTTAAGTAGTAGTAAAAGGTTGTTTTTGTTTGATTTCTCTGTTTTTTATTCTTTTTTTCGGTCTGGTCCTTTTTTGCTTTCTGGTTTTTGTTTGTGTTTGCCTTTCTGTTGATCCTTCGGGGCTTCCTTGTTTCTTTTTTTTTTCTGTTCTTTTTTGTTGGTGCTCTCTTCGGTGGGTGGCTCTCTCTTCCTTCTTCTTATTCGTTTCTCTTTTTTTTTTTTTTTGTTTTTGTTTTGTTCTCCTATTCCTTCGTTGTCCTTTCTTTTTTTTTTGTTTGTTTCTTTTTCTGTTTTATTCTTCATTTTGGTCTTTCTTCCTCGTGGTTGTCCCTTTTTTCGGCTTCTTTCTTTCTTATCTTTTTTCGGTTTTTTTGATTCTTCTTTCTTGTGTATCCTTCCTTTTTTTCTGAGTGGCTCTTTTGTTCGCTTTTTTCCATTTTTTTTCTTTTCGCTCTTTTTTCTTTTTTCACAAAAAAATCAATTTGATATATCTCTCGTCTTTTTTTTTTTTTTCGTCTATTTGCCTTCCTTCCCCTGTTTGCTTCGTCTGTCTCTTTTTTTAACTTTTTCTATGTTTGTGGATCTCTTTTTTTTTGCCTTTTGTTTTCTTTTTTTATTTGTGCTCTTTGTGCCTTTTTTTTTTGCCGCTTTTTTTTTCCCGTTTTTATTTTTTCTCATTGTGTCACTACTTTTTTCTGGGTATTGCCCTCCTTCATTTTTCTTCTCTTCTTTGTTTTTGTCCTTTCTCTTCTTTGTCGGCCTTGTGTCCTTTTCTGGTGGCTCTTCCTTCTTTCTCTTTTCTCCTTTTTCTTTTTTTTTTTTATCTTTTTGTTTGTCTTCCGTTTGTTAGCCTTTTTCTTTGAAACTTTTTCTTGCTGGTGCCAACCTCTCAAATCGGTGCCATCCGGTGCCACCTTGAGGATCCGCTCGCGGCCAGCACCGACACCGGTGGGTACGGCTCAGGATGGGGATCGCTCCATCGGTGCCCAAGAGTGTGGGCCCCCCGTGCCGCACTCGCCGTACATCGGTGCACACCCGTTGCCCCCGGTGCCGCGGAATACAGGTGCCCCCACATCCCGGGTCTAGGGTCGTGCCCAGCCCTCGGTGCCCCCCAGCTCGACTCGGTTGCCCCCCCCCCCAGCCCCGCCCGTGGCGACCTCAGTGCACGGGGCACCCCATCTCTCAGAGCCCCCCGGAGCCCACCGTTGTTTCACTCTTCGTTTTCCGAGTTGTAGCCGCCTCCCCCCGGTTCCTCGTGCCCCACTTCCTTCTCGGTGGCCTGCACTAAACCAAACGGTGCCTCCTCGGAGGGTGCCTCGGTGCAAACTCACGAGGGGCGGCCGGAGGGTCGGTGCGCCACCCTCCGCCTGCCAAACCCCCTCGGTGGCTCGGGCACCCAGATGCGGGTGCCTGCGGTGGCGCACCTCACGGTGCCGCACCGGGTGCGTATGAGCTAGCGAGCTTGCCCCCGGGCATTGGATTTTATTGCTTTTTTTTGGCTCCCTCGGAGTGCCGGCAAATCAGGGCGGGCGGATACACTCAGGATACGGGTGCTCGGGGTGCCCGCCGGCCGTCGCCCCCCGCAACGTCCCTGCCCCGCATACCCATTCGAGTGGCCCCCCCCGTCGGTGCACCCCCTTTTTCAGGGGTCGGTCAAGGATTGCCCACACCCGTCCACAGTGCCAGCCACCAATCGTCAGGTGCCCCCCCCCCCCCCACCCCGCCCGCGCCCCAATCGCAAAGGGAGGTGCCCAAGCCTCGGATGTCCACCCGCGCTGCCTTCTGACCTCCGGTGCCCCGGCGTCCCACAATCCCGTGCCATCGCGCGGATGATTCCACATAAACACAGGTGGTGCTCTCCCCCAGCCACTCGGACGCCGCGACCACGACGAGTGCCATTTTCGGGGGTTGAGCGGTGGTCCGGCCTGCCGCGCGCGGCGTAGTGTGCCAAAAAAATGAAAAACGGTGCGCAAAAAAAACACACAAAAGCAACAACTATTGTCCTGCCAATCCAGGTGCCTCTTTCCACAGATCAGGTGCCCCCACCACAAACAGTTTCCAAACCATTACTACGGCTGCCCCATTAACACCTTCGTCCCCCTCCTCCCCAACGGAGAAGCAATCGCCGGTGGGTTCCCTCGGTGTTGCCCCTGCGCGTCAATCGAAATCTGGCCGGGTTGCCGTGCAAACACAGAGGACGTGCCACCAAACCCACCTCGGTGCCCATGTGCCCCCACATCTCCTCTTAATCCCGGTGTTCTTTTGCCCCTTTCCTCTTTCTCGTGCTGTGCGCCTCTCTCCCACCGCCCCCTACGGGGTGCCCTCTCCTCCTTCTGCACTTAAACACTCGAGGTGGCCCACATGGTGCCCACCGAACATCAGTATTGCCAGCCCACTTTCAACAAAACGACGAATCGGCGGTGCCCAACGACTCGGTGCCCGCCACGGTGTCCCGAGGTGTTGCCACCCCTCGGTGAATCGGGTGGTGGCCCAACATTTTCTACCGTGGCAGTGCCTATTCCTCCGCTGCCGGAACAACCTACTTTACTGGCGCGGTTGTGTAACTTTGCCACCAGGTGCCCCCGGTGAATCGGTTGCCGTCCCCCACCCACGTTTAGTGACACGTCCTCGGGTGCCCAGGTCCCCCCACCCCACCCCCCAACACTTCAACACTCAGGCGCCTGCAACGCCACGTCCAACACCTCAAAACTCGGTAGGTCGGATGCACCTTTTTTTTCGGTTGCCTTTTTCTCCTTTGCCCACTCTCGAGTTTTGGGTCTGTCCCTATTCCTCGGTGCCTTCTTCTTCCTCTCCCCTCAGTAGGCCACCCCACTCGGTGCACTCAAGGTGCCGCCCCACACGGAAGAACCAATTCAACTCGGTGGCCGGTGCCCCACGACCCTCGGAGGACGGGTGCACCCCGAAATTCAAAGCCCGGTGCCAGCCCGGTGCCCTCGGTGCAAGGAACACCCGGTGGCCGCCACAGGTGCCCACCCGCCGGCCGACAGCCCCCCGGGATGCCAACCGGTGGCCTGCCAGCGGCGCGACCCAAACCCCGTGCCTGCCCCCGTTGCCAACAAACTCGGTGACCAGTAGGCCCACCCAGGTGGGCCAAACTATCCTTTCTGTGCCTCCTCCTTTCTATCGTGGCCTTCTCATGGTGCCCGGGTAAGGTACATATTCTCTATACTTGTACTTTCCGGTCTGCCTCTGTTTTGCCCTCGGTGCCCCTTGTACCGTGCCCCCACCCCCCAAGCCACACAAACTCGGGTTCGGGGATGCCACCACTCGGTCGGTGTGGCCTCACCGTCCGCTCTGGTGCGTCCTTCTTCGACCACGCCAACCCTTCGGACGGGTTGCCTTTGCTCCTCACCAACGCCCAAAAAAAACCAAAAACAATTTGTGCGTTGCACCCATGGTGCAGTGCCGTTGCCTGCAATATGCAACTCCGGTGCCCCATCCGGGTTTGGTGGGGAATATGCCACGTAGAGCACCCGGTGGCCCCAAACCCGCTGCCCCATCTGTGCCCCCTTGCCCCGGTCCACTCACCACGGTGCCCCGTCGTTCCCCCAACCCTGCCTGGTAACCCACGCGACCCTCATGGCCCCCCCCCTCCGCTCCTTACGCTCACCTTCGTAACCGGTGCCCAGCCCGGAGCCCCTCGGTTGCCCTCCACCCGGGGGCGATCCGGTGCCCGCCCGGTCGGCCGCCCACGGGTGGCCCTCGGTGGTTACGGTGCCCCACTAGGCGAGCCACCCATCCGGCCCCGGTCGGGTGTGCCGCCCCCCCCTCTAATCCGGTGTCTCCGGGTGGTGGTGGTGCACGGTGGCGGGTTTGCCCTTCAGGCCGTGGCCCTGCACGGCTACCTCCGGTTCGGTACACCGGGGGTTCACGGTTCGGGTGTGCCCCCCGCCTCCCCCTCGGTGCCGTGGTCGTGCCCGTGTGCCCCCCCATGCCCCCCCCGCCCCCCCCCTCTGCCCTGCTCGGGGGTGCCCTCGGTGGGCCCCCCACGGTTGTGCCCCCCGTGCCCCCCCCCCAGCTCCGGGTCTCACCCCCCCCCTTGCTCGGTGCCTCCGGCTCGCACCCGGATGGCCCTGTATTCCGGTGCTCGGTGGTGCCCGTGCCCCGCCCTCCCCCCTCCCGCCCCTGCGGCTGCGTGTCCGAGACCGGAGCCCTTGCCTCGTGGGCCCTACTCGGTGGCCCGTGCCGCCTCCCCCCCTCCTCACCCTCGGATCCCCCGGGGGTGCCCCACCCTCTACTCGGGTTGCCCGCGTCCTCGGGTTACCGGCGGTGTGCCCGGCCCTCGTGGGAGCCCACAGGCCTCCGCCCACTCGCTCGTTCGGTCTCCGGGTGCCTCCGTCATTGGGAACGCTCCGGTTGCCCACCCCACCTATTAAAATAAATAGTGCAGCCGAAACCCCACATCTCCCGACATCAGGGTTGCCGTATCCAACACCTCGGCGTGCCCACCCGGTGCCCCCCACCCTTGACACCTCGGAGGGCACCTCTCCCCCATCGGGACCTCCAGGCCGAGGGTCCCCCACTCCCATCGGGTGCCCAGTGCCCCCCGACTACATGGGGTGGCCGAGCGCGAGATTTAACTAGCTCGAAGGAAAACGGCTTGACCAAAAAGGCTCTGAATTATCACCACAGTCACGTTGCTGCAAAGACAAGGAGCTGCTGAGCCCTCGGGTGCCCCCCATCAGGTGCCCCCGGCGCGCCTCGGAGACCGGTGCCATTAACCCCGTGCCTGCCCCTCGATCGTGTACCTCGGAGGTGGCCACCTCCGGCGGTTGGCCCCGTGCCTGCCCGGTGCAATCGGTGCCCTCGGTGCCCCCCGACCATCGGCCCCCCCCCTACGTGGCATCGGTGTCCGCCAACCGGTGCTGCCCCCTTCGTGCCCGTGCCCCCGTGCCCCCCCCCCACAATCAGGATCGGGGCCCGGGGGGGGGTGGGGGGGGCGCCCCATCTCCGGGTTGCCTAAATCAAGGTTGACCCTCGAGTGCCCACCACCCCCACCCCACTTTCACCGGTGGCCCCCCCCCGCCTGACACGGATGCCGCCTGCGCCCCCCCGCCCACCCGGTGCCCCCTGCGCCCACCCCCACTACCCTCCTTCAGCGGGCCACCCCGGGTGCCCCCCCCGCACCTCCCCACTCGGTGTCCTTTGCCCCCCCCCCACAGGTCGCGCCCTCGGTGCCGGTCGGGGGGTGTCTGCTGCCCCCTCGGTGGTGTGCCACAATCTCGGGTGCCCCCCCCCGCCGCCGCCCCTCGGTGCCCACCACTCCCCCCCTGGATCATCGGTGCCCACTTGGCCCACCCACCTCCTCGGCCCACGCGTGGCCCTGCCCCCCAACTCGGTGCCTCCCCCCCTCCCGCCCGGCCCCGACTTCCCCCCCCCCCCGAGCTAAACCGGTTCTCGGGATCGGTGCGTCCATCCTCCACCCCCACGTCAGGTGACCCCACGTTGCCCCACGTATGCCCCTCCGTGCCCTCGTGCCCAAAGTGCCGCTTGCCCCCCACCCCCCCCTCCCCTGCCCAACTCAGGTGCCACCAGCCCCCCAGTGCCCCCCCCCCCCACCCCCCCCGTGCCCCCCCCGGTTACCACTCCTCGGTGCCACGGTGCCCCCCCAACCAAACCCATCCGCCCCACCCCCCTCGGGGGCCTCGCCCCCCCATCAGGTGCCACCCACCCCGGGAGCGCGTGGCCCCCACATCGGTGGCCACTCGGTAGAACTCTCGGGAAATCGTGTGCCCCCTCCTGCCCCGCATCGGTGTCCCCCGGTGCCCGCCCCACCTGTGCCGCCCGCCCCCCGGCCACAACGTGCGGCCCCCCTCGGTGCCCCCAACCCCCCCCCTCGTGTTTGCCACCCAGGTTCGGGGCCCCTGCCAACACCCCATCGGTTGCCACCATCCACGTCTAACCGGTGCCCCTCCCCCCGCGTCCGGTTACGGGAGCCCCCCCACGGTGCCGGCAGTGTGCCCACCCGACCTGGGCGCCCCCCACCCCCCGGTACTCGGTGGCCTCATCGGGAATTCGGTGCCCTCCCCGTTGGTGCCGTCTCCCGGTGCCCGTGCCCCCACCTCCCCGCCCGGTGCCCCTGGTGCCTTGCCCACGTGCCCCCTCGGTGCCGCCACCCCTCCGTGCCCGATTGCCCCCAAATGTACCGGGCGGTCCTCCGTTGGCGTCGGGCCTGTGCCGACCACCGCCCCACCACCCCCGCCCCCGCCGACCGTGCCCCCCTGTGCCCACTCCCACCTCGGTGGGCCCTGCCCCCGCCAGGTCCCGTTGCCGTGCCCACCCTCTCGGGGCCGCACTCGGCGGGGTGCCCCTTGCCCCCCGTCGGCATGCCAAAGCCCCCCCACCGGTGCCGTAGCCCCCCCACGTAGCCGCGTGCCCCCCCCCCCTCAGGTGCCCTCCTCGTTGCCCGCCCCGAGCCACGCCCCCGTCTCCGGGGGGGTGGTCCCCCACCGTTGCCTCCCACGCTCGGTGTGCCCCCGCCCCCCAACCCGAATTCGGTGGGCCGTGCCTGTTGCCCTCCGTGGCCCGTGTGCCGCCCCCCCCCACCAATCGTGCCCCCCCGGCCGGTGCCGTGCCCCCCACGTTCCCGGCCCCTCGGTGCCAACACCGGCACGTCCCATCGGTGCCCTTGCCCCCCCGGGCTCGGTGCCCCGCCCCGGTGCCACCACGCCACCCGGGTGTGGAATCCGGGGGGTGCCCCTCCCACTTGGTGCCGCCCCTCTCTTCCGGAGGGCCCCCCCTGCCACGCCTCCAAACACCCTTCTCGGCATCGGGGTGCCCCCCCACCCGCCTGCCGAGCGTGGCCCCACCTCGGGTGCCTCCCCCCCGGTTACCGGTGCCCGGTGCCCCCCTCGTCGGGTGCCCCCGCCTTACCATCCAGGTGCCCAGCCCCCCCAACTCACGGTGCCCCCCTTGGCCGGTTGTTGCCAACTCGTGCCCGGGTGCCGCGGCCACACCCCTACCCGAAATCAGGTGCCATGCCCTAGTGCCATGGCCTCTATACTCCCGACGTGCCCCTCCCCCCTCGGTGCCCTCGTGCCTGTGCCCCCCTCGGTTCCGCCACCCTCCGGTGGGCGAGCCCCCCCCGGTGGGGGACGGTGGCCCCCCCCCCCGCACGGTGTCTCGGTGTGACCCCCCACATGCCATTACCCAACGGATGCCCGGGTGCCTGCCCCCCAATACAAAAATATTCAAAAACAAGTAAAAACTGTGAGGGGGGGGGGGAGACACACACTCTAAACCTCTCACCATATTGAGTAATGGTTTTATAGGAGCGCGGACACATAAAAAAATATATACAAATAATGACACTATTATCTTTGGATGTGTTAAAGGAAAATTAGTTTCTTATAAATAAAAATAAAGACAGCGTTTGATTTTAGATTTAATTGGCACATATTTCGGCCACCTCTCCTTCAGGTGCAACGCTGGACTGAGGTTACAAAGATACAATTTGAGACAAGAGAACACAGAAGCAATAAAGAATACAGGCTGTCAAAGACCGATATCAAGATTAACACCCAATAACAGAGGACAATAGCGGCTACTGACTCGGACGTTGAAAGAGAAAGTCATAATACTGCATCACAAGAAAGTCAAAATCAAAAGAGAAAGCCATAATACTGCATTACAAGAAAGTCAAAATCAAAGAGAAAGTCATAATACTGCATTACAAGAAAGTCAAAATCAAAAGAGAAAGTCATAATACTGCATCACAAGGAAGTCAAAATCAAAAGAGAAAGTCATAATACTGCATCACAAGGAAGTCAAAATCAAAAGAGAAGATCATACCACTGCATTACAAGAAAGTCAAAATCAAAAGAGAAAATCATAACACTGCATTACAAGAAAGTCAAAATCAAAAGAGAAAGTCATAATACTGCATTACAAGGAAGTCAAAATCAAAAGAGAAAGTCATAATACTGCATCACAAGAAAGTCAAAATCAAAAGAGAAAGTCATAATACTGCATCACAAGAAAGTCAAAATCAAAGAGAAAGTCATAATACTGCATTACAAGAAAGTCAAAATCAAAAGAGAAAGTCATAATACTGCATTACAAGAAAGTCAAAATCAAAAGAGAAAGTCATAATACTGCATTACAAGAAAGTCAAAATCAAAAGAGAAATTCATAATACTGCATTACAAGAAAGTCAAAATCAATATTGTAAACATTTAAATCAAAGATAATACCCATAAAGCTCAAAAATAAGAAACATGAAAAGTTATAATGCTGTAGAAAACAATAAATGATAATAATACTAAAAATACTAACAAATTAACTAGAGATCAAATTAAAAAAAAGAATAATTAAAGCGACAGATAATTACCATGTTAGAATAAGACTAAAAACATGCTCAGTCCAGCGTTACACTTGAAAGAGAGTTGGCCAAAACATGCTGTGCCAAATAAATCAAAAATCAAATATGTCCTTTATTTTTATTTGGTAAATTCAAGTGTTTATAAAAACAGAAATTTATTTTCTGATGCTCACGATAAAACTAAATTTCTAGAATTGTTTCTTTTAGTGTTATGATTTAGTAATCCCTTACACATCCTTCTACTCCATCATCTTCTAATTTTTACCTTCATTTTACGTGGCAACATTAATATCATACACAGTGCATATTATACGACTTTTAGTGCGCATAAAGTCTTGATTAGACAGAACTGCATGCATGCACAAAGGATAAATCAAATATCAAGATAGAAAATATCAGTCTCAGGGGTATCTGTGTGTGTGACATTTTGATATTCGAGATTTGTCACATGCTTATTGACGTAGAAGTCACATTTTGTCACATGCTGATGAAAATTGCCAAAATTTGAAACATGCCGGTGCGCAGAAGATTGACAGTTCTCAATCTTGCCTTAAAGGCTGATTTTTTAAATAGAGCATTTGACGTAACATTCATGATATATATCAAACGAGGTTTTAACAGGAAAAATCGAGAAAAATCGTTAATTTATTGATTATTTCTAATTATTATTTCTATTTATATAGTTCCATATGGGTGGTCTCCGTGGCACAGTGGCTAAGTACTTCGCCTAGCGATCTTTCGGTCGAGGGGTGTCATTGGAAGTAGTGAGGAAGGGCATCCGGACTTCAACTTTGAAAAGTCGGACAAATAACATCACGATTTGTCTAGAACAAGTACAAGTCGCCATTTGGAGCAAGGAAGGGGAAAAATATCAATCTTGCATATTCCTAATACAAAAAATTATCATTAAAGAATAAAGGAACATTAGGATAATGACCTCCCAAAAAACATGACTTCGTTATTTCATTCAAAAGAAACTAATGCTCCTCTGTGACTTTGTTCATATTTTGTCAGAATATTTTTTCGCGAATTTGTCACATTTTGTCATACCAACAACAAAAAACACACATTTTGTCACATTTCATTTTGAGATGAAAAATTGTCACATAATGTCACGTTTTGTCACATCGGCCCACCCCTGCAGTCTAATCCAAACTCTAGTTCGATGTATAGGACTGCGCAACTATCTTGACAAACACAATTTCATGTCAGGAGATATGGAACATCTTAGTAAATATCCAGCACAATAGATCAAGAATAGCCTCAAGGAGAAATGTTCATATACATGTATATCAGTGGTGGGCAAAGCGTGGCTCACCACCGCTTCTCATATCTAAAGTGGCCTGTGGACATTATTTGAATCGTTGATGTGAAGATGACTCACTCCGACTTTGACATTTGAGAGATGCTTGTAACAGTGAGGGACCAAACCATTAATTAACAACTAAATGAGCAATATGATGGAACAAAATTCACATTCGAATTAGCCAACCATGCTCCTTTCGTAATGAATGTCTTCTCGTGGAAGCGCAAAATGGTCATCACCAGTGCGAATTTATGCTAAGTCACATGGTATTCGATGCCCTGTTGAGCATGTTTCATTACGTAATAAACCACGCCTCAATGAACCTTGAAAGAGGCTATATTAAGTAGAAATAGACTACGAATGGATGAATCCAACCGCAAGATTTTGACAGACCAACATTTTTCAAAAATTCTTGCTGAATTTCATTCGTATACTATTAGTGTACTTCTCCGTCATCTCGATCAGTCATCCGCTGCCGTGCGTGTCCTCTCCATTGATTTTGCCGAGGCCTTCAACAAACTGTCCCATAATACCATCCTATCCATCATCATCGACTTAAAGCTACCTTTTGAGGCTGTTTCTTGGATAACTGACTTTTTATCCAACCGACTCCAGCGTGTCGTGCACAACAACGCCACCTCCGAATGATTCTCCGCACCCAGCGGAGTTCCTCAGGGAAGCGTGCTCGGACCGTACCTCTTCTGTGCTGTCATCGCATCGCTTCGTCCTGTGTGTTCTAACACTCGTTATGTTAAATACGCTGACGACGTGACTGTATTCCACTTTATGCGAGATGCACACGAAGACAACCTCCAACGCGAATTCGAACACATTTGCCAGTGGTCGGCTAGAGCGGGGCTTCCTCTAAACACTTCCAAATCCGTGGTGATGGACATCGCCACCAGAACTGGTATTCGACTCGAAGAAATTGCGGACGTTGCAGGAACTGTCATTCCAAGCGTGACCTCTATGAAAATCCTCGGTGTCCATTTCGCAAAGGATCTTCGCTGGGATATTCACTGCAAGGAGATCTTCAAGAAAGCCTCTAAACGCATTTTTCACAACTATCAACCACTCTTTGCGTCAATTTTTCGACGAAAGGTCCCCAACTCACAGGAATTGTTCCACCCTCAAAAAACCCAGATGTCGTACTGTCCGCTTCTCCGACTCTTTCATCAAGTACTGCTCTACGTGTTCATAATTCCTCTCTCCATGCTGGTTATCATGCTTCATTCATTCATTGTCTCTTTTGTATCATGAAGTCTGCACTGTTTGTAACTGTTTCATGCCTCTGTACTGCGCGCACCGCAGATGTGTGCCAATAAAGTTATTATTATTATTAGTGCTACACCGATATATTCAGTACTCGATTGGCATTAGCACACAACTATAATTGTAGAGACCATCCACGGCTGTTGAAAGCTATTTACGTCTGGGTGAAATGTGTGCACGTACGTGCATGTAGCAAAATCAATTTTATCTTATACGGCTCTTCAGGCGAATAGCTGCACTTACAGACCGCTATTTTTCGATGAAATATGGTTATGTCGGTCACATCACCAAGAAATTCAAATTATTGTCCAATTATGAAAAAGAAAAGTTTCCATGATTTGCTGTAGGCCTATTCGCTCTTTGATACTCACATGAATTGCAGAAAGTAAATTATGATTTCTTAATGATATTATACAAATTAGTTGCGTACAATGCTGCTGTATACATTTACGTGTAAATTGATATGTAATACGACCGCAATACGGTACAGCAGACCTTATGTGCACTCAAAAGTACGAAATAAGAGAACATCAAGCCTACTACTGTCTGTAAAGATTGGTAGCCCGCTATCCGAACTTGGTTGCCCACTGATATATATGCACAGCACGAGCCTCAGCGACCTCAAACAGCAAAGCATTAATGTGAACATAAAACATTTTAATATCCCATTTTTTGAGAATTGCATCCTTTTTCACATAACCATAAAACAGATAAGTTATTTTAGGAAACATGATCACTTATCTAGCATGCATATTAGAGATCGGACCAGTGTAGATAAAGTTGGAACGCCTGTGTGTATGGTAGACCTCGAAAGGAGTTTGCAAATGCACTTTAGAGCAAAAATAAGTAATTGTTAGAAATCTATTCTACTTAGCAATTCTTGATAAGTAGCATTCTACTATCAGCTAACTAAGAAACGCAGTGAGAAAGGCTAATCAAACTAAAAATCTTCAAACATCAGAGAATTATTTTTGCATTTTTTGTCCTTTTTTTCCCTCTATTGGGGGTTCACTGGATGTCAGCAATATTCGCCTCCTGACAGTCATCCTGTGTCTTTAGAATCAAAATTTCAAAATATCAAAAACTGTACATTTCGGGTGTGGCTGCTATTAAAACTCCCCTAATCAGTAGTTTGACTGATGCGATGAGACGAAAATTTCACTTGAAATTGACTTCCTTGCTCACCTGCTGACCACTTGCAAATTATGTGCGTGCATAGAACTTGATTTTAGCACTCATGGTGGATAACTAGAACGAAAATTCAGCGAAATTTGTACAGGAGCAGAACTTATTAAGTGGGCAGAGACCTCAGATCTTAACACAGTTTGAATAGGGGAATTTGTCTATTCTGTATTATAAGTCGACTAATGCTTGTAGGCCTACGTAAATTATCGGTATACCTAGTTTAAAATTTGAATTTAAAAATATACATAAAGTAGGCCTCATCTCATTTTTTATGGTTCGCGTTACTGGTAAAAATGGTGTAATTTTCGAAGATGTCCCTTGCTCTCACATATGCCATCTTTCTAGCTTTTGAGATTTAATCGGCTACATCAATTGACTAAACTCTGCACAAAAAGCAACTCACAGATCAAATCAATCAGATGGACCTTTAATGAATTGAGGTAAGAAATGCAAATGGCATTTTTTTAAGTAAATTTCCGATCACTAACAAATCAGCTTTTGATGTCACAAACGCCGACTACGTGGACACAGAAGAAATAAGGCATTTTCCTTCTATTTCACGCAACACCCGTGCTACAAGCATAGTCAATATTCACATTTATATTGTTGACAGGCCAATTTCATAAAACCAGGGCTACGGAGTCGTCAAATGTTTTGAAAGACTTGAAAGACTCTGGCGCCAGCTCCAAGCTTCGTTGATTCTATGACAGAACATGCCCCGGTTCCTCGGAAGACTTTGATTCATGGCATATGCTATTATAAGTCTGGCTAAACTAACTGTTAGTTAACTTCATAGAAATTAACAATCCCATAGAAAGTCCTAGAATGGAAATTGCATGAAAATTATGGCACACGCTGGGGGAACTTAGTTGGGGCAAAAAGCTAATCGTACGAGCTGGTTTTCTTGTTTTCTTATTTGTATTTATATTTATCAGGCCAATTCTTGATCTGGATTGTTGGCCCTTGTCCAAAGACCATGTGCGCAAAAGCAATAATGAATTTACAAAATAGTTCAGTGGCATGATGACAAAGAAGGAAATCCTTTTAAACGTTCTGTACGTTCATCATTTTGAAATATCGCTCCGATAATCTATCAATAGTATAATCAGACTCTTACAGAATCTTACAGACATCAGAATTATCAGATAAAACATGCAAAGGAACTATGCAACTTATCTGTAGCAGTTTCTCATAGTAAATAAAACATGATCTACATCTATTTAGTTAAAGCAATGTAAAAAGACAGTTGTTTGACAGTGTGTTCTATGTAACCTAAGAACCGGTTGGTCAAGGAGCTCATTCGTTTTTCGTGGTTGCAATGAGTGTGACATTGGCTATGTATTTCAGGCTAACCACGATTCGTCCATGGAAGTTTACATCTTCATAATATGTACCAGTTCATGCAATCTACGTCAACTCAAGAGCATTGAAATAAAAAAAACTTTCGGTAACAAGTAGGGATGCAAAAAAAATGTTTTTTTTATCGACCATATTTTAAATGTATTTCAAATATTTTTTGTTTTTTTATGATGGTCAAGAATTAAGCAATATTTTCATAAACACTTTTACGGAATACGCAGATAGGCATCTGTAATGTATTTCATGCTTTATTACAGATGCCTTATCATTTCATTTTCAATTCATTTATCGCAATGTTCTCTAATCGTGAGCTATCGCGTGGGAATATATGATTCGAGAATCGAGATAGACCAACACATGTTTATTATTATTAATATTATTATTATATATTATTATATATAATTATTATTATATATAATTATATATATATAATTATTATACATTAAAAAACATGTTTGTAAGCGCAAAATTACACAACATCATAAGCAAAACCATCATAAAAAACATATTAAAAACATTGTTTTTTATCCATATTTAAAACATATTTATAATACATATTTAAAATATCGCAACCCTTGTAACAAGCGATTTACGAGAACAAGATGATGTATAAATAACAGCCTGCATCACTTACATTCTACAGCATGAGAAATACATGTATCTCGGAATAAATTCGAAAACTTGCAAATTTCATGTGAAACTAGCAATTATTGTCATACTTTCATTGCAATATAGTATACTAATTGAAAACAATCATTAGTTTTGAAAAATACTGATATCTGAAGGAAATTGAATTTGCCCGGAGCAAGAGCCTCAGTATTCTCGATATACTCCGGCTCCTCAATCCTGCATAAAACACTGACAGCTGATAAAGTCAGTTAATCATCAGCGCCTTACTTCATGAGGTGAGTGAGACCTTTCAGTATCTATGATATGATAAAATCATTTGATAATGTTCTGATCTAACTGAAATGATAGATTTATCCTTCATAAATAATCATTAATCACTAAAATTGAATTCCTTTAGAAAGTAGGTCAGATCAGGAATCGCTGCTGATAAATCACGTGTTTGTTGTGTCAACAACTGACTAAAATCTCAATTTCATAAGCATCTAACCGACTGATAACTGCTTAATTTCACTGATTAGATAAAGCAGCTTTAATTCCAATAGTCCAAAATGGCTGATAAAATGAATCACCCAGCTCGGAAATTTACGGTTTTCTGCAATGAAGTTAAACTTCACGCCGGTAATAAAACCACTATGACAATAGACGTTTCCAGGGTGTCTGATGTCTGATAAATGTGCTGTTGCCTCCGTTTACAGAAACCTCACTTGGACCGGCCTATTGTTAAATTTCAATAGCTTTGTGCCGCTGAAATATAAGTCGGGCCTTATCAGAAGTTTGTATGACCGCGCAAGGAAAATCTGTTCGAATTCTTCCCTTCCAAATGAAGACGAATTTGTTTGATGTTTTCAAGGCGAACGATTTTCCCGAGAATTTGATTCGGCGTTACAATGTAAAGCGTGTTGACATTCCTGAAGTTATAGGGCGGAAAAGACCTTTTCTTAAGAATACCTTTTACTGGAGAATCTCACAGTGGTGTTACCATAAAGCGCATTTATTCGTATGTCAAGCAAGCTTTTCCTCCTGCAAGCCTGTAATTTTGTTTGACACTTAACGCATCCTTATCCGCTCTTTAAAAGACCGAATATCATTTGTCAACCGGTATCATGTCACGTTTTCAATGTGATTGTGGAGCTAGTTACGTAGGCCGGACAGAGAGGAGTTTGTGGAAGCGTATTAAGGAGCATCTGTCACGTTGGATTCGCAGCCAAACCCATGGATCGTGTACATCCTCAGTCTGTAAACATGTGGTTGATTGTGATGACTTTAAAGGTGCTTCTTTCTTGCCCTATTTTTATATTTTGTGCTCATGCAACATATCTCTGTCTCTGCGAATTCTTGAAGCATTGCTTATTTTGAAGCGTGCCCCTCCTTTGTGTATCCAAAAAGAGTTTATTTACAGTCTGTTGTTATCTTGGTAGTTCTGTCCATTACTGTCTTGATTTCTTGCAGGCCTCGAAAGCGCTCGCGTTATCTTTCCAATTAATAAAAGTTTCTTGGCGGCTGCGTCAATTTTATGATCCTACCTTTATCTCTTATCTTTTATGTCGTATCTTTATGATTTGTAAGTCTTGTGATTTCCACTTTGAAGAAAAATATACCCCTACTTGACTTGATTGAGATATCTAACAACCCTTCAGAATGCACAAAGGATATTTTGATTTGTTGGAAGTATTTGAAGCCAGATACTTTAATGCTGTGGTACGGGTATTCTCAGGGATGAAATGTAAATTTCTTCCCTAAAACATTCATCGTGTAATTTGTCAATGCAGAAAAATAGCTCTAAACTAATAGCGCAGCCAAGAACGACGGTTTTTATAGTCCAGTGAGGTTACTTTACGAAGAAACACGGTAAAGTTAAAGTGTTTTGTGAAACGGCGATACCTGTAGGACATAGATGTCATCAAAGAATTGAAGCTTTATGCTAACTATGCTAAGGTCAGCCGTTCTATCACACAACTGATCATAACTAAGATAGGTCTGGTGACGCATGAATTATGAATATGTTATATAGTATGATGCGAGTTCTCTATCAGCTATAGACTGCTTTTATCAGTTCTTCATGAAATTAACGTTCTATCAATTGATAACTGACAATTCATAAAGTTCTCATGAAACAGGCCTGATGACAATTAAAATTGAGAAAGTGCCAAATAAGCCATGTGCTGCCATTTGTAGCCAAGCCTCTCGCAAAATCGGCGATAAATAGATGAAAGCCGATATTGAAAAGAAGTAACACTGTTTATCTTATATATAAAATGCAAAACGCCGACAAACTCCTCCTAAACCATGAAACTTTACGCCAATATGATACTACCATTTGATAGAACAAAAAATTTGTAGTTAAAACCGCCCGGTCTCATTTCCCAAAGTATCATAATTACAGAGAAAAGTAGACTTTATGTAAATTTTTACCGAAAAAATATTAATTACACAAGTAACTACATTAAATTTACAAATGAACTCCTCATTTGCTTTCAAAAATTGGCTCGCTATACATGCGTCTCATTGCTTCTAATGTTTCACGACGGATTCAGCAACAGCCAATGAGAACGCGATCTAAATAGTAAGACAGCCAATCAGTGTAGGCGAATACGATTCGTGTGTGCTACGCAATAACAATTAACAAATCACAAGGCCAAACATTCAAAGAGGTTGGCATAGACCTAGGGGAACACGCATTTATTCACGGCATGTTATATGTTGCCTTATCGAGATGCTGTTCTAAATCGTCGGTGAACATAAAATCTCCGGAGGGTCGTGCCCGAAATATTGTATATCCCGAAATTCTGTCCTAAAGGTGAGTTGGCAAACTTGGTATGCAACAATGTAACTAGCACTGTCTTAATTTAACATACTTATGCATATAAATCCTGGACGAAGTCCGGGGCCTTACTAGTTCAAAATATTTGCAAAAGGAACATGTAAAGACTCACTGATGAATTTGTAGAGACCACCAGACGGATCCAACTCATGATGCACCATCAAGCGGCAGATGGTTTCGACTACGGACGGAGGATGAGCATGAGGAGGTGGTCCTTGTGACCCTCCGGAAATGCTGCCGAAAAATCGTTGACAAAACACATGGAAAGTCCTGGAAAGCGAAGTCGCATTGTTTTAGCAAGATTCGGACCAAGAGAAATTTCTGTTTTACTTACAACATCTTCAGATGAATGGTCATTTGATTCATGACCGTATGCGGTAAAGGTTCGATCGTACCAGCGCCTTTGATTTCAAAGGGAAGTGCAAAACTAGATCCATTGCCCATTTCATTCATATCCCACATCAGATCAGCTAATCTTTGCAATACAGCGCATGTGTTATTCATTTGAGTCGAATCTAAAAAGCAGATTTACGTATCAAAAATAGATAAATGCATCGATTCTTTCCAAAACGAATATTTTGTGGATGAATACTACTTGCATAATTGAGATTGTGGATGGTGGTGACAAGCTCCAAACATCGAGCTACAACCACCAACTCTAGATTTCTTTACTGCTCATTATACACATCACATTTACGTGACACTCTCAGATAATGATTTAGTTGTCTGTACGGGAAGTCAGTCATGATGAATTCAAAAGAAAATTCTCTCCCAATTTTACAGCTGCTCATTTTATTGTAAAATACTCGCAAATACACCCGACGCGTTTCGTCTACACAGATTATGTCAAGGGTTAGAAACTGTTGCTGTACAAGTGGGTTTATATACAAATTTGTCAATGAAAGCAGCTCATGTCGTCTGTTTAGTTTTGGCATGTCCGTCGCAATTAAGCGAGATTCAACCACCCTAGTAGTGATCACTGTTTGCTGTTTATCAACAATTTTATCAATAATTTTGCTGTCGACGCTGCTAATAAATACTGCAAGAACAAATATTTTTATCAGATGTTTCGCAATTCCAAGCTAGCTTTTTTCCAGGTTTACTGGTTATGTGAATTGGAATATCATCTATTGATTTTTCTCAAAAAGCTATCTCCAAGGATATCAAGAGTCAAATTCAATTTGTTTTCTTCAATGTTACTCTCAGACAGTACACAAGTAGGCTAATACATTGTGCGTGAGCAAACATTATCAAGACAGTAGCAACTTCTGATCAGTCATGCGAACGCACAAGACGGGGCAGTCAGCTTCTAACTGCCTCAAAAGGCGTGGTCACCAGATGTGGTCAATGTCACATATTGTCACCAGACGTGGTCAATGTCACATATTGTCACCACACGTGGTCAATGTCACACATTGTCAACAGACGTGGTCAATGTCACATATTGTCACCAGAAGTGGTCAATGTCACATATTGTCAACAGACGTGGTCAATGTCACATATTGTCACCAGACGTGGTCAATGTCACATATTGTCACCACACGTGGTCAATGTCACATATTGTCACCACACGTGGTCAATGTCACACATTGTCACCAGACGTGGTCAATGTCACATATTGTCACCAGAAGTGGTCAATGTCACATATTGTCAACAGACGTGGTCAATGTCACATATTGTCACCAGACGTGGTCAATGTCACATATTGTCACCACACGTGGTCAATGTCACATATTATCACCAGACGTGGTCAATGTCACATATTGTCACCAGACGTGGTCAATGTCACATATTGTCACCAGACGTGGTCAATGTCACATATTGTCACCACACGTGGTCAATGTCACATATTGTCACCACACGTGGTCAATGTCACATATTGTCACCAGACGTGGTCAATGTCACATATTGTCAACAGACGTGGTCAATGTCACATATTGTCAACAGACGTGGTCAATGTCACACATTGTCACCAGACGTGGTCAATGTCACATATTGTCACCAGAAGTGGTCAATGTCACATATTGTCAACAGACGTGGCCAATGTCACATATTGTCACCACACGTGGTCAATGTCGCATATTGTCACCGCACGTGGTCAATGTCACATATTGTCACCACACGTGGTCAATGTCACATATTGTCACCAGACGTGGTCAATGTCACATATTGTCACCAGACGTGGTCATTGTCACATATTGTCACCAGAAGTGGTCAATGTCACACATTGTCACCGCACGTGGTCAATGTCACATATTGTCACCACACGTGGTCAATGTCACATATTGTCACCAGACGTGGTCAATGTCACATATTGTCACCAGACGTGGTCAATGTCACATATTGTCACCGCACGTGGTCAATGTCACATATTGTCACCGCACGTGGTCAATGTCACATATTGTCACCAGACGTGGTCATTGTCACATATTGTCACCAGAAGTGGTCAATGTCACATATTGTCACCAGAAGTGGTCAATGTCACATATTATCACCAGACGTGGTCAATGTCACATATTATCACCAGACGTGGTCATTGTCACATATTGTCACCAGACGTGGTCATTGTCACATATTGTCACCAGACGTGGTCAGTGTCACATATTGTCACCAGACGTGGTCAATGTCACAATATTGTCACCACACGTGGTCAATGTCACATATTGTCACCAGAAGTGGTCAATGTCACATATTGTCACCAGACGTGGTCAATGTCACATATTGTCACCAGACGTGGTCAATGTCACATATTGTCACCAGACGTGGTCAATGTCACATATTGTCACCAGACGTGGTCAATGTCACATATTGTCACATTTTGTCGCATTGGACAGTCCCTATAATTACACTCCTACTACTTTGTGCATAATCAATTGCTTAGTTTCGATATGCGTTTTCAGAACAGCGGTACTCACATGCATTCAGCGTGACCACCATCTGCGACAGATAAGTTTCTGAAAATACTGGACGCCTTTCCTTGATCAGAGCTAAGCTCTCTCCCAGCATCTCAGCACCTTCTTTCAATTGAGGAGGCATTGGACGAGGCAATCTGTCGGTGCCACCACCACTTTGTTCTGCCTTTCGTAAGATACTAAGCCAAACACATACAGCAGCGAAGCGTTGATGTCTATCTGCTAACAAATCATCCATTCGGGTAGTGGCGATCCAATTGAAATCAACTGGAGCATAGAAAATGTCCAGAAGATGGAGCGCAGGAATGAAGTCCGACAGCTGAAAGAATGAGAGAAAGATTAGTCTTATTCATCATGGAACAAAATATTTTTGTAATGTGACATGTCAAATACCGTCGTTGTTTACTGTAGATGAAAATATCACTCATAATTATTTACACGAAATTGGTAAAGCGTCATTTTACAATACGAGGTAAACTTTCTATGACGAGAGAGCGCAGCGATCGAGTCATAGAAAGTTTACGAGTATTGTAAAAAGCTTTGCCAATGAGTGTATGTAATTTTATTCTATGCATAGATATAAGAAATGATGGCCATTAGAAACTTCTATGGTCATGTAGAAATCTCTTGCTCACTGGATTTGTCAGTCTGAACTTGTGATATTTGAAATTTGATTCAGGAATCATAATAAAGGCTGCTACTCAAACAAACAGGCAGAGAGCGCTAAAACAGGTTATCATGAAGCGATCAGCCAGCGAAATTATTGAAAACTTAACTCCACGTGCAAGTGCTAAGCGCTACAATAATGCGTGGGATTCTTTCATCAGATTTTCCGAGAAAGAAGATAAACCAACAGAAAGTGACTTCATCAAATACTTTGACTACTTACAGCGTGAGAAAAAAGATGCTAAACACAACGACACAAATTGTATAACTTGTTTTTTCTCCATGAACTGTAAAGTGGTCTCCATGAACTGTAAAGTGGTCTCCATGAACTGTAAAGTTGTCCATGACTTGTAAAGTGCTACTTTACAGCAACACTCTATGAATAGTGAAATGGGGATGTCTATGTATGCATAGAATAAAAGGATTAAACATACTGACTAATACTCACCACATTTCGATTGATAAAGCCAGACAAAAAGTTCAAGATTGCCCACATAATGATTTGTCGAGAATGCGTCCATGAACGACCTTGAATGCGCTGGCAAAAATAATTAATCAAATCGTTGAACAGAATCATTCGCTGAATACCCAAATTGACGAGATAACAAGTGAGATGACTCAACATATGTTCCAGCCAGCGAGAGTTTCCTTCCTTTTCACAAGCCTCCATCAGTTCAATCATGAGGTCCGCGAGAGCAATATGCAGGCCAGACGTAGCAGCTTTCTGATTGAAGGAAAAATGGAAGAAAATATATAGATCGATGTCCCGATATATGTACATCCACATGGTATAGCCTACTGTTAAGCAATGATATAAACATCCAACAGGTAAAATCATAACATTATCTAAAAATCTCAACAAATTTCGTAAAATTGGCATAGGCTAGGTGTTAAGAAGTGAACTTGTATTAAAAGGTGAGTCACTAACACATCACTACCATCAGTTGTGATATGTTGCAGACTACAAGAGTCAATCAACTACTAAGGACACAAAAAATTATGCAGCCATGTCACCCCAACCTAAGTAGGCCTACGGTTAGATCCTCAGCTCCGGATAGAATGTTTTACACTATCAGTGGTCATGTATTCTGACCTAATTATAATGTCTTCAACATAGATTTATCTGAAATCTACCACAAGGCGCGGTGGCTTATCGAATTACGTATTTTCAAAAGTTACATTTTTACATTTTAAGTAGGCCAATAGGCCTGATTTTTTGCTCTGAAAAAGTAGAAGTCCGAAGCAATCTTTCTCTACAGTATTATCATTTCAGAGCTACTTTAAAAAGTAATAGGGATTTCGAATTGTGAAGCATATTATTTGCAATACCAATACTGCCATGTCACCCCAACATGATACTGCCAACTCATCCCAACCCCAGTAAGGTAAAAAAATCAGCTCAATTACAATGTTAATATGATGTGAATGTTTTTATATTGTAGGAGTTCATGCACCATGACCTAAGTAAAATATCTTTAATAATGGTTTATGTCAAATCTATCACAAGACGAGAGTGTCCCAAAAGTTGGGTATTTCCGAAAGTTACGATTTTTGCAAGTAAAATAGTTTTTGCTCCTAAAAAAAGTACAAGTACAAATAATCCGCAGGTATCTTGCTCCAGCATCTTTATTTTAGAGCTACTTCAAAATGTATATTTCGGATTTTTGATTTATGAAGCCTATTAAGTGCAAGACCCCCACTGCCATGTCACCCCAACTGCCAAGTCACCCCAGCTTCCCATATACTAATTAATCATGATATCAACTATGACCGGCAATGATTTCATTTTAGACCATTTTGTTTTTTATGATGAAAATATACCATTTTTAATGAAATATACGTAGGCCTACACCGTAAATAGATCTAGTCATACGAATTTTTCGATTTACACTGCTGCCATTCTACTTCCACTGCTCTTAGCAATGAAGTTAAAATTGGATTCCATGCAGCCATATATTCCAAATAATGAAGACAGAAGAAGCAGTTTAGTCATACAAACCTTGTATATCAAAACTTAGGTAAGGCATGTGACCTATACATTATACAACGCAAGTTTTGATTTAAGCTTCATGCACTCGAATTACAAAACACACCTACAATATGCAGTTGGTTAGGCCAACAGTATGTCTCAAAGCAGTCAAGACTTCAAGACTTCAAGACAGTTATTACCGAGTTCAATGTTCAATCATAGGCTTGTACTGGAAGTTTGAGGAAACCAGCAATATATGAGATATACACTGTACATGTAGAACTAATCCCAGAAAACAGCGGTCTTTATGAACCAGAATCTTAATTATCCAAGGCAGAAATGTCGAGCTTTGACCGTACTCGTATTTTCAAATTTCAAAGCCTCGTTTACATATTACTAATAATTTATTTATTATAATTGGCGCGCCTAGAGTCCTGCTTGTTAGACAATCTGTGTGATAGACGGACTGACAGACAATGGCATGCTGCTTTTCGCTACATGAATCAGCCAGTGCGGAAGGACATAGGTAGAACAAACTAAGGAGACTAAATTTGCTTCAATACAAAATGCGAAGAATCTATGATTAGAAAATATAATGGAACAAAAATTTCTCATGATATCATTTTATCATTGCCGATCTTTGGATATCAATAATGCATTTCACCAGGGTTGTGGAAGCAGTCGCATTTCCATTGCTTCCGCTTCCTATTCCAGGCCTACGGAAGCGCTTCCGACTGGAACATGACATCCAACTTCCTGTCACCATCATATTGGGCCTCTATCTGCATGTATACCGGTAGCTTCTCATATTTGATAATTGAGCTTAGTTAATAATACCCACGGTAATAAATATTTACCTTCTCCTTTTCAGTAGCCCAGTCTACTGTGTTCTTCTTTCAGCTGTCTATTCATATAAATTGCAAAATCAATTTTAGAATCAAAACATGGAACTTTACTTTTTTGTTACTTGTTGATGTTATTGATGTAGATATTTGTGACGGATGATTTGCAAGTGCTGTCGTCCTTAAAGTAGAATGCGGACATTCGATCATGTGCAGTGCAGACACCAGCCTATACCTATGCTACATAATCTTGTATGATATGCGTAGACGGAACACAGTAGGCATATAATAAGGGAATAGTCTACGCAACAATGGAATTCTATAGATTTGATTAGTAGGTCGATCATACATATTCACTTTTAGATGCGATCTATTTTTCAGTTGCTGAACTGAACTTTCAATATAGTCAGAACTCGGAAGCGCTAGTTTTCAGTGCTTCCGCTTCCACAACACTGCATTTCACATGACGATCAGTACCTAACATTGAAGTTCGTGTCACAGACGCTAGCAGATATCAGCATCCATATGATTTCCGGATAGATAACGCCGTCATGCGGTTCTTACTCATTTTCACATAGATGGTCGGCAATTTTAAACAGCGCAAAACTATCAAATTTCTAGACGTTCAGTGCGGCAGTGTACACGTAACATTAATTCCCACATGCAGTACAAACACGAGGGCCGGATGGTTGTTTACGGAATGCAGTTCACCAATCTTTGGAAGCACATAAGCGGACTACACTGAATCTTCGACTATCCGAAATACACGAAATCAAAGCTTTCATTAACTTCTGACTGTCCAGGACTTCGATCAAAATGGAAACATGTCATTTTGTATATCTTATAACCGCACATTGATCGATGATGTGTCAAATATTAACTGTTTGGAAATACGATTCCAGATAATTCAGGACGCACTGTTGACGTAAGATGAATGAGTATTCGCTGTACAAATAGTCAACAATTTAATAGAATGCGCGCCAATGTCCCACGTTTCTAGTTCCGTATCGAATCCAAACCCTTCACGAGTACTGGTCACTCCAGTCAGGAGCGGCAAGCTGAGGGTGGTTGGATAGTTCAGTTAGTAAAGGGAGCACTTCGGCAAGGAAGTGTAGCATGTCCAGGGTTCACGACTCTCTGCACGAACTATGTACCACCACTCTCACTGTGGATTACTAACCCTGGCTTAGTGAGAGTTGTAAAGAGGTATGAAGGTTGTCACAACCCAAGCTTGCTAATATGGCCTCGTGATTTGAGAGACATGAGGGGATATTACAAAAATCTACCACGCCACTGAACTGTTATCGGCGGCTGATGTGATACGACGTTGCAAAATGTTTTAGTTCAACTACCAATATATTAACTGAAGGGTTCGAACTGAGAGAGATCCCGCTGTCACCATCTCTTTCGATGTCTGAGCTGCTGTCTCCAAAGAAGAAATGCGTATGACTGCGGCACTCCCCAACAGGTGATCCAGTATTTAACGGATTTTTCTAGCATGCTGACCTTTACATTTTCATGAAATGAAAATGAATGGTTTAACGTCACTACTACCTGCTGGGGGCTTGGACGGTGCTGACATAGTTAGACTTTAATATGGAGCATTGTAATTTTTTAGGTCGGATGCCCATCCTGCCGACTTCCAATGACACTTTCACGGCTCGACCTTTTTTCATGGACCAGAAGATCGCTAGGCCAAGCACTTAACCACTGTGCCACGGAGAACACGCATGAGAGTAGCAATTAATGTAATGTAATCAAATTATTCCTTTTTCATCATATTCATGTGCAGAAAATCGCTTCGTTGATCATGGAAAATGAACCATATTCCTACTCTGCTAAGATGTTTGGTGCCGATGCTGATATTTGAGCAAAAACAGTTTTTGAATTAGCTGCATTATTTATAAATCTAACGAGTTAAGACAAATTCGTCCATGTAGCCGATGCTGTTTGATTGATAACTCGATGAGTTAATTTAATACTTATATTTCGGCTGTCACAGCCCTTTTCAAAGTATAGAGTAGAAAAGATTTACAAATGGAGTACAAGGATCTACATTGGAAGTACAGTGCGTCCTTTACACACAAGAATTCGAGAGCACTTATTTTACAACAAATCCGCCATCTATGATCACAAGCTCATCTGTCATGGCAGGCTCAGCATAGAAATTGTGTCACATGCTAAAGACGCAGTAGATCTTCGTCTGAAAGAGGCGCTCATAATTAAGACAGCCCAACCTGACCTGAACAGGCGTGATGAAGGACAAGATGTCTGTACAGTGGTATATACATGACATTTTGATTTTTGAAAACATTTTTATACAGCTTTGTACTCCATTTGTAAATCCTTTCTACTCTATACTTTGAAAAGGGCTGTGACAGCCGAAATATAAGTATTAAATTAACTCATCGAGTTATCAAGCAAGCAGCCTCGGCTGCATAGACGAATTTGTATAATAATGCTGCTCAGAGGGAATTTTGTTATGCATTATTCATAACTACGTTTTTGCTGTCCCGACAAGAATGGAGCTGCGAAAAACCTCAATTACCCGGTACTATCTTCAGATTTTAGCATTAAGACTCGATTTGATGAAGATAAATTTCCAACTGTCAGGCTCCTATTTACAAGCATAATGGCACACGTAATTCGGACATCATCTTTAATAAATACTGATGTTTCAAGCAGTTCAATCGATTTGAACGGGGGACTTGCAGGAAGACTTTATCGACTGCACCGTTACGTCAAATACAATATATTAGCAACGCTTGATTCCTGATCACTGAAAAAGGAAAATCTGTATCAACGCAGACATGGCCTTCTCTCTCAAACTACTTCATATTTCAAAAATTGCAGAATTTCAAACCTTTTAGGTACTTTTTTCATCAATAAATTTCCGAGTCGATCTATTAACGGTGGAAAACGCGAGTGTTTAAGAAAGATGAAAAATATTTCTCTGGGAAACGAATAAAACATCTTTGACTAGTCACATCATGTAATGACACTAAATAGGTACAGGTACTGTCATGCACACCAGTGTTGCGATTCTTGGTGTAGGGTAAAAAAAACGCGCAAGGTCGAAAAACACGCGCACATGTATTTCCTTACAAATAAGCCAAAATGGCAACTATGATCGCTAATATTTGATGAAACGAATTTTTACAAAGCTTAAATTTGCAGATCAGATAGTAAGAGCTTTGGTATTTTTCAGGACAAGTCAAATACACACGTGCCTTAAGTGGTAGATGCATACGAGCAGTGGGCCTATAGGCTATCCATTGAGTGAGATGTTAATGAACCTAAATGATCTTTGATAGGCTATACATGTGGCTTATCTAGACACTGCATGTAATTTGAAATTTTGAAATCTTGATTTTGATATTTTAGAACCAAAGTTTTCTATTATCAAAAATTAAAAATAGAAGTCGAAAACTTAAAAAACGCGCAAAATGGATAAAAATTGAAAAAAACACGCTTACACGCGCAAATTGTCAAAAAACGCGCGCGCGTGTAAACACGCGCGAATCGAAACACTGATGCACACATTCTATCAACACTTTGTAGTTGTTATAGGTGCTCTCACAGTCATCTACAAAATGCATCAGCTTGAATGATTGTACATATCACACACCTGGCTATATGCCGGCACGTGTATTTACATTTTGGATGTGACACTGAGTTTCGTACACTTTTTGACTTTGTATTGATTCGTGCGACGCTTTCCATTTAAAGTAAAGAAATTGAGCTTCGCTCAGACATGTTTCAGAGACTATTTTTGATCTTTCTAAACGCTAAACAAAGTATGAACAGTTAAAACAAAGTATAAAACATCAACATGAACGTCATTTCACTTACTAGCACACGTGGGTTCCATCGCTGTCATATGAAAATAATCTGTTAGAAATCAGATGTCATTATTGATGATGAGTCCTAGTCTATCGCAAAATGACTGGCCACACTGCTCATCAAAGCATGCTCAAGACGATTACAAATTAAACAACCATAGCAGTAACAGATACGTCTATCTTATCTAATGATCGAAAATATCTGAGCTTTAGGCTCTCCCCATGTTCAAGAGCAATTCACTCAGACTTGCTGCTTTATTTAAGTACGTTTTTGCTACATAACCCTGATAGAAAAATTAATGTTTGTATCATTGTCATCGGGAAAATGCTGTGTTCACTCATTTAATTGTATTCATGACACACATAAAAGACAAATGATTAAAGAATCCTTGTCAAAGGACCGACTTTCAGCGTGAATTTGTTTGCAAATATCTTTTAATTTTTACTGTGGTCATAAATAGCAACAATGGAGCCGAGTCCGGTTTTCCTGATCCGGTAACCCGAAATTTTCATTTCTTTTAGGGCGTGAGCACACCAAGCGGACAGTCAATGAAGAATCGCCACATGCGACCGTTCTAGCTGCTCACACGACTGCAGAAAGAAATAGGTTTTTCAGAAAATGATTTATATTATTATAAACGAATCTCAACAGGCCGACAGCAGCCACTCACCGCATTGGTCTACAGGATTCGATGCAATGATACCTCTCTGTAGAGAGATTACTGCTCGATTTGCAATCTGATTATGATACAATAAAGCTGAAATAAAACTTGACCACATTGTTTTTGTTGAGGCAATGCATCTTAACTGATACCGTGATACATTTTGCAACCCAAACATGTCTTGTGAATGAACAGACATTTTCTATGTTTTGTCATCTCTCAGACTCGATGATTATCGTTTTTGACGAGTCAGTACCATAATCAGAGTACCTCATTTTGCAGCCATGTAGACAATTATACGACCTGCACTCCTCTACAAAAAATGATTCAAATGCACTGAAGCCTTACTTATCCTTTGCCGTTGAACAATGATGATTTCGAAGTACCTAGTGATTTACAAGTTTAGACTTTGTACAACGGATAATTCACTCTAAACTCCACAATTTAGCTGCAAGCTTATTCTATGGCTACAAGGGAAGTAAAATCCAAAAATGAGATAAAAAGAGTTCCGGAGCCAACGTGTGACCCAAATGACCCAGTTTCATCGCTGACAACTGCCCTTAAAGGATTCAACTGAAACAACTATCAGACTATTCATTGCCATAGAGTGCAGGAATATGAGGATCAGCTAATCGGCTGCTTTATTCTTGAAGATCTATCGGCTTCCTTGCTTCATTTTCTGCTTATATGCAGGGGTCGGATATAATGGCTTCTTTTTTTCTCATTTTTGCACTTCCTGTACAACAGGGCGAGCGGAAATGAAAACAGTTGACTCATAGGACTGTGTAGATGCAGCCTAGTGACAACCCCTTGGAGAATTCGTGATTGGTATAGCCTTTCATATAGGAGTTGCGCAGCGTATTGGTGCCAAAGTCTGCGAGCCACATCGATGCAAATGCGTAGCGGAGAAATACAAGCTGGCATTACACTGAAGCGGTCAACGGAAAATAGAGAGAAACAGCAAATCAACTTGAGCTTGTAAGATCTGTATTGGTTGTGAAGAGTTGCTGATATATTTGAATTCATATGTACATCTCTATATGAATTAGATATCGATGCTGACATACATGCTGATATGCTGATAAATCATAGAACATCAAAAACTATGTTGTAACATAGAGTGTAGATGGTCACTGCAACACCCCTGCGTGTCGCTTCCATGGTGGTCGTGAGCCTCGACATTCCGCGGACAGTGACATTATCTGTCGCAGCCTTACTTCAGTTGGCATCCCAAGCATTATGGAGCTTGTGGGACTCAGCCGTAATGATGGCCACAGAAGTGATGACATGACGGCATTTCCTTTTCGGAATGGTGAGTCCCTGGTCTGGGATTTTACATGCGTTGATGATGCGTGCGCCAAGTCTCACCTCGTTAACTGTTCTTCAGTGCCAGGTTCCGCAGGTAAGGCAGCTGAACGCTCGAAGAGATCCACCTAAGCCGACATCTCAGAGAGTTTCATTTTTCAGCCGGTGGCCGTAGAGACGTCTTTGACCCTTCCACAAGAACTTTTATTGAAGACATTTCTTGGGTCAATAACAGGGTTTCTGAGAGTACTGGCGAAAAACGTAAGCACTTCTTTCTCAAACAGAGAATCGGAATCACCATTATTCGAGGAAACTCTCGCAGCATATCCATGGCCTCCAAATCCCTTTTTGTTTTCATTACTCTTCTTACCTTTCGCTTTCACACATGTATACTTGTTGGATCTGTTTTAAATAAAGTTTACATTCCTGCAGCTTGCGTTTGTCAGAATAAGTGGAAATGAAATATTCTCACTGATGTACTGTGATGCGTGTCCTATCTTCGTATCTATGTTACGTCATCGCTTACATCAGTACTCACTCGTGTGCAACATGCCGAAGTAGATAGCGTCTCATCAACTGATCAAATTTTAGCTTTGCACATTTCAATCAGTGTGAAGAGCGAATTTCACTGTGAGCCGGAAAAACAGAGAACAAATTGGACAGTAAGCAGTTTGTGAATCATTCATGATTGCTATAATTCACATGTCAATTACATCAAAGAAATTTTCAGACAAGCGAAGTATGCAACATAGAAATGCAACTAATTACACTGCAATCAATGCCCAGAATAAATTTATACGAAAGTAGATACTCGCTTGAGTGCATCAATTAGGATCATGTACAACATAGATTTTCCATTATTCCGTTTTTTATAATTAGCAGAAAAAATTAAAGCGCAACTTGACTTATTTGTTTTCAATATTTTTCATGTTTTTGGCTTAATAGAGGACAGTCAGCTAATGATGCGCTCAGGGGCGGCGGAACCGGGGGGGCACCGAGGGCAAAAAATTTAATCGATAATTTTAAGCTTTTCACTCAAATTGTTATAACAATTGTTATCATAGAAGACAAGCAATGAGGCTCCAATGAGTTCTGCTAGTGCAGAACGAACATTTTCTTCTCTCAGAAGAACAGAATCAGACTTGCGAAGAAACATGACTGCAGAGAAAAGATTGAACAATTTGTTAGTACTTTCAATTCATAAGAGACGCAGTTGAATTGTCAGTGGAGGCTATAGCAAAAGAATTCACATATCGAAACAAGCAGAGGCTTTCCTTTTTTGGAAGAAGTTTGTACACACTAGTCTTATCATTACGCTAATTTTGTAAAACTAGCTTTGTTTTATTTAATCACACACGCTTATAGTATCACCTATTAAATATGTAGAACGACTCGTCATCTTGTGATTGCAATAACCCCTCAAATAGGCATACATGTGCAACAGTCAAAATTCCCAAATATGACAAAAAACGTTTTTGTATGCTTCAACAATTACTTCGATGTTAAGGAAGTTAGAGAAAATTAAGTTGCAACTAGAAATACACACTCAAATTAGTGAATGAAAGACTTACAACTACCTAATACTGAAGTATGCTTGAATCTATATTACACCATCGGCCTTCATCACAATTTGTTTAATCCTAATTAAATAAAATTTCCATCAAAAGTCTAGGACTGATAATTTCTTTGAGTGGACCAACATTATACTATAGTTTGCGGTAGCCTTTTATTCAATTTAAATGTCAACTGATAGGCCCACGCCACGGGTTTTATCAACATTCCGTTGGGTTGGTATCGAACTGGTATCAGATCGGTGCCCCCCACATCTAATATCGCTCCGCCACCTCTGGATGCGCTGATAAATTCGGAAGCTCTAATATGCTAGTGTTGTACATCGCCCACCCTCCATACCAACCCAAGAATGTACAACGTTTCATAAACGTCTACATACACGTGTAAATACTGATATAAGATTACAAGGTATTCCAATTACATAGTCTTCTACGGCAGCAGTTATGATTATCAAATGACATTGTCATAATACTTCCTTATTAAGAAGTTCTGGTTTCAAATAGAATAATCAAATATTGAGTTACAACCTCAAGTTGAAAAATGGAAGCAGACCTGAATAGCTGCTATTTCATACAATATCAGGAATCATCATCAGGCCTAGTTCACATCTTTCAACATCGACACAACTCCCTATTTAATGTTGCAGCCATGCCCGGGTAAATTTGGGATTTTCAATTACTAATTCAGTGAAATTTCGGCGGCCATTCATTAAGTATCACTTTAAACACACCCTTATTTTACATTGTGTTTTAAAAATGCAGAATTGGTTAATTCTTGCAGGTGCACTAACTTAGGCGATTTACCAGTAGTGTGTTTAAAGTGATATTTAATGAATGCCCGTCGAAATTTCACTAACTTGCGAATTGAAAATCTCACGTTGTGGTTATCTTTAGGGTAGAGGGGTTGGACATATGCAGAATAACTCAGAAAACACAGATTTGTTTTGAAACAGCACAAATATAGATAAATGTAGAGTTCCAACTTTAATAGCATGACTTATCCTATGTAGATTGCACATGCTGCTCTCCAACATGTAGATGAGATCTTATAATGTACTTACAGTTTGTCCTTTAGCATTGAGTTGCAGCATTGAATTTACCATATCAGCACACATGGGCTGCGCTAATACACGCTTCAACATTCCTGATTGTTGTAGTCGATCACCAGTGCGTGTTAATATCATTGGACCCAAAACAAAAATCTTGAGAGAAGAAGCAAATAATCGCCATGAAGCGCATGTCACTACATGGAGACCGACCACAGGTGTCAGGCAGTCACGAACTGTAAAAATAAATCATATTCAGACATTTACGAATAAGGTAAATGGCAAACACTTACAGTGACAGGAGAGAAGGCTTGAAGTTTTATCGAATTCTCTTACAAAGTTTCTGATCTCCTTGCTTAGAAGCTGCAAATAGGGTGATTATCAAGTTATGTGTTTGCAGTGTACCATGTGCAGTGTTCAAACTGTACATGCGAGTGGTGATTAACTGACGCCACGACATATCTACATCATGACAACTTCACTTCATTCATTACATCAAATGTGAATGATATCTTAATTGCCAATATTTGCATGAATTGGTCCAAGTTCCTTCCGCCATGTGTAGATTTTGCTCTTCATCTGATCAATTAAAGTTGCGTCTGCACAGATTAATTGCATTATCATTTTGCCGCGAACGTTCTCCAGATATTGCTGTCTATCCAAAGCAGTTACTGTAAATTTGACAGATTTCCACACTTGAAGATGTTGAGCGTCCTCGTATTGCACAATACCGGTATATTTAAAGTTATGGTTCAAATCCGTAATAACAAAAACTGACGACCGACTTATCGAGACACCGGCCGACTGGCCGATCTTGGCTCCGGCTCAATTCCTGACAGTCTTGAAGTTTCAAATATTACAAAAATAAACAAAAACAAATCCATTTCGTGGGAGCATCTAATTTATATGATCTTGTAATGCAAAACATTGACAAAGGAATATTGACGATTATTTTTTAATCAGTCATTCAAGTGCAACGAGCAAGTGAAACAAGGTTCAAACTTCCAAAATTCGGTAAATAAAAAATAGATGCAAATTTGTGTGATACATTCCTAACTTGACGTATCTCGATAAAGCACAAATTCGTCAATTAAGAGTCGAAGGGGTTGAAAGCTCATGAAGAGAAGCAACTCAAGTAAAGACGTGCATTGCATCATTTCATGGTTTCTTATTTAACATAAAATCACTTGTTTCTACATCAGCTGCTTTGATACTCCAAGCCGTGGCAAGAAATAGGTTAATTAACAATAAATTCAATCGTATTTCAGAATCCCTTCTATAGCTGATAAAATTTGTTCCCAGGAAGAATCTTGGTAGAGAGGAATTCTATCGCGGATATCTATGGGCCTAATAATCTGGCATACTTTATAACGGATAGAGGATAGCTATGCGATTCCCTGACATAGATTCATACATATAGATGACATACCTTCACCGGCGCTGTGGCCTTGTGGTAGAGTGTTCGCTCTGCGTCCGGGAGACCTTGGTTCGAACCTTGGTCGGGTCAAACCTAAGACTTTTAAAATAGGTGCATTCTGCGTTCTTGCTAAACACTCAGCACAAAAATAATGAGTGGGATAAACGGAACTCGGCCACATGGAAGAGCGGTGTTTCACCGAATGTGCTTCCGAGTATAAGCAAGGAACATTTATTTTTTTTATTTATAGCTCGTGAAATTATTTGATGTATCCCTCGGGCTAAAGCCCTCGGGATTCATCAAATAATTTCCCTCTCTATATCCCAGAGAATCGCATAGCCATCCTCTATCCATTACCTAAGAACGACTCCGGATTTAAAGCACCGTTTACTGGATCATCTGTGGCAACTTTTCAGTGTGGACATAAATATAATCCAGAAAATAAAATGCGGTGTTCGAATCGTCAAAACATCATCTGATACATAAGAAATTTCCTTCTTTCCTATTCCTATCTTGAGACAGGAATTATATGAATTATTAGTAAATGCAGCACATTATATGACGTGAGTAAGCCTCATTTCGACGACCCCACATATTGCAATTAGCAAGCATCTTCTAACTGCGGAAATATATATTTATCAGAAATTATCTTCCTTCCAATTTCTCTTCATGATTCTATGAAGGTCTACACTGCACATGTACATGGTGAGAGACGCTCATAGTGCATAAATAAGGTTGCTCTACGTACATGACGAAATAAAGTATTGAATTCAACGTAGCAAAGTGCGTCAAGGTAACAAAGTTAAAAAAAACAAGCTAATGACTAGTTACTTTTCAATAGGTACAAAGTATGATTTAAAAGAAAATTTTTGTATCCTAAAATGTCTAAAAATTTTAAAAATATTTACTAGAAGGACAAACAACGGTTCTCCTCATGTGTAATGAATTGGCGAGTAAGTCGTTCTGTTCAAAATAATATTTATCACTTATATATTGAAAAGATCCTATTTAACAGTCTGCCCATTCAGATGATGAGAGGACAGGTCTGTCTCCAATCAAAATACCAGATCTAGCTAATAACACAGCGGGATTACGCTATCCTAATAAAATCTACCATAGTGTGTAAGAGTCATTAATATTAGTGTCCTTAAGCTACAAACGTGAAATGGAATTGTACAAAATATGCATACAAATTTATTTGACTATTTTTAATGAAGTCATCAACAGGAACTTGGTCCAGGACGATCGCGTTTCGACCGCTTAATCCTGGGGACGCTCCCAAACCCGACATAGGTTTCAAGTGCGGTCCTGTACATTTAAGATGCACAGGCCTCATAAATTAAATTTATAATAGAGAAAGATTAGCATCTATCAAAAAAAATAGAGTCACTATTGACTGAAATGTACCTCAGGCATTTGAAAGAAGGACAGAGTCCAGCCAGTAGAGGTCAAGAGACGGGGACATAATCCACCTTCAACTCAAGACGTGCTGCAAAAACAATTAATGTAATAATAATGCAGATACTTGTAAATAATGCAGATACTACATGAACATGAATGAATGTACCAGTTTTGTACCTGCACATACAGTGCCATCGAAATGTCTTGGCCCACCTCGGTGCACTGCATTTTGCGAAGAACATTGGCTCATTTTTACTTCTTTATTGATCAAAGTCAAAGTCAGTATTAATATGTAAGCGCGCTTTGTTTGTCCTTTTCGGCAAGTATGCTGAAATTAGTTGCCTAAAACAGAAGACGCTTCTTTTTATTCAAAGTTGAGACTTTTCACTTTTAAGTTTTCACTTTAACTTCTCCGAAGCAAAATATATTTCTATGCGCACTATTGTTATAAAGGCAAAGTAATTTTTTGTTGCATTAAAAAGCACAATGCCCTCTAAACAGCTCAGAAATTTTTTCATTAGTCCCTGGAACAACAGATCGAGTTCAATACCTTCTTGCCTCGCTTTGACATCGCATCGACTTGGTATTGACTCAACGATCTTTTTCAGATGGTTGAAGTTGATGATACCAAACACCCATGAGATGTCACTACATAACCTGACATATCGGTTGGCTTGAAAAGAAACTATACAAAATCATACGATCCAATAACTTCCAAATATTTTCTCTCATGAAACTGACTGAGACAGCCGAAATACTGGGCAGTTGTTGTCTTCAAGAGTACACGAATACTACATATTGTAGCTTTGTCTTTCATTTATTAGATATTCTATACAATTAATTGTGCGACTAAAACGAAATTTCGTTTTAATCAAAAATATAATTTAAGAAGTACAACATACTGGTTTCCTTACAAGCGACATAATACTCTACAACACAATTGTAGTACCTTATGAGGGCTTGGTTTAGTAACTCGTCCATCATCCGACTCTCCCATGCTCAAACTGAGGGTTTTTCTGAGCTCATACATGGCAAAAAATGCAGGCATCAAATTGAGATTACGATCCATAAGGTTTCGTATTCCCTGAAAGTTTAAAACATCACGTGAAAATCGCCATGTATTCATCAGCTGTCAATGTTTTTACCTTAAGAGCAGGCTCGACTTTTCTTCTTGTAGGCTGATCAATTTCCTGAGGAAAGTTTGTGGATTTGTCTAACAGGTGAACAAATATTTCTCGACAAGTCTTCAAAAAAAAGAAAAAAATAAGAAGAATTTGACAGGCATACAAAAATATATACCGATAGATTGATCGTACTTTTGCATTCTCACCTTATAGTCTAAATAATCCAAACATTTGCAAACAAATTGCATACTTCTGCGATAAAAAATTCCATTATCCAATGTCAGAGCATCACTTGTCAAGATACTTTCACACACTTGTCTGAAACCGAAACAATTGATCAACATGTGCATGTTCATTTGGTGTGAAGAAATTGACCATTGCATTATCATTCATCGACTTCATTCTCGAGAGCTGAGATATGGAAATTATTCTATCAGACATCAAATCACTTCACATAATGAGAAAAAAATTGAATCTACAGCATATTGTATTCTCCCACATGTTGATTTCATATTAACATCATTTGGCAAAGCATTTTTTCATCTTAAAAAGTTCTTATCATATTTGAAGATCGCTCACTTCAATAGATTGTTAACTCTCCCTCTACCACATCGACTTACTTGGTAGTGTATGTTTTCTGCTCGACCAGAGTCTGAATACTGTCAAAAAGCAGACTAACTGCACCACTGTTGACATTTTTCGATATGGCCATTACTAGATATTTTAGAGCTGCATCATGGTTTTCCTGAAAATAAATATTCTCATAGCACGGAGATTAACTGAAAGATGAAATAAAGTTCTTGGATGTCACAATATCTAAAAAAAAGTCCTGTCATTTCCAAGTCATGGCATATAAGCACTTACTGGATGATTTATTCACGGCACTGATACATTTCATGCGACTACTGTATACGTAACATAATAGCAAATGCATATAAAGATAGTAAAGAAATTAAGTTTAAGTGAAATGAAATCAAGTTGCGCTCACTCCACTGAGCTACTGCAGTTGTTTTCGAATAGCCTGTAACGTTGTTTGTGATCGTTGATACGTCAATCAGGATTCCCTGGCAATCTTGCTCCAAAACTTATTCCGTAATAACGCATTGATTTTTGAATGTTCGTCTTGGTGGAACATTTTGATTGTCCAAAAATGATTCTTCTGGATTCGATTGGAGATTCATCAAATAGCTGAGGGAAAGCAATTGGTACATATCCAGGATTACACTGAAATTACCGTATTAAGTTTGTGGCACTTTCATCTTTTGATTTCTTTGTTGTGTTATCAATTGACTAAATTATTCAAAAACCAAAAGGTGCAATTTTCGGAGTATTTAGACGACCCTGTAAGTGATGGAGTGGAGCTTTGTAGTCTCTCATTGCGTGTATTGTGCCTCGCTCAAACACGCTTTCTAGTTGTTCTTAATCAACTTATCGACCATCCATATTGTTATATCGTCCGCGTAAGCTGTAATGTCTGCTCCATGAAATTGAACGTGTACAATTAAGTCGTTCATAAAGATGTTCCAAAGCATGGGTCCCAACAGATAACCTTGCGGGATTCCCTTACTAGCACGATATTCAGTCTTTCATAATTTCTTCGATCACTCAAATAGGACCTCATTAGTTGCAGAGTGGACGCTCCCAAACCATTTACCCTCCGTTTTCCAACGAGTAGAAAATGGTTGACATTATCGAAGGCTGCCGAGAGATCTAATGACAGTCCTCCAACGCACTTCTTTAGATTAATTTCTTTCTTCCATGATTCTGTCATGTAAAGAAGGACAACTTCGATGTTATGCATTGGTTTGTAGGTGAACTGGAAAGGGGAAAGTAAAGGAAATGTACCTCGATAATTGCTGATTCGTCATACTCTCAAAAATTTTCCGAGATTTGTGACAGTGACCGGTCGATACCTCCTGAAATCAGTTCTGTCTCCACTTTTGAAAACAGGACTCCAAGATCAAACTTTCAAATCTGATGAGAATTCATACTGACATGTGATTGAATTGAATATAGATGACAGTACAATGCTGATCATCAGCGCAGAAAATTTTACCGCACCAGGTGAAATGCTATCAACATCCGTTGACTTTGATGTTTTCATCCTCATTTCTATTACTCCTTCTACAAGTAAAGGTGAGTTGTTTGATAAGTCAAACGCTTGTCTCTTTGTGATATTTTCTTCAATCAAGTCAATGCTCGTGTGGCAATCATCAATGTTCTGGTTGACATTCTGTTGGTTTTCTTTCAATATTTTCTGGAAATTTTCACCGAATTGTCCCTCCATATCTTTATCATCAACATGACATTTATTCTTTTCTTCATCCATTACATTGATTTTGCCTCGATCTCTCACCTTGTTTTTGGAAATATCCCCCGAACGTTTGGTAGAAATCCTTAGGGTTTTCAGATTCGCATTTGGTTTCACAACATGCATTTGCATTTCTGCGGTTCGTTCAGCTTTATTTCTGTTTGTTTGCTTCTACGGGGTTGAATCCTTCATTCGCTTACCAGTAGCCTTATCAAACGACGTACGATTTAGCCACAAGAGCTTTTGTTGTCTAGCATGCGCATTTTCTTCATTGAACCACGGATGACTGCTGGCTTTTATTGGTACAGTTTTCCATGGTACAGTTTCTATGGTACAATTTCCCATGGTGCAGTTTTCCATGGCACAGTTTTCCATGGTACAGTTTCCATGGTACAATTTTCCATGGTGCATGTCTGTCTAGGATATCCATGAATGATGATTGGAAAAAATATATCGATCATCAGCGCTGTCAAATACTTCTACAACGCCAAGGGAGCGCAGACGATACATCGCCCATAAATTTGTATTGATCAAAATTTTTGAATGACCGACGTGAACGCTTTCATTAAATCTGATTACCGATTACAACTAAGAGTTGCCTAAATTATCAGATAAATCTGGAACACATTCAGAAACGAGTTCCTCGCCTGCGAGATCAACAACGATCCACTTTCAGGTCGAGTCATTTGATCTACATGGCAAGAAAGGTTGTATTGTTCACATATATCCTCAAGTAGGATTGCATAGTTTTGTCATGCTATCCAATAGCGCATAAGTTCAAATTATCAATGAAAACTGCTGATGATCGAGCTATTATTCATCAATAATTCATAGTGATATTGATGTTTTTCTCTCTTATATAAAGTAATACAAAACTAGTATCACATGTGATGACATGGAACATTACACATTCGATAGCGCGAAAGCTTTTAGCATTCTCGTTATTTATCGAGATTCGGGATGCTGATATAGCTTCTTTGACGAATAACGCGTTATCCTACCGCAGATACCTCTACATCTGATGTTCTCTTATCCAATTTCGCTTCCTGTATGCAAAGCAGATCCAGTTTAAGTTTGTTTAGGCAATCATGCTTGAATGTTTGTAAAGGTCTATCTGTTGTCTTCCTTTTTTGAATTATCACTAAGACGTCCAATACACAGCTTATTTTTGTTGATATTCCTGAACTCGAATAAATCTTCCATTCTTGTGAGAGACATCACGCAGTAAATCACCAGTATTTCAGCCATAAAACAAGAGAGCGGTAGCTGTGTGGATTGGAGCCGTGCAAAATGAATCCCTTAGAACATCTTTGACTGACTTCGTGCAAATCACTATGCCAGTACTTCGAAGACCGTGGGTTGGACGCACTTGATAACGATAATTCGTGTTCATGTAATGTCTGACGAATGACGTCGGAAATGTCCACAAACGGACAACAACGGAGATAGATGGAATAATAAATCGACGACGGAGAATTCCCTCCGTGAATGAGTTCCAAAGTAGCAGAACGTAGTAAACAAAAATTCTTGTGACACCAAAATGTACGAAAACCATCGGAATTAACGTAATAAAAGTCACAAATATGCACAGACGCTGGGAGATCGCGAGAACACGACCATTCAGCACAACAGGCGAGCGCAGTCAGAAAAAATATGTACATTTATTAAGAGAACCTACTCATCGAAAACTAAAGAACTATGAATTGAGATATATCTAAGGAAAGAAAGATATATTTAAGGCTTTGAAATTCGCAAACTCAGGAGACACCTCCAGATGACATAATTCAATGTTGAATTGCACCAATTACATAAGATAATTTCATGAAGAATTATTAAGAAAATCGTTTAATTATATACCTGCGCAATATCACTCCAAGTGGTCTTGACTTCAAAATTGTAGCATGCTTTAGCGAGGTCATCGCTATCCTTCGTGTAGTCACTAAATCCAAAATCCAAAATATGGCCCATCTAAAATTGAATACACAAGTATTGTAAGAAAGGCAGTTAAGTAATCACGAGTAGATGGGATTATTAGAATATTGAGAATGATTTAGAAATATAAAATATCATAATTATTAAATACATTGAATCGCATTTCTTTGCTTTGAAATATTCAAAGTACTCCCACTAAAAGAGAGCGACCCTGATGAGTGGATCCTATCGGAGCGCCCCAAGGCTTCCCCATCTGTCAGAGGGATGCCCACATTCGGCATATTCGCGACATATGTAGAACAGAAGACGCTGCTACACCCAATAGACACGCCGATCAAACAATAACTATTTGCATGAAATGCCAAATTTAGGAAATAAAATCATGTATTTTCAAATGTGTGGCATCATGAAGCAAATATTTAACTATAATCAACCTCTTCCAACAGGAAAGCTAACATTCCTTTGTGACTTTTCGATTACAGACGTGGAAGAAAGGTATGTGATAGCTTGCGCAAGTATGAGATAGAGGAGACAGGGGTGACATGACACGGGTCTTCCTGAAGAAATTTTGCAGTATAAATTCACCAAGTGCTTTTTCCAAGACCATCTCCTTATGTGTCTGTTGCTCAGGTCGTTTGTTCAGGACGAGGTTGATGAAAAATTGCCATAAAAGAGTTCTTTTTTAGTGTGGTGTTATAGTAGCTTTTTAAGGGTGCTCGTTTATACACTCGGACGAGTTGAATGAACAGTATTCTGTCCTAATGGATCTATTGGTGACAAGGACTTTCAATTTGAGTGGTGGTATAAACGCGGGAGTACATGAAGTCATGTCACTATGGACTTAAAACACAAACATGGATTTAGGATTAGGGGTTGGAGTGTGTTTGCATTTATATTTGGGAGAGGGTGGGGTTGGCATATTAGATGATGCGTAGAGTTGGCCAATTTTTTGAAAAAAACTTTGCACTGGACATCAAAGACATTTTTCTGGGGCTCTTGTCTGCCATTTAAGTGCAGACCTACCAGCTGAAGGACTGCAATCGTGGAGACCATGTTTATGAATTATTGCACTTATGAATGACGCATCATATGTAAGCTCTTGTTATCAGCTTTTGTCGTCATGATCACAAACGGTAATGATACTAACGTCCATATGCTCCCATACTTGGAGTTAGACAATATTTTAATTTTAAAAATTCGTGTCTGCTGCATCTGTGTCTTCTTTCGCATAATGTGTTGATTCAATAAATCATAAAAATATCCTTCCTCTAATGTTATGTGCAGTCGAAACAATTGATTTGTTTTTATCCAGATTACCACTCTTCTTTCCAACGATTTTGCCAGCTAAGCTAGTGACCGGATATATATATCTATGCCGTTGTCATAGAATGAAAGCCGTTAAGCTTCGCGAAGCGCAGAGTTCCATGCTTCTTCCATTAGTTAAAAGTTGACAGTAGGCACTTGTATCAGGTATCCCCAATAGTGATTTTGTTACACAAACAACTCCCCATGCCAACTCTCCCTACCCCTATACCAACTCACCCCATCTGACCACGACTATAAAGATGCATGTGGATTCTACTGATCATTTATAAAATTAGGTTTGAGGAATGGTTTATTACTGTTTGTGACACAAAGAGGTCGCAATACCGACACTTTGCCTTCATTTATCAAGCAGTGTCAGCGTTTTTACAAAACATATGCCAAGTCACCCCAGTCTCCCCCGTGACTTTAACGAATAACGATTATTAATTTATAGACAATTATCTAATGCAGCCAGATTTAGTCTCAAAACATTTTTGAGAGTAATTCTAGATATGACATGAAGTAGGCCCATCTCATTAAAAATTATTTAATTCAGTCCATTCTCAAACTCATGCCTATAGGCCTATCATTTTCATGATTGTTAGTTTCACTTCCTGCTACCAAGTTCCCAAGAAAGTTGACTGTCTAAACTAAAATACGTAATTGAAGTAATTTTTGATATCGGTTATTGACATCCGATATATTGAAGATAAGAGCAAATGCGCAAAATTCTTATAAGCTACTTAAACTCGAGAATACTTGAATGCCCATCTTATTAGGAGGAGGAAATCTAAAAAAAGTTTACATCACGGCAAAAGAAATTGTCCACCTTTGTGATACAATGACATGTGCAAACAATCAGAACCAACTTCCTTTTCGCATCTAAATAATGGATCTAATAGTGGACTTATCATTATCACCTCTTCCTACGGCCATGAAGTCACTCCGATATATTTTGGGAATTAAGTTTTCAAAATGAAGACAATATATTGCTCAAATGTATATTATGCATGATATGATGTAATGTATAATATATTCTTGTAGCGAAATTACTACTCGATGAAAATTTTGCAATACCAAATTTCTCTTCAGTCAACAAACACTTCATAAAAGCAAGCTCATTATGTGCAAAAAACAAATCCGCAAGCAAGGGGCAACAATTACTCTCGTCAGAAAGTACCCAATAATTCTCTAGAACGATTGTTCAAATGACCGCAAAGAGTGCTACATAGCTGAGTTGAATGGTAGAGTGATACTATTCGAGATTTGTTAGCCTAACAGTGTTTCTATGCGGTCGGTCGCCCTGAATGTTTGGCACCCAAGGAAAAAGGCAGGATGGAAAAAATTTCAAAGTTATCAATACGGCATCAGTCAAATTTCTTTTTTAATTTATCGATGCAGTCTATTAAGTAAATATTTTCAGTATCATCGAAGATCATTTGAATGCTTAGTATCACTAAAAGAAACCCCAGGATTTTCGGGTCGACATCCAGTGACGACTTATCGTTTAATGTTGGGCTTGATGCTCACCTGGAATTTTACCATAAAGCATTACGAATTCATCTATCTTTCTTTCCAAATCAATAGAATAGTAAACAATCCACTTCGTAGACATCTGTGCAACTCAGGAGAATATGCGATTTTTATCATTCCTTGCATTAACTCGTATTAGGCGAAAATGATATTTAACTGTCCTATCCGCCTCATTAGCGCATCATTTTGTTTCTGCAATTGGTCAATCTTGGATTTATTTTACTATCTTATCATTCATCTTCAATCTGATAATGTATTTGAGTTATCCCTGGAAATTTAGCTTCCACCTAGAGTTAACTAGTAGATCAACTATAAAATATCAAATAACATTCATCGTCTATTCATCCTGAAAGAGACAATTTGCTAAACAGATCGCTAAACGAATAGGTCTCTTTAGATATTCAATGATATACCGTCCTGCGAGAGACCTGTTGATTCAAAATACAATGTCTGCGACGTAGTCGAATGACATGCTGATATTATGTCTCGCTACAAAAAGTTCTGGTATCATTCTATCAATAATAATATGACAACAGGCTGTCTATTGTCAACATCCTGTATCAGGGCTCGTCAGCACCGCGGACTTGGGCACGATTCTTGTGTCGGGCGAGTGCGGTCGGGGAATATAAGGAGTTGGTGCATTTTAATGACTCAATCGCTCTCTTCAGATGTATGTATATTTGGGATCACGTGCCAAACGCCGAAGTCCGAAAAGAAATGGGCATCGCGCCTATCACGAAGAAGACGAGAGAAAATCGGCAAACGTGGTATGGTAACGTGATTCGAAGCGATGAAGACTCCGCGATTAGAAGTGCAACGCTGCTCAGTCCATTGGGCAGACGAATCCGGGAACGACCACGGAGACGATTGTTTAGTTGGACAGACTGAAGGAGGGCTTAAAGAATAACAACACCAAGGAAAAAAGGCCAGGATTAAAAGCAGGGACGTTCTCTTTGGATATGCAGATTAAGAAATACACGCACTAGTTCTAGAAGTGATATGGTTTCCCGATGAAGTCGCGATCGTATCAAGATGATTGGACTATGAAATCCTGGAAACAATAGCCACTTCCAAGATGAAGGCTAGTCAGCCGTGGTCACAGCTACTTTCCTAAACATATGACACTTTGAAGATCATCTTACCGTCATATTTGATATGAAGTTATCAATGAGGGATTCGTATGATTCTGGATCAAATGACCGAATCATTTTTACCCTTCAGTACTTGACACTACCACCAATAAATTTCTATCAAAACCTCGAGCAAAAATCGCAACGAAAATTTACATAAAGAAGAAAGTACTATTGTAAAAATAGTTATCACATTTAAAGCTTAACAAACGAATAATGCTTTTTGAATTTTTTTGCTCTTGAAAGGTTTTCGAAGGTATCTAAATTACTTGCAGTTTTGCCACTTAGCAACTTTGTGCCTACATATTTGCACAAAGAGCGATTTCCCATTTCACACATAGTGTCACGAAGACCATAGACCTTTCCCTAAAGAAATATGCATAGACATCGAACAACAACAACTATGACCCTAATGATTGATGTTCGATGTCTGTGGAAATGTGTATTACAGGAGTTCAAACCATCCACTTCCATTGTCACTGTTGGTGCACTTCTGGAATGTGTACGTGAGGAAATTTTCATGCTTTCAATTTCTACATCCACAACTGCACAATCTCATTTGCGAGTTCTTCACCGTGCCTTGCAATCTCAGAACTCGATGTTTCTAAGTGATGAGCAAGTGGGCGTTGTGACATCTGGAACATCTCATCTCTACATATCAACTAGATAGATAATTGTTTCTCGGTTTTAGTCTGATCGTCTTGTCAATTAATGCACAATCATCTTTGCAACAATTAGACACTATGCACACAATTTCTAACCGTCTTGGTCTGCCTTTCCTCCTATAGTCAAACGACATATTGGCTTAGTCAGGTGTGGATCTGGCCTTGGTCTGAGTAGTTCAAGTGCTATGCGTCAAGCTCTCATCGAAACAAATTGATAATACTTTTTTCAAATTTCTCCGACATTTGTTCTCCGAGATGAAATATGAACATTTTTGAAAAGCCCTTCCTCCCACCCATTTGTGTCCACACACATGGAGTAGGTGTAAATGTAGTGTGCTGGAGCAAAGAGGTTTAATAAACAAGTAGCAACTCCACATAAACAAGTATTGTCAAATATCTTTGGTACTGGAGGTGAGGGGCAATCGGTGCAGCTTCAATAATTGAGGCTCAAACATGTTACCACAGTAGCACTGTGTTGCTGACCAAGGTTGAAGAAAAAACAAAGAAAAAAATGAAGAAAAAAAAAAAAAAAAAAAAAAAAAACAAAAAAAAAAATTGAAATAAAAACAAGAATAGAAACAAAAAAAAAAAAAAAAAGAAAATGATAATAGAAAAAAAAAAATGAAAAAAAAAAAACAAAACAGAAAAAAGAAAAAGAAAAAAAAAAAAGAAAAACAAAAAAAAAAAACAAAACAAAAAGACGCAGGAATTAATTGAGCCGGACAAATCAGCCACTTATCAATGGATGGACTCTGTGTCGCATGAAACCAGTTTACACCATCATCGTCACAAAGTCAGTCATTGAGTGCCGATTCAGTTTTATCATGGCATATCACAGCATCTGGCTTTGTGGTTTGGTTGCAGTAAACTGAAATTGAATTAACGTACATATTTTTTTTAATCTCAATCAGCTGTTGCATTCAATAATTAGTCGATGATCGCAACTTTCGTTGAGCTATTGCAGAAACCGAGAAAACGTATCATTCTAACACTATAGTATTTCCTAATAAAATTTTTTGTGCGCGTTTTTTTGGTTTCACAACCCCTTTTTTGTGACCCCCCCCCCCCCCCCCCCTGGGGGGGGGGTGGGGGGGGGGGGGGGGGGAGGGGGGGGGGGGGGGGGGGGGGGGGGGGGGGGGGGGGGGGGCCCCGCCCCCCACCAAGGGGGGGGGGGGGGATGCAACGCTTGAGTGATAATTTACAGTTCATTTCTACAGTTTGCGATTTACGTCAAATGTCACTTAGAGCATGAAGATTTTCACTTGGTTTAATAGGAATTGCAAATTTTGCTAAAGGTCTCACCAATCGTTTGCAATAAATGAGGGCATCTGTTCGCATCGATCACTACCTTGAGTTTCAAGGCATGACGTCAACTGCTGATGAACATGATTCCTTAATTACGAATCCCTGTTTTTATAAGGCTCTTCATCCAGCCGTCCTTTCTATTTTCAAGATGTACGGCATCCAAACCCACGCACAAATGTCCACATATGAATCAGTTGGGTTCTGGACGAGTATACTAAGACTATTCTGTAGGACTACTTTTGCATGACTATTTTGTCAGCAATAAATTTTAAAAATTGAGTAGGCGTCCAGTCCTTTGTCATAATCCTTTGGATAACTCTCACACCCTTGCCTTTTTTGCTTTGCTCATAATTCATCAAATCTAAAACCTTCATTCGGCAGTACACCAGCTTTTGTGGCCGTAAATACAGTCCATAAAAGCTCACATCCGTACTCTTCTGTAGAGCATAAAATGCATTTAATTTTATTGCACCTCCCATTTCTGGCAGTTTTGTTTAAATCAAGAAGTATTAGAACATGTTGAAGAACAATGGAAGAAAACAGAATGACAGAGTAACTTGTGCCTTGAAGCTGAAATATGGCAGAGTAACTCGGCCTCAAACATCAAACTATCTAACTTATATCCACCAAAAAATGTTTATTTGCAACGAATTATCCTCTCGAGCCACGAACTCGTGCTGTACATGTCCTGTGGTCATTTGGGTGATGGTTCGAATAGCGGCTAGGGACACTGCCCCAACTAATCATGACTTGCATCATGGGAACTGCCGCTGTGATCGAATGACGTACACTCACTACACTGCACGTCGTGGGTTGTTGAAGCAGTGTAGCAGATTTGTCTTCGGGCCACAAAAGGTTAGGAAGATCACAAACAAATGTAAATCGGTGATGTATAGAAGTCATTGATGTCTTATCCTCCCTTTCATTGATACGTAATTTTTGCCGCTCGACCATATCGAAAAAGGGATCCTTCCTAATGTTCGCTACGCCGTTACGAGCTTCTCAATGAGTGGTGGTGTGTTATCTGTGCATGTGTGTGTGTGCAAAAATTAAAAACAGGCTCTAAGAAGTAAATGTGCAACGAAAGGAAAGAATCCAAAGCGATGGCTCCATTGTTGAAAAATTACGGCCCAATGGAAGAACATCAAAAACACTTGAAGTGTTATAGAATTGTGATATGAATCACAGTCACACTACAATTCTATAACACTTCAATGTTAAAGTGGTAAAAAGTAGTGACTCACGAGTAGGGAAATTTTTTTATGACGTCATATTTTTAGGATAAGGTAACATTTTCATTGTTTCTGAGTCTCATCAAATTTTTTATTCACATTTTGGTCATTTTACTGTAGTTTTAGACTGTTGGATTAGCCGGGAAGAAGATATAGAAATGACCGATGCTTGTAGAATGACGCAATATTGGTCTTCTCAACAGCGCGATACAGTCTGAGGACAGTTCCAGTGCATACATTGATTACAGGTATGATTGTTACCGACAGCGCCAGGATTGGCTCGTCTGTCGTCTGTCGTCTTCCTGTTCGATAAACGCTTCGCCTTGTCGCTCGGTATCGAGGCCGGATCGAAGATTTTGAAGGATGAAGAGCTCACTGGCTGAGGAAATCTGTTAATCTCCGAGCAGACAGGCCGCCTGGACGCATTTGCCCGTCAGCGAAGCCAATCGATCCTTGAGGTATTCGTTGAGATTTCCCTGCCCCGGCTGGCACTTACGGTCAGTCATCCACAAGCGACTTCCAGAGAAGAAGTTCAGTGGACAATGATGATTGAAAGGTGTTAATGCATTCATAGTTTCGACTCACATTGGCTCTGTGCTTTCGAACACAGGACTGATAGTGTAATCACGTACTTCCTTTCGAAACCTTAAGCAGATCGCGATTTGTTGCAAAATTTGGATGTAACACCTAAAAGGTTGAGTGAGAGTTTTGCACCTAAAATCAACTGAGCCGCTGCTGGTTATGAACAGTTGAAAGCAAGGCTGTGGAACCGTCACGTTTTTTGAAAGGCTCTGTACCCGATGATAAAAAGGCTCCGGCTGCGGCTCCGATTCCAATTTTTTCTCGGATATTATGCATTGCACAACGTTACAGTTTGTTATAGTTCCGTTATACCCCCTATTCGTCTTCTGCTCCTGATTCGTACCACTCTCAGTTTTCCTTCATCTTGTAATGTGGCAAAAATAGTTGGCCTAATCTCTTACTATTCTATTGAAAAGTTGCTGCTTGTTGATCTTCGCTGGCATACTGTGGCTATACAACCTCCGTCAGAATACAGTGATTTGATTTTTTGACAATTCAAAGAATGCGTGGCACCAGATCTGAAACAACTCTAGCTTCCATCTACTTTCTTTACTCAATGTTCATGCTTTACAGCCATATAGCACAATCGAGAGCACCAGATATTGAACTAAATGTTTCTTTGTGATCACCCATCACGATCAAATGAAGCACCAAGAAAGTACTTAAGCAATTTTGTTGTGTTTCGCATTTTTAAAAGAATCGTTGATGTTTTCTGAATACATGCATTCTACATGTCACCTGTCAGTGGATTTCTACATATGTCAGTATGAACTTCTTGAATTTTGAGATTATGATACAGGATGTTTTTAAGAAACGCTCAAAATATGAAATTTGAACAGTAATTCAATGAAATATGAAAAATATTTGCAATGCTTTGGTGCTGTCATTTGATTTGATTTTATTATCTCAGTTGGGCTCTGATTAAACGTTTTATCAATGGCAACATATCATTGTTTCAGCGCACATTTGTTGTTGATGGGTATGTGATGATTGGCATGCATATGAGCGTTTCACAAATTAAGTTCAATTGCACGACAACACCTAATATTTTCGACCGCAGCTCGTCTGACCAGGATTCGAACACTTGTTAAGCGAAAAGCTAAGCAAGTTCTCTATCAACACAACCAGAACGGCGTTATACAAGAACCTGATAGAGCAATTGCCTACCTTTTTTAGACGATATATGTTTGAATCCGGGTCAGACGAGTTGCGACTGGTAATATATGATTCTGACGCAAATTTCGGCTAATTTGTGTCATTTCTTTGTTAATTATCACATTTTTATATGTGAACTGAAATGCAGACCGTTTCATGAAGAATTGCACAAAAAATTAACACGCATTCAAATGTATTTTTCGTGTTAAGGTCCTGGTTCAATTTTGATAAACTAAATGCGACATGAATTCTTATGTTCCATAGATTGTTTTGACGTGCATTTTGCTTCTGAAGTGGTCAAATCTGGTCAGTATGCCTTACGAAGGAAAAGTGAACGCTTTTGATGCATTACTTCAGCATGAAGACGACAGAATTTTTTATTGAAAAATGACGGACAGCATTAATTGGCAATCAGTTTTTTCATGATGTAAGGATTTTAATATTTGTTTAATGCACAAAAGGACAGTGCCAATACGTTTTGCCAAAATATTTGCTAAAAAACGATTTTTAAATTATGAAGATGCTCAATTTCAATAAGCATTATGCCATGTACCATGTTATGTTTAGAACTTTAAATTGTTAGTGATATGGCCCTGAGGCCGAGTCCTCCACGTACCCGGTTCCATAATATAAAGGGTTCAAAAGAAAAGATTCTTCGGGTACTTCCAAGCGATTATTATTGCTTATAATAATAATAATCGCTTGGAAGTACCCGAAGAATCTTTTCTTTTGAACCCTTTATAACTTTAAATTGGTTGAGCGTTTAGGTTGTGACTAGGCTGTCCGCCGACTATCTCCTAGTCGACTACAATTTAGAATCCGACTATTTACATTTCATGACACAAACCGATTTCTTGCTCAGTCATTCAATTTTGGGATAGTCAGATAGCGTCATAATTATAATCACTGCTTTGAAATATTCGGCAGCCGTAGATTATCAGCTCCTGCAGACGCACGTTGCGATTCTTTTCTTCTTTAACAACATGAAGAGGAATGGAAATCAGCCTCCAGACTAATATTTAAAGTCATTGCACGTTACTCCTGAACTGACGAAGATTTCGTGAGTCACCACTGAACATACCGACACATATTATCGGTTTTAAGTTGAAGTTAAGAATGTGAAATGTACTCTGCGCAGCAGCACTCTATGTACAGATGCATAAACAAGTCATTGATGTAACAAATTAATCGCATTTTTTGAATAGAAATTTCTTTTGTACCAATTTGCTGTAAATCATGAAATGAACTATTCTCTGACCATAGATAGCTGCATGACTACATTTTATTGCAGCAAATGAAAACAGATAAAATTGGCATAGAGCAGAGTAGAGCGTAGGCCTATCACAGTAAGAGCATTTAAGATTTCACCGACAGTTGGTCTATAGTGCAATTCAATATGATAGAACACATTTGCATGATGTGTCAAGTGGTGGCCTAGAAGCTTCTCCTCCTTTTTACTGAGATAAAAAAATCTTTTCTAGCGCGAGATCTCTCGGCCTACATCGTCCGAAAGACCTCGTGCTAGAGAAGAAGTCATCTATCTCAGCAACAATTTGAGAAGCCTCTATTTGACACAAAGTGCATTCAATTCCCTGTGTTTCAAACATTTGCATGATGTTCTACATCATGTACTCAATCAAATCAATCTACTCGTATATTACACTGCAGTTCAGACAATGGCAATGGAAGTTATCAAAACAGATTGTTGATAAGCACCGCTCATGATAGATATGATTATTAATGTAAAATAGCATCAGGCAAAGTAGGAAATCTCGAACGGTAAGAAAATCAAGAATAAATCTCCAGAATTACAGTAAATAAGCCTAGTCAAGTATTTTATACGCGATTAATCGACTATAACAAAAACCGAAGATGGACACCCCTACTTGTGACTGGTCAACAGATATAAAACATGAATTTTTGGTCAATTCATTCATCGATGCCTGCAGACGAAGCTGCGCAATACAGAAAATTAAGATTGTCATCATTGAATCAGGCTCGAGTTAAGCTTTCATATGATACAATTTTTCGAATATCGACAACATTTGGTACAGTTTACACTTTTGCTTAATTCTACGATGCATGCGCGTTAACAGTGTTTTTAACGGACAACTGCACACAACTTGCTAACTTTTGTTGCATTGCGCTGGAATTTTCAAAATAAAATTTCAATAGAATTCTGATGTTATCAGCTATAAGAATATGTAAGTTTTATCAAGATCGGCCCATCCGATCACTGGCAAACTTCAATTGGCATTATTCTCATACTCAGCCATTTGGTGAGTCACCATTTCACTCGGTTGAGGTGAGAAGATTTTGAATCTCAGGAGATTAGACAAGCCCCCGTCTGCTTGTTTGCATCTGCACCTTTTGACAAATGATAGCAATTTCTTCACGCCGTGGTTGATGAGCATGCTCACTCTTATGCAAACTATGCTGTTTCCTAAGCCTAACTTGACTGGCCAAGTGAATAAATTTAGTAATCAATTAATTATGAGCTTACGATTAAATTTATGATAATACTTTTTGGGTTGTACAACAAATAAGGAAACAGACAGTACGCATCCCATCATTTTATGTGCAGTTTATTTATTTATTCTGTGATATTTTTTCAGGGAATGGCTTCACATATCGATAGAATATTGAACAGCAAGCAGGAAGAAACTTTCTACGAAATACTTGGTGTTGGTCAGAATGCTTCCGTAAGTAACTCAAGCGTGCTTTTTTAGGCGGTGACTCTTCAACTTGATTTATCCTCATCAACTCAGATTGATTCATGTTGTGATTAATTTTTCCAGGAATATATTGGATAAGAAACTAGATTTTCATTCAATTGTGTTCGACTTTCTACACATTCTTCTTCATCATCAAAGTCCCAGAACTCAGAAGAATGACCTGCACGAACATGTCTATTGTAAATTCATTGTCAAAATTAAGACATGTACACTTAGTGAATATCAGTAGTATAAATCAGCGATATCTACTGGAATGGCTGAATCACGGTAAATCACCAAGAACAAGCCACATCTTGTGAATCATGAACTGAAATGATGTAGACATGTTTCATGGATATAAGTAAGCATAAAGGATCAGCTAGCTCTCAACTGCAGCTTCAAAATATTTGATTAATTTGTTATCGACGATGGAACGAAGTGAATTTCATAACAATTATGTTACATTTGATAGAATGCGTTTATTTGATAGATTGAAAATCAATATTGTGCGTGTACAGTTTCATGTACAATTCAAATTCAAATAATAAAACGTGCAGAAGCGCATGTACATTTGCTATAATCTCTACGAGACAAATTCATTGATTGTCGAAAAAGTTTTTATGAGATTGCCAATGTAAATACATACTAATGTGCGAGTACTGACTGCTTGAGCTGGATCTAAGTATAAATATAGCATTTATTGAGTTCCTCTTGAGATGGTCATGTTTTAACATCAAAACTAGCAGATTCACGATAGCATTATCTTCATAACTTTTCATATCGCAGACTTGCTTGTTCATACAAGTCTTTTCTTAAGTGTGTTTCAATGTCTGATATGTAGAGGGCTTCATTCAAGAAGTCGTTCAGGTCTTATCATGTTTCAATTGTTCTTCATCAAACGGTAGAATTCATCGAACGTTCTCAAATGAACTATGAATTTGAGTGTACATGTACTTGACTATGGGGACCAGTGATGTGGAGCGGAGCGGGTTTTGGAGCGGACCGGAGCGGAGTGGGAGAGAACCTGATGTTGACAAAGTCAACAAAGTTTTATCATAATTAATGATTTTTTACATTATTATTATTACACTATTTTTCGTAAGATATTAGTCTATTATTTATTTTTCAACATTATTCGGAGATAAGACTCCATTCTCAAGTTATACAGTAAGTGGAAGGGTTGTATAAACCGTTAATAAGAAAGCCAATAAAGATATAATTTAAAATTAAAAGAAATCTGAAAGTAAAAAATGGAAGTCCGACAGTTCATATTCGTTCCTATGGATGGGTTCAAATTTTTAGTGTGCATTGGCTCACGGAATGTTAGGTTAATGAATGATTGACACAGATATAGTTTGCTAGGTTATTTGACATGTGATGAGATGTTATAGATGGATTAAGTCTTGTTTTTCAGATGTTCATTAATTCTTCAATGCAAAGTTCTTATCGTACTACCGAGTACCGATGTATCGTTCCTTGCATCTTATACAAAATTATTCTTATAAAATTTATCAAATTTTTCTGATACAAAATTATCATTTCAAAAATACAAGAAAAATTCTGCCTACAGAAAACTACAATTTATTAATTATTATTCGTGCTTATATCAGTATGAGCGAGCATCGTTACCTGATAGCATCGTATTGCTACCTAGTATGAGGCTGCAACAGAATGAATTTTCTGATTGTCACACATATTTGCGGTTACTCTTCAGGTGAGTCACTAAGTTATTATCACATGATAAGTGTAGAATCACTATTAATGCTAATGTGCAATCCGCTTTCGAAGTATTGTTCAATTATAATCATTATTTATTTAAAATCATTCATGATTATCGGCCATAATTCGTATTTAAAATTCGACAAGCATAAGGCTAATATTTTGCAGTTAAGCATATTATCAGAGTGGAAGTCAGTCATATTACAGTAGTCAAACAACCTAAAAAGTTCAAGGAAATCGTTTTATCTATGGTATGGTAAATTAATAGGATTTAGTTTAAGCGGAGCGGAGCGGAGTGGCTAGGTATGAAAAAATGACTGGAGCGGAGCGAAAGCGAAGTGTAATCGGAGCGGAGCGGAGTGGAGCGGTAAAATTGTACCGCTCCACATCCTTGATGGGGACTATAGCTGTTGTACAGGATGCAGGTTGATGTAAACCTTTTTCTTTTTCTTTTGTGATATTATTTTACCAAGCAGGTAGGCCTACCGTGTCCGCAGCTTATGGATCCATCACACGCACAAGCAAATGCGCTATTCCAATGGAAGTTCATTAGTTTCTGATGACGTTCATCTTGCCTTCAAAAGTCAAGGACTTAATTTTCATCGTACTTTCATTGTTACACTTGTACATTAGTACAAGTGACAATCATTCTCCAGCGACGACCGGCTCCTTTAATCGGACGTTGATGGCCTCAACATTTTTTCCTCTCATACCGCTTGGTGAGAATTCCAGATCCTCGTGATATCCAAGGCCATGACTTTGATAATATCTACTAGTCGCTTCTCTTCAACACACGCTCTAATTTAAACAATTTTAGTCTTCATCCATTTCTTTCTTTACATTTCATTCTTTTTTCTGGTGAGGGATGCATATCAAATGAGTAAAGAAGACAGAAGAAAGTATCAAGCATTGTAGATGTTAAGCCACATTCATGTGATATGACCTGCGAAGTTTCGGGATTCAATTCGATTCGATTCGAATTTCGAGTAAAATTCGAATCGTTTCGCTTCGACTGGCCAAAGATTGCTTCAACTTTTTCTTCTGAGTTATAGTCTCTTCCTTTCGTTACTACTTGAACGTGACATTGTAATAAGTTCGAAATGTTGGATTCTTTGTGAAAGCGGTTGAAGATATTGGTTGCCAAACTAGAGTTAGTAGAAGCAGCTACAGTATGTGATACACGTTATTCAGATCAAGCTAGCGGACTCAGTCGGTTTTTTGCCGAGTATGATTCAACGTAGCAAAGTGCGTCAAGGTAGCAAAATTAAAAGTTAAAAAAACAAGCCAACGACTAGGTGCAAATTATGATTTAAAAGAAAATTTTTATATCCTAAAATGTCTAAAAATTTAAAAATACTTACTAGAAGGACAAACAACGCTTCTCCTCTCCTCATGTGTAATGAATTGGCGAGTAAGTCGTTCTGTTCAAAATTATGTTTATCACTTATATATTAAAAAGATCCTATTTAACAGTCTGCCCATTCAGATGATGAGAGGACAGGTCTGTTTCCAATCAAAATACCAGATCTAGCTAACACAGATGGATTACGCTATCTAAAATCTAACAGGTGTGTAGGAGAATTAATATTAGTTCCTTAAGCTAAAACGTGAAATAGAATTCTACAAAATATGCATACAAATTATTTGACTATTTTTGAAGAGGTCATCAACAGGAACTTGGTCAGGACGAACGCGTTTCGACCGCTAAATCCTGATCCTGATGAGTTCGATGTACAACAACTGATTTGCAGCAGAATGGTGAATGGCCCATTTAGCATACTCGTGATCCTGTATCTTACAAATGCTATAAGATGGAATTTTCAGACTGTCTGTCGTCAAGGACTCTTAGACTTTCTACACGTGGTTTACTAATACAACAAATTACTCTACATCTCCTAGAATGGAAACTCCTACCAAAAGTAGGTCCTAAAATGGGGAGGCAAAACTCAAGCAGTTTCTAGTCAATATGGAAAGTGTTGCTTTAGGGCTGCAGTTAATAAGGAACGGTGCATACTTTTAAGGTGGCTAAAGTTTAAAAAAATTGTCAAATTTTTTTTCATATGTAGTCTTTTTGTATTGTACTCCAATATCTTTTGAACCTCTTACCCGTTTGACAGATGAGCATCTTTGAGGTACAGATGCTTCAGGGTAAGTGGAACGTTTCGTCTCACAAACCATGGACCAAATCTCGACAGGAAAATATTTAGTCGGCCTATCAAATTTTGATCATCGCTTGAAAAGCAATCAAATTTGTCCATTTTTCGTCATCGACTTATTTTGATATACTGACTAGATTCTTTCCTGTTGAGATTTTGTCTATGATTTATTGAGACGATATGTCCCTTTTATCTTGAATCATGAGTTTCAAAGATGAAATTAGTTGGACGTCTGATAGAAAAGATGCATGAGTTTGAGTACAGCATCAGGCACACTGTCGGCTTATAGATAGTCGAACCAGGTTTAGTTATGATGCGTAGGCTTTAGTTCAGACTGTAAAGTTTTACATAAAGCACTTGATACATGACTGTAAGCATCCTACTGATCTCTTCTTTTATACAAGTAGAGTGCATATTCGATTATCCGGATACCGATTATCCGGACGTAATTTCAGAATCCGTTCGATTCTCCGTGATTCCATCAAAACATGTGCATGTACATACATGAAATCGAATGCTTGCTCGAATTGCATTATTCGAAATCGAATAATCGAAATCTTAGCATTCCTCTCCTCTTTAGGTAACACATACACGAAGTACTATTGCTTTACCAGCAATTAATTTTTGCTCAATGTGCGGTTCTCGCCTGAGTCAAATAATACGTAGGCAAGCAGCTAAATGATTGGAGCATTCTTAAGTAGGTTGTGCATGCTAGTCAAAGCTGGGATACAGCTCTGATAAATCACTTTCAATTCATGGTCTCAGTTCACGATCTTTGTTTGTGTACGTGTACTTATGTGCTTTAATGGGAACGACAGTGAATATATAGCAGACATGTACAATTGATGCTCATAATTTCATTAAACAGTCGAAAAATCGGAATCAAATATATCAAGTATTACATTCTAGGTAGATAATAAGGATGGATATATACAGACATACAGATTATATGGATATATGTAGATCATCTTCTACGGGGGTCTTGGTATATAACCAAATGTCTTTGACCTAAACCCACAAGCTTTTGCTAATATGGGATTTAATAATTCGCTTATCCGGATCTTTGACTGACTTATTGGGTTTTGACCATCCGGATAATCGAAGATGCACTGTACATATATTTAAGGTTTTTCTTACTATCCTTAAAGCTCGAGAGCAATTTAGAAAGCGTTGTGACGACGAAGAATTTTGATGTATTAATGCTTAGATGCAATTTCGTAAAGAAAATTACCAACTTTGTTAATAATTTCGTTAGTAACTTGGTAACTTTATACTCCAATCATTCTTCATTTCCGCTGCGTACGGTACCGACTGACATCTGACCAAATTTGTGTAAATCAACGTATCTTGGAATTTTTCTTTACAAATAATAAATGGAAAATATATTTCAAGTATTCACTGACTCCGATGTTCTCATAAAAAATCCATGTATTAGTTCAATAGCACAATGTCATCTATTCTGCATCATTTTCAGCCTGAACAAGTTAAGACGGAGTACAGGATAAAAGCTATGGCTTGTCATCCAGACAAGAATGATGATCCTTCGTCAGGTAAGTGATGCATTCATTCGGATATGTTAATCCAATGATCAATAACCACCCAACAATTGAAATTTCTCGACAGTATCACTCAATTAAAAATGAGTTGTTAACAAATTTGACGATGTATGCTTTCCGATGTAGGTTAATTATTTATGATCTCTAGATGTCGTTTTTCGGAGAAAAACCTCTGAAAATCGATGGTCAGGAAGGAATCTGAGCTTAAATATGATGCCCGCTAAGTGACAACAAATTGTGCAACAAATCTTCTTCGGCGTTAGTCCCGTGCTGCTGCAGGGTCCACTCTCCTGGTTCGATGTCTCCACTTCTGTCGGTTGTTGGCTTGATCCGGATGAAGACGGTGAATGGCGTCGATCTATCTCTGCTTCGGCCGGCCTCTTGGTCCTCTCCCAAGGACGTTGAGATTAAGTGCGTTCGTGGCTGTTGTTTCTTCATGGCACGTAGGTGATGGCCGTACCATCTCAGTCGGGCTTCACGCATCTTCTCAGTCATCGGCGCTACGCCGCAACGTTCCCGTATATCTTCGTTACGGATGTGCTCGCGCTGCGTGACACCGGCAATTCTGCGCAGCATCTGTCTCCATGACGGCCAATTTCTGCTCCGAATCTTTCGTTATGCGCCAACACTCGGAACTGTAGATGGCAACTGGTCGCACGACTGTCTTGTAAATCTTGGAGTTTAGAGGGTCATTGATCTTGCGGTCAGACAGGACGCCGGTGAAGCTACGCCACTTGCACCAAGCAGCACTGGTGTGAGCGTTAGCTTCTTCATTCTTGATATTGCCATCGTCACTAATCATTAAGCCAAGGTATTTGAACACGTTCGCATTCTTAAGATTTTTTCTGTTTACTTCGAAGGTGGAGGTGTCGCCTTTGTCGGAAGTCAAATATTCATTCCCTTTTATTGGTATTAAGACGAAGTTCATACTGTGAGAGCCGATCCTTACAAGCTCGGACTTGCTCTCGGATGCTACCATCACGTCATCTGCGTACAAGAGTGTCCACGGTATGGGTGACTGGATGTCCCTTGTTACCACGTCCATTTTATGGATAAACAGCAGCGGGGACAGCGCTGAGCCTTGGTGTACTCCAACTGAAACGGTTCAGTCATTCGACGTTTCAGCAGCTGCTCGTACCCTGTTCTTTGGTTCTTTGTACAGCAGCGCTACCCAGTTGACTAGCTCCTCGGGAACACCATGAGATCTGAGTGCGTACCAGAAATTAAATTATGCAACAAATGAAGTAGGTTAATGAGTTATGCATCATGTTATTTCAAATGCATATCATTGCGAATGATTGATGGAGTTGATTCGGTTACAGCAGTTTAGGCTGAGAATTTCATTATGGCCGTTGTTTTGACCTGATGTCATTATTGGTAGACGTCTTGAATTTTAGATGTCTTGACAATTTTAACTTACATGTAGAATATTTGTAAAAACGTCATCAGTGAGAAGCCTTGAGCTATAATGACAAAACATTCAACCATCAACACGGTCTAGTTTTCATCAATGCATCCCTCGTTTTCTAATTCCTAACTTAACATTATTCTTAACTTAGCCATCATCAGTTCAGATGTCTTTTTTTCCGAAAAGTTGATTGAGAAAAAGACTTCAATTCCCTGAATTTTCCATTCACCATAGACATATATATATCAGCCACCCGGCTTGATAGTAGCACAGTCTTTGATGCCAATACAATTGAATTTTACTTTTAATTGTCATAGATTGGACACGCAGTATCATTTCTGCTATTCTTCTGTAATCGTGATGGTCAACATTCAGCTATTAAATTTGCTCCTTGTTGTTCGCTTTCCATCGATTCTGAAGAAAGAGGACATTTCCACTTATTCTAATATATTTGGCATGATAATGGTAAGCTCTCAATCATGATGATTCCATAGAAATCTCAAGGAAATGACAATTCAAATGACACACCGAAAAGTCGTTATTCACACAGATTTACAAAGATACAGAAACCATCGAAATTCCCATCACAAACCAGCTATGAAAAAATTCTATTTGAAAGTCATTACTGACATGCATCAAAGTTATTTTGCCTTTTCAGTGGCACTTTTTCAAAAGCTCAGAGAAGCAATGGAGACAATTGGCGACCCTGAAAGGCGATTAGACTATGACCGCTGGATGCGAAGTGGAGTTGCAATGCCATATGAGCAGTGGACATCATTTAAATCTGCTCATAAAATGGTGAGATGTACGATATTTTTAGAAAGTTATGTAGCAACTTATCCAAGAATACAATAACTAAGTGTACTCGCTAATACACAAGCTCATTGATGCTAACTAGGTTCCCACTGAGCTTTAAAAAGCTTGAGAATTAGGTGTGGCCACAGAGGTAGATTCATTCGCGTGTGGGTTAGTTTAGAGCGGACATAATCCTATCCCTGCCACTGTACGCAATGTTTACAAGCGATAGAGATATTCGTCTCTCTTGGCTTCTGTGATTGGCAGGCTTACCGTTGGGATGAATTTCCATTGGGATCCCAATGGAAATCCCAATAGCCTGCTTTAGAGCTAAAAACGTGCGCAAGTTGACCCCAAGCTGCATCGGAGCTTACCGCTTAGGCCTACTATATGTGATACTTTTTGAATTGACGAAGGCCACGGACGTAGGCCTAGGACTATATTGGCCTTAATAGTAATAAGGGATTTTATCGATTTTACACAATTATGCATAATAGGCCTACTGTATGGCTAAATTTTGCACCGAGACTGCCTTCACGTAAGAGCTTAAAGGGGCCTTCGTGTGTAGCTGATATATATGCACGAGCTGCAAACACACTTGGCATTAATCAAGCCTATATCGGATATAAGGGTATAATTAAGCCTATAGGGATATAAGCCTATATAGTGGCTCAAGGGAAGTTAAAGCCATAGAGTAGGTCAAGAGCTGACTGTCAATTTGTGTGAATCACACTAAGAGCTCTCAATGCTCAAATTCGAGAGAGGCAAGGTCAGACTGAAGACACAGCAAGATGAACTGTTCAGTACAACCTGAAGACAATTGTAACGCACTGACTAATGTCAACGATTACATGTATATTTTGTTGGGAGAGGACTTATTGGGATCTATTGGGATTGGGGAGGAGTTTTGTTAGCAAATCCCAATGGCTATTGGGATCCCAATTAGAATCCAACGGCAAGCGTGGTGATTGGTCAACCACGCGCATTGCAGAAATGGCTCGTATCAGAGAACGCACAAGCTTCAACTGCAGATTGCAGGTCAGATTGCAAGTCAAGTGAAAATGCATATCTTTAACTCGATTTTTTCTTAGTGATAAATTCGTCGATGGAAATATTGTTCACACCGCTCGACTCTTCTCGATCTAAATTTACTGTGTACGTTTTCTAAATTTATTAATGTACGTTTGATGCAGCATCAATGTTCTGAATCGTGAGATTTCATGCTTGAATTTGCATTACATTCAATGGAAAATGTATCTTCTTGCCCTTCGAGATTAGTTCTGGCCGTAACAATCAGTATTGAGGAAAGTCATCTACAGACCCAAGCACCCAGGCCAGACAATTTATCTCAGTGGGCATGGCGTTCAAAAACATCAAGGTGGCGATTATCGAATCATTATATCAGCTGAATAAAGATTAAATATAACCACCTTCTTCTGAGCACTCAATTAGTAAATTTCTTTAAACCTACTTACTCCTCGTTTATTGTCGGTTGGGTCCCAGGTTTGAGGGTGCGACATTTGGGCTACGTCGATTCTCATTCGCATGAAGGCACCTCCTCCGCACCGCCCGGTCTTGATGTAGGAGCTCCATGTCCTTCCTGACATTGTGCATCCACTTTTTTCTTTGACGGCCTTTGATATTCGGACGCGGTATCTCAAGATCAGTTACTCTCCTCGGTCACTTGCAGTTGGTCATTCTTTGGAATTTGACCTCACCACCTTAAGTGATTTTGTCGCAACTCGGCATCCAAATTGCTCAGGTCAAGCATCCTCCGTAGGCTGCATATCTTTCATCGCTCATAAATCTTGACCGCACACATCCAATGTATCATGAAGTTCTCGTTGTTGGTGAGGCGTGCGAGATCTTCTGCTTTGATGGGCCATGTCTCCGAAGCATATAGCAGCACGCTTCTTATACATACCTTATAAGCATGACCCCTGTGTCTGAGAGTAGTCCTTTTATTTGTCAGGAGTGGCAACAGATCATAGAAATTCTTCCAAGCACTTCTTATACGGGCAGACCGCCTCAATACAGTCTCCAGATCTCCCAAGCACATCACCCAAATAACAAATGTTCTTTACAAACGCATACAAGTGGTTGCCAATTGCCATCTGAGCGACCTGCGTTTGTGATGTGGGGAGCTCTCCTTTGCAACAACGGCACTTAAAACGACGTGCAACGATGGGATCAGAGCGTAGAACTGACATATCAGTACAACGCAAGTTAATAATTATATCAGCCTCAAATTGTAAGATAAATCCGTCATCATACAATACTGATCACACTGATTTCTGTCTTTCTGACGCAGAAGATCTTGGACTAGGCAGTCCATAATGTGCAAATATTCAAAAACTTTTTGTACTTTTATGTCTCAAATATATTTTTGTGCGACCTTGTTGTCCTATGACTTTTTGACTTGTGTTTACGTTGCTGCTCCTGATGATGCTCAATATCCAATCTCAGTCATCGCATCGTCAACTGAAGCAGATTGTTTTATTCATTTTTTAGTAAAATATGTATTTTGCTTTAATTGCAACATCACTTAGTGAAATTATCTGATTAGACTCAAGACACTAATTCCTAAGTATATTCTACATTTATAGTAACTCACTCCTAGATTTCGACTTCTTCTACTGATATCATGTACCGAGTCAACCAAATTTGAATTCGTTTAAAATAGACATAAAATTGAAGGAACACCTTCCTTATTAGGTCGGTAGTTTGTAAAGTTAAAAGCAGCTTCATCGTCCTCTGTTCGACTCGTTTTGTACTATTAAATTAATCCTCCTATTTCTGCTTGCTACCTTGCTGTGGGGCCTGTCGACTTGACATGCATTTACTGACGAATCATCTCCTTATGGGCTGTATAAAAGATTTGGATTCTGTAATTTCATTGAAGTTCAATGTGGGGTTCTGCAGGCGTCTTGTCTAAGAACCTCCGTTGTCTACTTTGTAAGTAGGCGTGCGAATAGTGTATGATCATAACTTGTAGTTGAATCTGTATGCTGATGGTGTACAAATTTGAGGTTTCTGATTGTCTACTTTACATTAGAAATGTCTAGTTCCTTTGATGATATCCAAGCTTGTCATGGGAATTGCAATTTCGCTTTGGGCCACTGTATTGAGCGGCTGCCATGCAGTTGACTTGGCACTGGCATCGTAAGGGCAATATACTGGAATATAAACTAAAATTACTGCTAATACACCTGTGTAGACTGAATACTGTTGACGATCCACTAAATAGAGCTGTAATATTAAGGTTTAACTGTACCTCAATATTACGGTCCCAATACTTACTAATCTACGACTGCAATCCCAAGCTGATAGTGTTGAATAAAACAGCAACTGGTGAAAGTAAGATTCAATTAATCAAGATAAACACAGTTTTGGACAACGGCATAAAAGGGTTCCGAGTCTCACCGTAACCGGGAGCGGAAACTTAATTGAGAAGATGGTTAGCAACTCTGTGTCTCACCTTCGAGAGATAGGGAGCAGAGTTACAAGTTATCAAGAGAAGTTAGTTAAATGCTGTCACTTCAACGCAGTCGTCACTCAATGCCGTTGTTATTTGGTCGTCGGCTCCGCCGTTTATATATCCTCTTCTTGTTTGTTTGAATGATGGTCTCGCAATGATCCTGCTCGCTTGCATTGGCCATGAGATTGTTTTTGGTCTCCGCGCGCGGGCTGTTCCGCCATAGTTGCATGCTCATTTGTCTTTTCTTCTGCCCACGTCCAATGTTTATTACCAATGTTTAATTGCCAATGCTTAGCGACCCATTTATTTCGCAATCTTTTGAGATCCAAATAGTTTTTGTAACTAAGCTTTTGTTTTTGCTCACGTTGTATTCCCTTCCTTCCTTTACTTGATGATCAACTTTGAACTGCTTGACCTGTTGTGTGTTGAGTATCCTGCCTAATGGAATGATAGCTAATATCTCTAAAAGTTTTAATTAATTTAATTTCATTATTTCTAGCTGACAGGAATTTGTCCTATTTTCCTAATTGCTACTGTAAGGGTTACAGAGCTACAATTGCTACAAGCAGGCATCCACTGGTGTCGGTCAGTAGGAATATTTCATGCAGGGACGAATGTGTATAGGTCTATCATGCTGTTATCAGGCTGACCTTTCGAGTGTTTAGTTGTTTTAGGCCGGCCTCATTGAGAGCAGGTACTCATAAAAGGTCATATTATGACTTCAATTAAGAAAGGTAGCATTAGCATTCGAAATGCAAGTTAACTGCATCTAGTAGTCTGATATCATGGATTGTAGACCTTCTGGTATTTGTAGAGTCCCTTGATTTAAAAATCTAATTACATACATGCTACCTAAAAGTTGTAAGTTCCATGAAAGCATTAAGACTTGATTTAGACCTATCATGCATGTACACGGTAGACTTGCAGTGGTATAGAATCTCCCCTGATCTAGCTGCTAAGGGTTTCAATCGGCTGTGCTTATCAAAGAGATGTTTTGATTTGTGAGAAATAATCATAAATTTTGAAAAAAATCTTGTGAGAATGTGACGTAGAGATCTCGTCCTACGGCAAGCCTGATGATATCATTGCCAGGATTTATTCGATTCAGTTCCTTCCACAAGAGGTAAAAGCATAGTTTCTATGGATCTAATTGGAAAATTCTATGGACACTTCTTGGAAATTCCTGTTTTTTCCTCGCAGAGAGTCTAGCGCAATAAATCTTATTTATATTTCACAGTGCTATAATCTCTATGATTATTGCTTCCATAATATAGTTTATGCTTTCCAAAGTGTGCATAAATTTCAAAGAGTGCAATAAACAGTCTTTAGTGCACTCCTTCATTGAAATACATTAGCACATAGAAAGTTTTTCAATCCTCTTACAAACGGAAATCAATCAGAAATGCATTGGTACAATGGACAGAAAGCAGGCTATCTGATTTCATTCAAAATTCTATTGGTTTGCTTTTTCAAATCATGTTAAGAACATGATCATAGCTTCTGGAAGTTCTGTGAAATGAAAAGTTACTTCAGAACACTGCAAAGAAATCCCAGCTTAATTGCATTATTCTCGATCAACAAACTATGCCCTCCGGGCTCGTTCATAGACATGTAGATCTCAAAAAATGCAATAAAGCTGGATACTTTGCACTTGTTGTGTAAATAACTATTACTTCATGCAGCAAAGCAGCAGAACAGTTAAGGATGTCATCTTGCAAGATCGACTATGGAAGGCGGTGGATGCCAAGTATCTATCCTGTCATCATTTACTTACTTTTGTGAATGGTCCAAATCGGGGAGTTTTGCATGTTGATAGTTTTTGCTTTATTACCTAGTTAACTTCTAATAGTTTTTCTCTTCATAGAAAATTGATTGTTTGCCGAAATTCAGGAAACAGTCCAACGATCACTTTTTTCCGCTTTCTTTCAGATACCGCATATTTTTTAATTGTTTAGTCGCACCAAACTTGGCAGTATGTAAAGTGGTTTTGAAGTCTTTGTATCAAAGTGCCACTGAAATGTAGTCTATTGAAATTAAGAATGCAAAGGTGATGGCCCCTGGGACCGACCATATTATGCGGACGATCTGGTACTAGCGGCTGAGACTAAGAGTGAAGCAAGAGAGCTTTCAGCAGATGGAAGGCTGAACTAAGTGGTCTCAAAGTGAATATTGAGAAGACAAAGATAATTGTTACTGTGGTTACTGAAAAGAATGTGCAAAACGTGAAACAGTCTGGTAAGTCGCCATGTGGTAGCTGTGGCAAAGGAGCTGGTGTCAATTCCATCCTTTGTGTCTCCTGTAAGAAATGGTGTCACAGGAATTGTAAACTTTCATGTCCGACTTGCATGGGGCATAATGATATACCAGAGGACGACTCCTTGACCTTTGACGGCCTCTCCGTGAAAGAAGTACACGAGTTCTGTCATTTGGGTAATATGCTTAGCTGCGATTCTGAGGCAGAGAAGGCGGTAGGGCCGAGAATTTCGGCAGCATGGGTGAAATGGAGAGATCTTAGAAGCCTGTTATGAAATCAAGATATTCCTATAAAATCCAGAGCTCAAGTGTACGAAACGTGTGTACGAGCAGTATACACAGTCGGAAGAGTACACACGGAGCGGAAACATGGCCATTGACTTGCAACAAAGAAGCGGACTTGAAGTGTGTGATCAGAAGATGTTGCGCTTCATGATAAGGACAAAATCGCGAGACCGGATCACCAATGAAGAGGCAGTGAGAATGTGCGGACTTACACACCTGAAGAACCGAAGTCGACAGAGAATGCTTCGATGGTTTGGTCCTGTCAGGAGAGCGGAAGAGAAGGTCATCGAGAGAGTGGAATCCATGAAGGTGGAGGGAAAGAGCCCAATTGGAAGACCAAAGAAGACATGGCGCAACTGAGTTCAAGAAGACCTGGGTGCCCTCAACATCAGCGAACATCTTGCCCAAGATCAGGAGCAGTGGAAACGAGCCATCAAACTCCGTCCAACCTCAAGCAATGGGACAAGAAGGACGCAAAACAAGAAGTGAAGTGAGTGAGTGAGTGAAATTAAATTGTGTCGATATCTTTACTCCGATGATTTGAAAATGCTTTTCATTGAATATTGAAAAGTGGACTCATAGAGTTCATGTTTGATCGTTTCCTGACGGTATCTGACGAAACTCGTCGGATTGAGCAATCAATTAGATATCTGAAGAAATATGAGGATATTTACCCACAAGCGAACCACTTGTCTCACAAAAATCAAGGCGGTAAGACAAAATTTCCCATGGGCGTGTGAGGTGTAACTCGAATTGATTGTCATCGACCCATTAAGTGCAAATGATCCTTACTGGTGTTATTATTTTATTAGCTCTGTATTATTATATCTCTCTGTATTATTTATTAGCTCTCTTGCTTCACTCTTAGTCTCAGCCGTTAGTACCAGATCGTCTGCATAATAAAGTCGGTCCCAGGGACCATCACCTTTGAATTCTTAATTTCAACAAACACACAATTTTATTATTTTATGTTTTTGGTTTTTCTTGTGACACCTGCATTTCTTTCACTATTGCTCTTTTCAGTGACTTTTCTGATGAATGTACAGGTTTTCAATTTCTCCGAAATATAAACATCATTCTGTCTCCCTCTCTCTCATATTGATGTCACGTCTAGTGCCATTTGATAACAGATGTATAATTATGTGCAACATGCAATCTATCTCAGATTTAATCCGAATATCGCAGGCTAATGCTCTGGAGTTGATTGACCCACTGGAGATTTTCCTTTCATGTAATTATTTACGAGTTCACTGTGTTACATCATGTGATTACATGTTACTATGAGAAAATGCAAGCGAAAATTTGTCATCTGTGGCTACAATGAGACACACCCACTTCTGAACTTTCGACGAACTTGTTGGGAAAATAAACATGATTTAATCATATTGAATTATCTTAGTTTTCTTCATGTCATGCACATCCTCCACTTATTGCTTTTGAATAATAAAGCCTGTCAAATAAGTATGCCATGTTCTGGTGTATCATTATTCTATGCATCTAGAGCGGTGTTGTCATGCACGCCATATCTGTGAAAATGACCAAAAGCGAGCACAAAATGGAAAATAATTTATACAAATTGAAAGCAGCAGAACAAAAGTAAACGGCGCCACTCTTTAATTGAGACTTATTCCAACCCATTTAGGGCATTTTTCCTATATATGATGAGTTCTTTAAGTTTGAATGAATTTGAAATTTTCAATGAATTGAACTGCGTGGTATTTGTAGAAAGCAAGATATCGCTTTGTATCGAAATTTGAATTATAACGCAGACATGAACACCATGTAAATTATAATTTTTAAAATCAACAATTACATTATGACTTTAATGACCAAATTAAATCATTCTCGATCATTAATAACACTCAATCAATGGTTCTGACGAAGTAATTTTGTGATCATGAAATCCATAATTTATTCCCATAATCTGCCTCAATGAAAAACCCTAGGCTCACTCAACCTCGACGTCAATGGAAATTTAACGGAAATAACATGTATTTTGCATTGATCATCCGCAAATATTTTCATGTGCAATACTTTTCCTTTTCCACAGTCAATGCACTGGGCGACAAAAGTAGTCGAAGATCCAATGATAGAGTACGAATCAGAGATTTCAGGAGATCCTAAAGGTAAGCAAGCTCTGTCGAATGTCTTGTTTTATACAGCCCAACGTGGGTAAGAATTAACAGCTTTTCAACACAATCGAAATAATGCATGAACTTCTCTTCAGGCAGTATCATTATTTCGGAGATGCAAGCAGCAAGGACTGCGTAAATCGCAATTTTCCTCTTCATCCATAGAACTTTATTTAAAAAAAAACAGATTTTGATGGTAGGCCTATTCATTGCTATACAAAACGTTTTGCTTGAAAACTAAATCCTCCTTTGCATACTGCCATTTAGGTTGCTTCATTACATCCGTATCCTCTTTGCTTTTCAGTGTTGAAAGTCAATGACCTCAAATCCTTTTGGAAAGCAGGCGATTCCACCGTGAGCAATAGCGTCTTGTCTAAATTCAGGCAGTACGAAATTTGACTGACCGACAGTGAAATATACACAAATTTGCATTTCTATCAAATGACATTTTGCATTCTTGAAAATTGTGTGAGTGATGTCTATATGAGTTCGATAGCTCACTCGTGATATCACCTTAGACTTCCCATTTTGTATAAAATTCATGCTCAGGACCTAATGAGAAAACTATGGTTTTGTTTGTGCATTTATTTATATGTAAAGCATTATGCATTGAGAAATAATTCATCATTGAATCAGGTATTCTGCAAAATCGATGCTGAGATTTAATTCGTTTTCAGATTATAGAGATGGAAAATGTAACTTGTTGTCCGGCTGATTTATGATTGTATTCGATCACTTGCTTACTTCATTTGTCACTTGCTCTTTTGAAATATAAATACTTAATTCACGTGTTCTATTTTACACAACTTTACAATGGGCTAATATCGTTGGTTGCCAATAACTCTCAAAATTAGGACATGTCTCAAGATGAGTTTGAGGAAACACGCTAATGGTTTTTTTGTTTCGTGAGATCACTTATCCATAATTTCATTAATTTGCAAATTTAACTGTTACGGACTTTATTAAGTGACAATCACAAGTACTTAGGGATCTAATTGAAGAGCCAAGGTCTAACCATTATAGAAGATATTCGGTTGGTCACAACGATGTTGAATCAGTTCCTGGAGATCATGGCGCAGTCGTGATCAAAGTTTCTGTGATGGAGCAAAACCCTTACTTTATTAGGGCAATTGCGATGAGGTCGCCTCTGTTCTTCGAGGCGATTGTGGCGTTGACCTTCCAACCACGGTGTCCCCCTCCCAAATGACCTCCAACCTGAAGTACGCCACAATTAACCTTCTATTTACCAAGCCAGTATCATTTTCGCTACGCATAAATCATGAAATGAGTGCAAATGCACAATATAATGACGCAGTGAAATTTATTTGCAATATTTTATCAGAATGAAAATGTGAGAGTCTATATCAATTATATTAGAGAGAGAACGATACATTAATTCTGCATGATCCGTGACAATGTAATAGTTTTCTACAAGAGTAAAATACAAATATTTCACTATCAATAAAACAAAAAGAAATCACCACTAGACGAAATGACTTACTTAATCTTACTAAGGAAATCTTACAAGTTCTGACCAGAAAGTACCAGTCGTGCTAAGTCTTATTAGCAAATCTGATAAGATCTTGTTTGTGATTTTTAAAAAATCTTTTGAGTAGAAAAATGTCTTATATTTTGCGTTTGTCTACATATATCCAGTGCACCAATGTTCCAGCAAGATCATTCAACAAGTAAAACCATTGATATCGTATGATCTTCGCATTGTAATCGGACCTCAAGTTTTAAATTTCAGTTCACTTTCTTTAATTTCAATTATCAGCTGGTAAGATCTGAAAAGATCTTATTTTGCAAAATATAAGACTTAGCAAGTCTGGTACTTTCTGGTCAGGAAATGTAAGATCTTAAATGAAATAAGTTCTGATCAGACTTTGCAAGAATCTGATCAGACTTAATAAGACGTAGCAAGTCATTTCGTCTAGTGACACAATTCCACGGCAACAGGATTGCCAAACTATTGATGATGATAGACCTCAAAACAGTTCTTCACATGGAGTCGCACTTTACATTTGTCACACCGATTTCGACAATTCTTCTTACATTGAACACAACGGCCCTGAGCAACAGCAACTCGCTCATGACCGAAACCGTCATATCGTATATCATCTGGAAGATTGGCGTGAGCACATCCACCCGCCGTGGGTCGCTTACGGCTCGATTTGAGTAAGCACAACTGATCTCCTGAATTCGATGTGGGTCATGCTTCGCGAATGAAGATTACAGTAAATTCTCCAAGCAGCGTACGTACTGGACATTGAGAGCGTTTCAGGAACAAAGGCCACCTAGCATTTTTTTGATGTTATACGGTCGGTCGGTATAGATCCCAGCAGCCTGTCCATAAGAATCAATGCCTCTCATTCCTGTAAGTTCAAAAAATGGTGATCTGCAACTTTTCAGGAAAATTATTACAAAAATAAGTACTACATCAGACATTCACAACGATCAATAAAATTTCATATCCCCTATCCAACCCGATAATTTGACTGTTTACGGTAATACTTGTTTTAGAATTTACCTTTACTTATTTGTTACATACAATCAGGCCTACTGACATACTTATACGTAAAACTACAGGTTTCTGATCATTCAAATGAACATGCATTGAACTCACCTTGGTTATATTCTTTAATAAGGTATGGTTGGGGATATTGACTGTCTCACGTCTGGATCTTCGCTTTGTTGTTTGAACGGGTTCATGAGTCAGATGGTTACTGACACATACTGCGGTCGCATTGTCCTGCCACTTCACAACGTATACGTCTCCATCCGTTCGAAAATCGAATGCTCCTCGCCCTTCTTGTTTCAGGGACTTGTCATTCTTCATCAATTTGCATGCACCATTTGACATGTTTTGATGCAAAGTACCTGTTTAGAGCATAGTCTGTAATTCTTTGATGAGTATCAAAATATCGTTATCGAATATCTCTTTTCATAAACAGAAAGGAGATTTGTCGACCAACAAGGGAAAATTATTTTCTAGCTCAGTTATCGGTACGTTATCATGCATAGTGTTCATTCGAGTTACATTTCTGGACCAACGTTGATATGTAGTAGTATTGTTTTACTATATTACGTGACACTTCAATGAAGCTATAAATGTTAGTTTCGTTTTTAAATGGCATGAAAATGTGTAGGGTGTAGATAAAATCCGAACAACAAATCTATTCCGAACAATTAAAATCTCATTGAAAATGGAACGAGCCGAACATTTCATATATGAGTAGAAAGTAGTTAGTTTTATCTGCTCGTGAACTTAAATCAGCAAGAAAGTCATAAAATCATATTCCAAACAAATCCGAACAAGTCCGAACACCTCCGAACAAGCCCGAACAACCAAAGGTTAAAATCCGAACATCTATAATACTACCGAACAAAGAGTATGCGGTTTCAAACGCAAGAGGTTTATTCTACGCAATAATGACACATCGGCACTGCTTTCCTGCTATGTTTCCCCTCCGAACAACTAACATGACCTAAAGTATAATCAAAATTGGCTCCGAAAAACTAATTCATCCGTGAAAATGACCCGAACAACACTCTAGTCCACTTATTTGGCTCCGAACAACTCGAAGGTGCAATCAGTGCCCTCCGAACAACTCCTTCAACCCTGAAAAATGACCCGAACAACACTCCAGTCCACTCAAGTGGCTCCGAACATCTCCTTCAACCCTGGAAAGTGACCCGAACAACACTCTAGTCCACTCAATTGGCTCCGAACAACTCGAAGAAGCAATCTTACTGCTCCGAACAACTCCTTCAACACTGAAAAATGATCCGAACAACACTCTAATCAACTCAATTGGCTCCGAACAACTCGAAGAAGCAATCTTACTGCTCCGAACAACTCCTTCAACCCTGAAAAATGACCCGAACAACACTCCAGTCCACTCAATTGGCTCACGTAACACAACTCCTTCAAGCCCTGAAAAAGTATAACCCGAACAAGACTCTAATATCCAACGTCAAAATTTTTGCTCCGAACAACTCCTTCAATACTGAAAAATGACCCGAACAAGACTCTAGTCCACTCAATTGCCTCCGAACAACTCGAAGATGCAATCATTCCCCTCCGAACAACTCCTTCAACCCTGAAAAGTGACCCGAACAACACTCCAGTCCACTCAATTGGCTCCGAACAACTCCTTCAACTCTGAAAAGTGACCCGAACAAGACTCTAGTCCACTCAATTTGCTCCGAACAACTCGAAGATGCAATCATTCCCCTCCGAACAACTCCTTCAACTCAACCCTGAAAAGTGACCCGAACAAGACTCTAGTCCACTCAATTTGCTCCGAACAACTCGAAGATGCAATCATTCCCCTCCGAACAACTCCTTCAACCCTGAAAAATGATCCGAACAACACTCCAGTCCGGAAAATTTTCCATCTGCATCACTACCGCCTGGGCTGGGGAGTATAAATACCGGGCTATTGTTATCGCAATTACAGACATTTGAAAAGAACGAACGCCTTGTTTTCCTTTTCGTCAGCAAGCTATCACGGCGGCAAAGCGTCATGAGCAACTTGAAACTGCTTGACGTTGTAAAGAAGTTCTCGGAACAAGCGGCTGATGACATCGAGAGATGGTTGGATAGATTTTCGGTTGCCATCGACATAACCGAGAAGCCAGCGGACAAGAAGGCCAAGCACAAATTCATGGCACAGATAAGTCCATTGTTGCTTGATGGAGCTGCATACTCGATACAGCTGACCCCAACGGAGAAAGAGGACTATAAGTGATTGCCGCTGCCCTGCGAAGAGTATACGGCAAGACTAAATGCAAAGCCAGGCAAGAATTAAAGATACTGCGATTGGTACCGGGTGAACCAGTGGATGTCTTGGCTGATCAAATTCGGCTACTGCTTAGCGTCGTGGCAAACGGCACCGCACTTCCGAGTCAAATAGCTGCATCATTCCTTCTGGATGCACTACCACCTATGAGCGACTATATATTGGAAGATATATAAAGACTGTAAACTCGTGAGATATTTGTAAACTAAAGATATCTGTGATGAGTAGAAGAATATCTACATAGCTTTTAACTTCTGGCGTATTGTCCGATATCTTCGTGGAGGACAAACTTATACACATCTTCCATTTCTAGCTCAGATGATTCAGATAGTTCCAAATCGATTTCAGATCTACTTAAATGAATTTCAGATTTTTCCAGATGAATTGGAGATTCTCCAGTTGAATTTAAGATCCTTTCAAAGTTCAGTTTCTGACAGATATCTGAAATTCAATTAGAGAAATCTGAAATCCATTTAATGTCTGATATTCAGCTGGAAAGATCTGAAATAGACATGGAGGGTGCAGTTGGTTCCAAAAATTAACATGCAGGGATGATACAGAAGTTTTCAGTCTTTCAAAATTGCATAGTCTTTTCAAACGGCTGCAACAAAGTCTCCAAAACAAAGGCAAAAACGTCAATCACCGAAAAATAAATTTCCCGAAAATTTTGAAAAAATTGGAAAATTTTCTAGAAAATTTTTCATTTGCATCACTAGCTCTGACCGACAACCACTGAAAGAGTGGAGCTGAGACTTTGATCAAAATGTTCATGTAAAGTGCGAGAGGTTTTGTGTTCTTTCATCATGCCCATATAACGCATCAATTTAGCACAACTGAAATAGGCTTATTATGACACTGGCCCTTTCAAGAAACTGCTGTCTTATTTTAGCCGACTACTGTGGTACATTTCCGCTGGCCTCACTTAAATTGGATGCAACCATTGAGTAATTATAGCTATACTCTATAGACCATAGAGTAAATATATTAGGTAGAGTGGTAACTCCGCATTTATTAATCCCCAATGTGCATACACCAAATGGTACACACTTTCGAATTTATTAAATGAACTCAAAGGAGACACAGGAGGTAATTGTTGCCAAATGTGAGAAATGCGAATTTTTGCAGTTTTGAAGAAATTATACCACGAAATAAAGTGATCATGTTTGTGATGCAGAAGGAATGATGATATTTACAGATTCTCATGTCATGACAGCCTTGGATAGGTGATGTTTATTAAATTGGCAATTCGATGAGTTCCTATACTTTCATGCTGAACCTCAAGAGTATTTTCTTATGCGTGATCATGTCACAGGCAACCTGCCACTGGTACAGCAAAATCACATAGTCAAAGACAATGATTTCAATTAACTTTGAATTATGTAAATGAGTCCCCATCACTATTCAGATTCTAGAAATGAAGCGTGAATTCAATGATCGAATCATAAAATCATGCCGGTGAAAGTTGAATTGAAAACTTGAAATTTCAACCAAGAAAGCAAGAATAATATCGCGATTTTTTCATGAAGACTTCCAATATAATACGGATGATGAAATTCCCTTGATAATCAGCCTAATGTCCGCATAGCTAGCATGATTATTTACAAGGATTCATTCCTTTTGATATCCAACTGGTTGCATACTACTTACATAAACGAGTCATCTCGGTATTATTTAAATTGGCAAAATTTTGACATTTTTGAAACTGCTCAAATAATTTTTTGGACAACGGGAACGTAATCTCCGCAAAAAGCTGAATCTTTTCATACAAAAATTTTCACTGTATACATACACTTTTTAGAGTCGACACTCTACCCATATATCCCTACTCTATGCTATAAACTTAGCAATAGGAATTTCACTATTTTTTGCTCCACTGATGAAAGTAGAATAGCAAACTAGAATGAACAAGAATCTTTTTTTGTCATCCATTGAGATTGGTGACATTTTATTGTCATGTCGTTTTCTTCTTCCATATTTATTGCAGTCTAGCGCAAAGAAAATGACTCTGGTGTATTTTGATTTGATGTTTTAATTCTAAGATATTTTAGTGGTAGACTTTTACCGGGTATTTGAAACGGTTCCAATGAGGAAGTACCAATCAGGAAGTAGGTATCTAGCAAGGTTGAAGGTATCAGTATTGTCTCTCTCAAGCGGCTTTTAGTTAAACCAATAGAGTGGGGAAGTATATATACAAGGTGTGACAATTAAATACCCGGAATAGTATTCTAGCATTTTTTTTGATAATTAGTATTCTAGTTATTTGATAATTCCGGGTATTTAATTGTCACACCTTGTATATACAGGGTGATCTTAAAGTCTTCCAACAATTAATATTATGATGCTTTATTCGAAATAAATATTCGTCAAAGTTTTCGTTTAATCCCTTTAGAAGTACCGTATCAATCAATTCATGCATAAAATATCAATTTAATAAATTCTTGTCAATTGATAATAATTTCTGATTCTGATAAAGACATCTTTGAAATCTCTTAGCATGATAATGAATAATTGTTGATACAAACGATAATTCTTGAGTGCCATATTAAAATCAATCAAGTCATATAGTTAGCACTCTGATCTCGTTTTGTTGAACACATATTACATAAAATGAACATGAACTCATTTCATAGTTGACTTGCCGTCTCTCTAGTCATTCAGTTTTTTTCATCTTGTTGAACATTCATTTGTCCATGATAATCTGTCTAACATGGCATCTGTGGTGGAGAAAGCTCAATGCGTTCTATGGTTTCATGAAAAAAGTCTCCGGTAGGTAACTGTACAAAGGAATTTCCGATCACATTGCGGCCGATCTCCTCCGGATGTGAAAAGCATTAAGAAGTGGTACGAAAAGTTCAAAGAGACTGGGAGCGTTGGCGATCTCAATAGAAGAGGGAGACCAACAACAAGTGGAGAAGTGGTTGAGTCAGTACGCATTTCTTTGAGAGGAGTCCAACGAAATCAACTCGAAGAGCCTCACAAGAACTTGGTATTCCACAAACTGCCGTATTCAAAATTCTGCACAAACGATTAAAATTCCGAGCCTACAAGATACAAATGTTTCAAGCCATGCAATCGAATGATCGTCCTCAACGTGCAGCCTTAGCAGAGGATATTCTTCAGAGAATTGACTCAAATAATGAATACCTCCAGTACATTGCTTTTTCTGATGAGGCTACGTTTCACTTATCAGGCTAATTTAATCGACACAACTTAACGAACCTGGGGATCTGAGAATCCACATGTTGTGATGGAGCACCAGAGAGACAGTGCAAAGGTGAATGTGGTGTCTGATGCACAACAGAGTTATTGAACCCTTCTTTTTGTGCGGAATTGACAATTTCTGCCAACGTCTACCTGGACATGTTGCAATATTTTGCCGTTCCGCAGCTGGCAGACTATCAACCAAACATTGTCTTTCAACAAGATGGAGCTCCTCCACATTGGGGCAGACGTGTGCGAGATTTTCTGGACGAAGCTTTCCCGAACAGATGGATAGAGCGGGATGGACCAACACCATGCCCACCGCGCTCGCCTGACATCACCCCGCTGGACTTCTTCCTATGGAGCTACGTAAAAGGCAGTGTTTATCGCTCACCTGTTCGTGATCTCGAAACACTCAAATTACGGATTCGGGAAGCGATAGCGACCGTAAGTCTTGAGATGCTGGAAAACACTTGGATAGAAATCGATTATCATTTGGAAGTGCTCCGAGCTACGAAAGGAGCTCACGTTGAGGTGCATTGACGGTGGTTGAAATCAAATTAAATAAAAGATATTGGATGAAAAGATAGTTTTCCTCTAATAAAAGCTAAAATTGATAATTGATTAAGTTGAAATTTTATGTATGAATTGATTGATACGATACTTCTAAAGTGATAAAACCAAAGGTCTGAGCTTACGAATGGCATCGTCAAAGAATTTACATTTCGAATAAAACATCATAATATTGATTGTTGTATGCTAAATGTATGCAACGCCAGAATTTCTAGGTAGCGATCAACGTATTTTTAGACATCTCATTTTTCGTCAAGTTTTTGTCTTATTACAATACTGATTCTTTGTGCGATAATTAGGATTTTTCTGCACATTTGCTTTCTTCACCTGCCAACGCTCTGCCGGGATGCTGTCAAATTGCTGATAATTGTATCAATTATAATAGAAAATTGTTATCAAATCCATTGAATTGTGATTTTCTATCTTTTCAGATTATCATATACGTTTACCAAAAATTTACTTTTATTCGAAATAAATGGCAACTTCATCTGGTAAGTTCCATCGGTTTGTGTCACTGATACAAAATCGGACATATGTTGAATTGACCTCAACAATTGGTGATGGCCTTTCCATTCTTGATTTTAATGTGTAAATAGATGTACCTGTATATCTTAATAATAACTGAACTTCAGACTCGTATACGCATACTGATACCGCCAACTAATAAGATATCCTACACATAACATCCGAACTAGTAGATTAGACTGATGCATCAAAGAGCCCATGATGTAGATCACGGATCATGGATATGACACAAGATTCTCGCGATAGTTACATCCAACTTACCGGCAAAATTCACCGAAAAGTCACGGCCTTATCAGTAAAGTAGTGATCCGATTTCAACTTGAGCAAATCGCTGATAAGGGCAGATCTCAGGCAATAGTTCGATTTCATCCTTATTACGGATTCGTGGCATAAGGTGATTTGCCATCACTTGCTATCATTTGCATATCTAAAGACTTACGAGAGATGTTTCTGGTAATTCCAAATATGTTAAATCTAAGATGCATTTCGTGTTCTATTTTCGCATTTGAAATTTTACATTACACGTGGACATCATCATCTATTTATGCGACCATACAACATTACATTTGGATAGAATGCACAGTTCTTTACTCAAAAAGTTTTGTGTTTGCGAGATTTGCACCTGTATATAGTGCCATTCGATGTATTTCAACTATAGGTCATGTTATCAATGGATGACATAGAAACTATGTACATGGATCATAGAAATTAGAGAGGGTGACAGATAGCACTGAGTTACTGTGTACAAGTAGCAAGTATGATAGCTTGATCTGACAGGAACATGGAGCGATTGAGAGAGGTCGTACTGGTTACAATTGACCCTTTAGTAGAAGATTCCTGTCTGACATGCCATACATGCTAGATGAAAGCAGCATACAATCTTCATGTAGGCCTATACATAAAGTAGTCGCGCAATTGTTGATATGCTTGCTGTTATAAATTTCCGGTTTCAGTCTGTTTAGAAGTAGGCTTTTCAGAAGCGAAGGTTTGTATTAATTAGTGGCCAACCAGGTCATACTTGCTTAGTCAGTAAGTTACTTGGATTTTGTGGCCTAGCTTCTAAAAATCGAAATGATGAACAGTAGAAAGTTTGTCACCACAGCATAGTCCTTAAGTATGAGACGTAGACTTACTTTTCTCCAATTTTAGTAGGCCTGTCTAATCTATTGCAATGACTTGCCAATTTAGTTTGTTTGTCGCTATTGCTTGATATTATATCAAATATTTTTAAAATTTACACTAGTTATTAAATAATCATCAAACATTAAACATTGATGTCACATTTTCAATCGTCATGGTGATGTGTAAAATCCTACTATGTAATTAGTAATCAACTCCAATCATAGTCATAGGATTGAACCGAGATGTAATTACTTTCATGATATAGCGGGAATTTAGTAAAGCATTCCGTTATTTGAGGTTTTATTGATGGAAGATGCACGTCAAGGCAAGCTTTATTGGAGTGATACTTTCGATATGTCCAAACTAGAGACGCTAAAAATTAGACCGCCACCCATGATAGAGGGTTGAAAAATAGACCGCCATTCTATTACAGGTTTTACGGTAAATGTTTTCCCTCATAAAATATTCATTTCCTTTCAGAAATCTGGAGAGTCATGATTTCTGCCGAAGATGAAACTTGGGAGAAAAATTTCCGATTCCCATCGCACACTCCTCTTTCTCAAGTCATGGAGAGTTGGAAGCATCATTTCAAAACTTCTGGTCATTTCATATTCACATCTGATGACAAAGAGGAAGAGTACGATCTGGACTTTACTCTCCAGGACGTCGGTGAGACGAAGAAGGGCTCCAAGACGGTGGTGTTGGCTATCGAACTCTCGGATCCTCCCACAACAACAATAAACATCAATATCATACTGGACGGACAGTGTAAAAATTACGATGTGGAACCGTGGCACAGATTAAGGAACATCATTCCAAACACAGCAGGAATAACATTCCAATATGAGGGGAAAGTTATTGCTTATGAACAAGACAATCCGGCAGTTGGGTATCACAGATAACGGTGTCATCACTGGCCTGAAATCAATTTCCGTGGAAGCATCTGACGGGACTCGCAAAGTACTTCCGATTCGGGATGGCTCTGCCGTCTCTCAGTTGAAGGATTTCTTGAAAAAGTTGGAGAAGGAAGAGGATTTCTTTGTGAAGTCCCGTGGAAAGCTTCTTCGTAAAGACCAGCTTCTGAACATGAGTGAAGATGCGATGGTCACGAGGCCGGAATTTGTGGTGACGATCGGTGGAGACTGCTACAAATTTGCCGCCAATAAAGGGAGAATGGCCTTCAGCAATTTCACGGCTGATCTTTCCAATATCTCGGGGAAATGCAGGCGTGAACTTTCCCGGTATCTCTATCACTGCGAGGGTTGCGGAAGGCGCATTGCGGATAGCGACGGTGAAACGCAGCTCCTCAATATAGAGTGTTGTCCTCTACGGTCACTGATTTTGACGGTGGCAGAGACTCGTGTACAAAGAGGTGAGTTGTCGACATCCAAGGCCTCATAGAAATCTAGGAATCGTATCCATTGTAGAGGAAAGCAAAATTTGCCAGTGCATGTCTAGATATTTTGTATTTTTTTCGATAAAAGTGGATGTGTCCCACTGATTTCAGGAGGTTCAGAATCTGCGAGTATTAATAGTTATTTACGCAAATAGTTCATCATTGCTTCTTGTTAGCATTCCATGAGTTAGATATTTGTAATGCCCAAATCCATAGGGTGAGGGCCATTCAAATCTAGCGAGATCGAATGCTATGATGAAGCAATCTGTACTCGAGTTACTTAGAGAATTTTATTTGACGACGTGCTAATGATGATCACGGGAGAACTATATAAAAATATAAATTATATTTGAAAAGGGAACTTTTCATCTATGTCAAAGGCAAGGATATCAGTCTCAGATCAGCAGCACGCAACCAATGGAAAAATTGGAATTTGAACTTGAGCAGTTTAAGGACCTTCAATCTTTTGTCAAAGTTTTCGAGTAAAAGGCAACATATTCATTACAATATGTTACAATAAGAATACAGTTACTAGGGTTACCAACTATTAAACCTTGACGAATGAAATTCGAAAAGCTAGCAAAAACTTCAGCCCTATAGTCATCTGATAGGGTGGCGATGATTATCTATGCAACTTGTGAGAATCTCTAACTACATAGGGAGATGAGATGACATTTTCCAGTCATAGAATTCTAATTACTTCAATCAGATCTGGAAATATAACAAAGAGCAATTATGTCCATCAGTCAGGTCTTACATATTTGAAAACTTATATCAACATGGAAATATGGCATTTGGGTTGCTTGCTTTGAACCGAAAGCAAAACCAAACCTTTGGAAAAGATTCTGTAAGCCTGTACACTTCAAGCGGAAGACCTATTTGAAAATAATGCAACATGCCTAATAGTATCAACCATTGTCAATCTGCTAACACCTTGTTTGGCCTACATTCCTTTGGATAAGCAACATTATTGAATACAAAGTACGTTGGGTATAGACGACTAATCTTGTGATGCATTTTGTATCAATTGATTCAAAATGAATGACATAATGAAAAGTAAGTCAACATAGGCTATTAAAAATTTAAATTGCTGTATTTAGTTCAGACCACATGTGCTATAGCTCAACTGCACAATTTAGTGAACATTTCAATTGAAATCAACACTGTTATGCTTTGAATTGCTGAAAGTCAATCAGATATGATGCATGTGAGATTATTTAGTTTGTTATGTGAACACTTATCATGATGATTTTTATCAATAATTGATTAGGCATTTCAAAACATCCGAAATATGTTTCGTTAGCGAAATTAATTTTTAACTTCTATTTTTTAGCTAAATTTGAATAGCTAGCTCACGTAGACTTAATGACAAATTAAATGACTCACCAAATGCTTTTAGACGCTTGATATACGTCATGATTTTTGTCCATGCTAATGAAAACATGTCTTATTGAGTGACTAAAAACAAATGAACCTTCTGATTCCTTTGGATTTGGAAAGAGTCGAGTATTTTTAAGATTTTAATGCACATTTCTTTAACTTTAAAAATTGGACTTCCTGTTTCACGTTGAAGAATCATAGCGCAAATATCATAGAATATAATTGTCTGCCGAAGATTATGCGTAAACTTATGATATTTGATAGAGATTTAGCTTTCATACATCTGATTTTTGCGTTGATAAATTAATTTTCTTCCTTTTGCATGTTGAGGTTTTACCCACATTTAATGAAACGAAGTAGGGGCCTAATTAAAAATTAAATATCCAGCTTGTCGACTTCAAATTTGTGCAGACACGTGTATCCTCCCATGGATCCAATGCAATGCTTATACTTACGGCTCTGCTCTCACTGTCATGTGACACTAGGAGTTCCATTGATGATGTACTGTCTACTTATATTTATAGTAATAGGAAACTATTCAATACTGTAGCTGTTAATTGATGGCTATATTTCGTTAAATTTCATATGTCGCGGCGTAGACATTCGACAAAGGAGTATGAAGCAACATAAATGATCAATTTGACTCAATCCGCAGCGCGGATGTCAAGTAAATTAAGAGCTTCCTATTGAGATGTTCAGACGACAGCACTTGGAAGTTGGACGGGCAGCCAAAAATTCTGTAGCGAAACGCTTCGTTTCGCAAGCTAGGTCAATGAATATAAATTTTTACAACACATGTAAAATTATGTCACAATTATGTATCATGAATTGTGCAGATCTACTGAAAATCAAAAAGAGATTTGTTCAAGATATTTCCAACATTCAAAATTCCATCGTTAGTCTTGATAAATATATTACCTCAACAATATCCATTTTCATTAAAAAGAACTCCTGTAAATGCTTCCCACATCATTGAATTTCCATGAATGCATCATTAATTTTAGTATAACAATTAACACTGCTTGGACGGGTATTAAAAAAATTGTAGCGAAAATTTTCGCCCCGTAAGCTAGTTGTGTTTGACTTGTCTTTGAGGTTGTAGCCCATAGAAGTAGATAATAGTATACGAGAATGGAGTTTTTATCTCTTGCTTGTGTTCAATGATGACACAACGAAGAATTTCAAAATTTTCAGGTTCTTTAAATCGGATCACTTCTAAATATGCTGAGATAGCTTCACTTCAGACATTTTAGAAAAATTACAATTAGTTTGAATCGCATTGACTTGAGTGAGCATGGCATGTAGTACACGCAGTAGATGGACGCATGAATGGTGACGATATAGCAATTTTCTTGAGAGAGGAAATATCAACTTTTCCTCCCACAGCTATGTTGTACAGCCCGAGCGCAGCGAGTGATGGACCATAGATTATGGATGGACAGATAGCTAAGGTAGGAAACGTATATTTCCTCTCGAAAGAATGTAGCTTTTCATTTTGTGACTTGTAGATGTCTATTGAGTAAGTCAAGGGACTACATTGATATCTTGATAGTCTCTGGCTAGTTATGTAAATAATCACAACTTAAGATTAAGAGTTTACATAGAAAAGTTAACTGTGGGATGAAAAGTTAACTGTCTGATGCCGTAGGACTGAAAAGTTGATTTTTCCACCCGGTAGTTCGCATAAGAGAGATATCTTTTCACTCTCTCACAAAATGAAAAATATTAAAACTCTTCGCTCGCAAGAAGGCAGTCAGCTTGATTCAGTGCACTTTCTGTGAAATGTCCGGATTGTGTCATTTAATACCCAGTCTGAATATTTCAACCATTTCTTCATTGATGCTGTATGACTTGCAGGAAAATACTGTAATGGAAGCTTACTTGTAGTAGATATCTGTCTCATATCTTGGTTTAAATGAATGAAGGTCACTTATTACTTACTACTGGTGATTTCTCTTACTTCATAGTCATGCCGTAATACTGTCGGTATGATGCAAAACAGTCCTACGATATTGACCGCCCGTCTGTGTTTCCTTGTTCATCTTTCAGAGGAAGTCAGTGGACATTGAACAAATTATGATCCGAGATGCCGCTTGTGCCTATGGACCTCTATATTGTATGACAGTGATCTGTTCTGTTCATGAATAGTCCAAAACCATCTGTATTATTTCAAGCCGATGAAAATGTTTTTAGATTGTAGCTTTAACTAATCACTTGTTAGAGATTGCTGATTATTTTATTGTCTGAAAGTTATTTGATCTCCATTGCAATTTGCATCAATTAATTACATTCACATGTGCGTAGATGCACTGTATCTTTATTTCCATCATGATATTGCAGTTCTTTGCAGTTTTATCAGTGCATTTGAAAAGTTGTTCTTGCTTCGATAATGTAAGTATTGAATGCATTGCGATATCATTGCAGTTCCCTGTCCCTGAGTTCCTCGCACTAGTGCAAGTACTGAATGTCATGCAGGAAAAATAATACCACATAGCTTGTCGTGCTTCCACCTATAATTGAACTAACTGTCTATGTTGCTTAAAGCACTCGACGCTGTGAGGAATTCTCACATTTGGGCGAAGGGAGGTCACCCCAAGACACTTAAGCGTGCTTTTCTACAAAATTTGCTTACAAATCGCCCAAGTCTCGCAATCAAGATGTCTTAACCCAAAAATACAATCAGAGGTTTTCTTATCAATCTAGAAGCAGTAGCACTTATAAACCTGAATTTGTGTCGAGTTCGACACTTGTAGTCCTTTCATGATGCGGACATAGCAGCTCTGAGGAACACCTGGAACAGAAATCGCTTCGATCCGCTGTAGGCATGCTTAGTGCTCAAGCACTCAGCTAATTCTCATAATCTAAAAGCGATGACCTCGTCATTAGAAGACATGGCGGCTCTCATTCAATTTGCTTACCATGTCGTCAGCTGATTGTATGTCGAGGGACCTTCTTGAATGATCAGCCACGTATGACTGAGAGACGTGGCAAAAAAAACAGATAAACTTCATTTCGACAGTATAGGAGGTGAAAAGGTCCTTTCCGAATGCGTCATCACAATCTCAGTTTAGCTGACAACAAGCACAGTTGAAGGGTATAAATTTTTGATAAGAAGACAATGAAACATTTCAGATTTGGTTTTGCATGGATGACATCAGTCTGTGGAAACAGTCGCAGCAGATTATGAATGCGTACGGACTACAAAAAATTATAGGTTCCTCCGTGAGCGATTACACGAGTTAATAAATTATTTATCAGCGTAGTGGGATGAAACTCCGTTTTAGCAGCAAACTTGATTATGATGATGAAATGTACAGGCGTGTAAAGTAATTTTCGACTATACATGAGACAAACTACTGCGAGTAGAAGAAGAATTCTCATACGATGATGATAATCATCCCAGCAGCCATTTATAATATAATGCTTACTATTTTAAAGTATTAGTTAAGGTAGTCCTATTGAGGACTGATGACGTTCTCCAATCCACAAGTGTACAGATGCAATGCCATTGTAACCATTGGATTAATCAGTTCTTAAAAGAACTCAATGTAGCTTTCTCGTGGCAACGAATTAAAATTGATCAGCTTTGGCCCAATATCTGCTAAAAATGGAAATCTTAAGACTTGTAATACTACTCATTCTTGCTGTTAATATACTAATACCATAGATTCCAAACACTGCCGTATACACGTTCAAAACAGACGTCTAATATACTGTACCGACTACAGATGCTGATAGTGGAAATAGAATAGGACAAAGGTCACCATAGGTTAAGGAAATTAAAAATGGATATTATAAAACAACAAGAGACCGATGAATAAAAATTGGAAAAGTGGAGGTAAAACATGGAAATACAACGATGCTACTACACCGATTACAAGTGAACTACATTTGACACTACACAAAGTGGATAAGTGGATAATGGAGGTAAACAATAGAACTACAATGACACTCTACTACACCGAAAGCAATGAAACTATACACACTATACCTAAGACTACACACGGAAAATACTACTTCTTCACTTGAATTTGTTATCGCCAGTTTCTTAATCCGTCTATAATACTTCATATGAATATCGAAAGAGAATGACAGCTATTAAGTCAATACAAGACACCAACACCCTTGATTCCCCGACCGCACTCGCCTGACCTAGGAATCGAACCGAAGTCCGCGGTGGAGACGAGCTCGCACCTTCTTCACTAGGCCACGCTGACGGTTCAAAAGGAATGCGAGTGAAGGCAGAAGTCATCTCTCAGTGATATCGACAGCATATTGTCCTAGTATTATTGACAGAACGCTAACAGCGTTCATATTGTAGCGTAATATTCATACCGTCAGCGTGGCCTAGTGAAGAAGGTGCGAGCTCGTCTCCACCGCGGACTTCGGTTCGATTCCTAGGTCAGGCGAGTGCGGTCGGGGAATCAAGGGTGTTGGTGTCTTGTATTGACTTAATAGCTGTCATTCTCTTTCGATATTCAATGAATTACGACAGACCTTTGTTGTCAATACTTCATATGATCCCACATTTCTTCATTTGAAATGCAATACATCGACCACTACTTCAGCTACCGATTTAGGGATATAAAACATAATACTGCAGTCCGTCAGTCATCAGCAGGTACTCGTCTAGTTGTGTTTCGACCCCTAACCTGCTGAAAATCAAAAGTGAATCTCCGTCCGCTCACTTGACGTCTTTCTGTCGTTGGTCTATTGTGCTCCACTACACTGCTAAAGAGACTAAACTATTGATAGAAATCCGTCTTAGATGACTCACTCGAAGGCGCAGATTTTCAGACGTGCTCACAGTTTTGACCATGACAGTCATTTATCAGATTCAAAATGACATGTACTATTTCTCAGTTACAATTTTCGCTGTTTTTCTGCAACTGTTGGTGGTATTTATTTATTACATGTTCCTCACATTAATGTGATTGGACATATTTCTAGGTTTCGTGTGAGCTGTTCGAGGGAGTTTATGGACTCACAACATGACTGTATAACTGAGGTAGAAATCACAAACAGCAACAGCAACCTCTGTCGAGTTTTAAACAAATGCTCCTAATTAGATACAATCTTCTGGATTTGAATAGATGTCCTATCTTGAAATCCTGTACACAATGTCTTGAGAACAAATATTGACTCAGATCTAAATTAGTTGATTGGCCCTCTCATCAGATGAAAACTTTTTCTTATATTTTCTTCAAATTACGGAGCATCGGATATTTGGAATTGCTAGACGGGAAAAGTGTTAAGCAAAAAGTACTTGATATTTGAGCAGTGCAGTAAATTCTCTATGATTATTGCTTTCCCATAAAAAAGTTAATGTGCATGAATTTCGAGGAAATGCAATAAACCAGTCTTCATTGGCTCTTCGTTCATTGGAATACATTAGCACATCGGAAAGTTTTTTTCATCCCCTAAAACGTTAACTTCTACTTGCAAATGTCAAGATAATACCATTGTAGTAATCTACAATGCGCATAACAGATTTTTTGACAGTCTTTAAAACTTCTGTGGTCATCAGTTTCTGTGATAAATATAGCAATAAATAACCATCTGTAGGAGGGCTTTAGCTTACAATATTCTGAGGGCCAACGTTTGTTGTGCCGGATTACAGATGTGTAGTTATTATAACCCGATAAGAAGTCCTATTGCAAAGCGGTTATCCAATGTCACTTTCATTTAAGCCCATAGAAAACTCATTGGATTTGCATGCATTCGAATATTGGACATTTAAACCCGTTAATAGGATATGAGTATATGCTTGCCCTACATCACAAGAATTATGGACAAACTTATAGCGCAACTTATTCTATGGCAAAAAGTATGTCTATGTGTAAATATTTGTGTTGAAGTGGAATTACCATAGCTGAGCAACAACTTAATGAGTTGAATTGGAAAGAAGCCAATATTGAAAGAATCTTGATTTTATTTTCGTTATTTATTACAATTAATTTCTGTTTAACATCCGTAACTATCTTCAAGTACAAAAGGAAGGAAAATTAACAGGTAGTATAAAATTCAAATATTCACACCCGACGTCTATGGTACAAAAGTAACAAATTTTGTAAGTAGCAAAAATCAACAATACAAAGATTTGTCATTTAAGAAATTGTCCCAATGAGCCAAACAACAAAATCAGCCATCAAAAATGTGTGATTTAATCAGCTAAACTGTGAACAAGTGTTGTAACCTTTCTAACATTGGAAGCACTATCAGACCATTTGCATATCCGTTGCCGTGACCATTAACAAAAAACATGTCTTCCTGTAAAACCATCTTTTGGAATGCCCTCGGTTGAACATTCTCACAACCATTCAATCCCACGATTAGGTGATCCATCAACCTTAGACTTCGTGAAGCATATTATATAAGAAAAATGAAACCACCATCATCTACAAAATCGAGCTCTAACAAATTATTCAGATTTTCTTTTTGATAAAAATTTCCATGATGTAAAAGTCATTTACACCTCATACTTCGACATCTCTTAGCTCTGGCTAAGTACATTAGATCTACCATTTATTTTATATCTATTTTACACTTGTTATGCATGTACTGATAACTCATGCCTTTGTATCAATCAATACTAATGTCCTGTGTGTTTTCTCCTATTATGTCAGATCATCATTTAAGATGTATTGGCACTACGTAGCCTATACTGCCGGTTTCTAGCCCTTCCCCTTTTATATTTCAATCTATATGCCATTATGACATAGACATTTTGTACATAGTCTCGGTGAGAATTTTGAATTTTCGATCGTACCTGTAAAATTCCTTCCTTTTATGCTCTTTGAAGATAGTTAACAAGAAAATATTTGTATAAAATAAGGCGAAAAATAAAATCAAAATCTTTCAATCATTGACTCTTTCCAATTTCGAACTGGAATTCAAAGAAATTGGTTTCAACTAACTTAATTCATTCAATTGCTAACGATCGCTATCATGGAAGTCGGAATACGGAAAAAAAGTCGTCTAGACATCAATTAGACAACACAGCCCTCCACCTTGACTATAGAATATGCGACAAATGACAGCTTATAATCATAGAAACTTAACAATACCATAGAATGAAGTCAGTAGAATGGAAATCTGACATGTAATAAATATATAGGAACACTCCAGGAGTGGGAGCTTAGTGTGGTTTTTCTTGGTTGATCATTGTTCAAATTTATTCAATGCTGAAATTTGTAATGCTGGATTGTTGTTCCCTCTTTGTCCAAAGAATCGATGTACGCACAAAGCTAATAGTGTGAATTTACAAATTAGTTCAGAAAATGGGCCCCACATTGATTGGGATACAAAAAAGAAGGAAAATCCTTTTAAATCAGTTAATGTAAGTTCATCCTTTTGAAAATTTATCGACCTCCAGATATACTCTAATCAATAGCCTTGTTAACCAGACTCTTATTGCCCAACTCTTGTACCCGTTGATAATGGTCGATTTTACAGAACATGCATAACTCTTTTTTACAGCTTTGAAATCAGGAGGCCAAGAAATCTTAGGAAGTATTCATTTTTATCTTAAAAGGGCGTTCCCCCCTGCTTCATTAGTTATTTGAACAAATTTTGCAAAAACCTGTGCCATCGACGCTTTGTCGATTATGATGGCCTTCAAAAAAATCTATCATCACATTTATTGTCATATAACCTCATTTAGTGATTAAATTGTAGAAAAGATTCCCAACGACCATTAAAGCTTTTATCTGATATCGATGCACTGTCGCTAAACAAGCTTCTCGATGTGTTTCAGTTTCCAGAAAAAGCCGCACAGGTTTCTTTAGGCCGCTTGAAGAAGAAAGTATTCTACTATAATTAGACTTTTTATATTTGATATTCTTTTTTCCCCCCCCCTTTTTATATCAGAATGTTCTTACAAACAGCACAACCGGTCCACTTTCAATTATGACTTTGTGTTGAGAACCAAATTTTATATTTGCCATTTCCTTATATTGAAAAGATGGGAACAATAGTTTGTCAGTGACTGCTACAAAATGACACACTGCATTAATCCATGGCAATGAGTTGGCTTAGTTTTCACCGATGAACAATGCCGCCATCTCACTTGCAATTCTCTTCATGAAAATCCTTGCTTTAATTAGGTGGTCAACAACTTACTATTGACAACCAACTTGGCGACTAGTTTGACTATGAGTACAATGTTTTAGATTCAGGAATCTAGAATTCATTACAAACCCTCACATAAGATTTTTTCCATGTGCAATATCATTGTCTGCCCATACCCTTACACATCAATATGTTATACTACTCGTACATGGTAATTGCATTATTCTCGTGTCAATCAAACTTATGCATAGACATCGTTAGATCTCGAAACGATGCAATTAAAAGGATGGGACACTTTGCACTTGGTTTGGGTGAAATAGCTGTGTAATCATAGTTATAACCCACTTGCATGTTTTTTTTATTTTTAACCTCTAGTATGTCATTAGAATAATGCATAGATTTTTGAGGTCATTATTGCCCTATTAATCTATTCGAGAGCCCGTAGGCACTCGAAGTACTTGAGCCATTACATGCAATGTGCCCCTTGTTGAGGACGCCCTTCTCTCGCATTATAACTAGATTTAGCCATTGATATAACCTTTTACTTAACAGTGCATTTTGATGTTGGTATTGGTCAGTAAATGACATCATATAAGCATTGAGTTAGTGATTGTTTATGAAGGACACAATAAATGAAGGTGAATTAGAAACTGTAAAGAGTATAATTGATGACCACTTCAGCATGAATCGAAATTTAATTTGGGCGCTGTTTGTCAGTCAATTGCTTTTGTTTTAACTATCAGTTCAAAAGGAGTTCAAAGCGGGAGTAGCAACTCGTGACTCTAGATCAAATTTACTTGAGATTTACAGGCCCTGTAGGATCATAGCTAATTGTTAAGTATAGACACAGAAATTTAGACCAAGGTCTTGGAGGGATGCAATTTCGTAACTAAGGATCGCCACACGTGGAGCGAGTGCATTGATTTCCATCTGCACCTAGTCGCCGGGCACCTTGCTGAAGCCCTTGTTGCTCATCAGCAGAGATCGCGTATGCATACTTACACCAATCATAACACCTTCTTCATTCTTAAGGTTTAGAACAGAACTTTTTCGCCCGAGTGTTGATGGATGAATACACCTCATCCTACCATGATTGGGTGTGCCCGATAGTTGTATTTTTATAGACCAATTTGAAGGCGAAAAGCTTACTAAGTTAACCGACGAAGTGTCAACTTTACATCATTCGTTCTTTTCTTTTTTTTTTTTTATTTTTTTTTTTTTTTTCCCCCCCCCCCCCCCCCTTTTTTTTTTTTTTTTTTTTTTCTTTCTTTTTCTTTTTTTTTTTTTATTACGCGAAACAGAAGCGAAACTAAGCGAGAGGTTATTCATCAGATAGGGAAAGATGCGAGAAACCTTCAAAACTTCATAGCACCAAAAGTATCTACCCTCTAATATCTTCATTTTGTTTCTGTATGAGAAAATCTTCCAATAGTGTATTGCTCTTATGTCTTTTCTGTGTTCATTTCCAGCATGCCCAAAAACGAGGGATTTGTTTGGGGACCTGCTTTCGAGAAAGAAAGTATTCCAAAGCTTGCTCCTATCGGAATCCTTCAAATTTGTTGAAAAATGATGCTCTAAAGATGAAGTCTTCAACGGAGGCATTGTCGACCTTGATGATCGCAGAGAGAAGCGAGTTTCTTAGAGACCAACAAACAGGGCGTTTGCCGGCTACATGTTGGACTGAATTCTACCTACGCACCTGAGGGAACAGCAACTCGAAGGGGATGGTCCAAGAAGAAGATTGTCGTAAGATGAATTCCTACAATCGTTTTTGAAACAGTTTAAGTTCAGAAGACGCTTCTGCTATAACTGTTTGTTTTGGGGGATTATATGCGTGGATTCTCGCAATTTAGGACAGCTAGAGGAGGTGTTTTTGTATTTCATTTCTTTTCTACCTGAAACACGTGCCACCTCACCATCGTTAGGAAAAGAGAATACTCACGTTCTCTCTAAAGGAGTCGAGTATTATTCTAGACTAATACCCCCCCCCCCCCCCCCCCCCCCCCCCCCCCCCCCCCCCCCCCCCCCCCCCCCCAGGACGGTTATTCTGTACCTACTGGCGAATTTTATCGGATAATATTTTTATTGTCCTGATAGATGACGCCTACCATTTTGTCGTACAAAGTTCTGGCATAATACATATATTGATTTCTATTGCACTTTTTTGAGTTAAGCTCCTCATATGTGTACCCGTACAAGTCCGCATGAACTTGGATATTAGTGATTGGTCTGTCATGAAGATAGTGGTATTGGATGACTTTATCGAAATCAATTTACATCTCATCAATAAGTTGATTTATTAAAGTTCTGAACATCATAGAACCTCTTTACACATCACTCCATAGTCGCTAGACATCTGACAGTCAGGAGCGGTTCGACACGAAAGGTCTATCATCATCAGGCAACACTCCAATAGTAAGAGTAGTCGCGGTAAACCCGTATTTCCTTCGCGAGGAAATAATTGTGCGGTATGATTAGATACGTATGTTTGTGTGCCCATACTATGTTGCATAGTTGTGAAAGTGAAATATTTTTATGCTAATACAAAGTACAATAGTATTGAAGATTCTCATACGCAGCACTGCCTTAAGTCGCATGAGTATGGAAAAAGCTTCATATTGCTATTGGTCATCCGCGCAGCGGTTCGCTTCACTTATGCCTCCGAAAATTTCCTGCGCGAATTTTCGTTATTGTTAATCATCTATATTAAACCGATGTTATTAAATCCATGTCTACCTGTGCTATAATCCCATCTTCCTTGCCATGCTGATCATTTGAAATCTCGTTACGTTTATGGATTTTCACGAAGAGATAGAGTTTCACTAATAATAATCAAATTCTTTATTTATTTTAGGACTTTTAATTTTTAAGGTTTGCCCGCACTAGATGCATAAAAACCCAGACCATTCATCCGTTGTGACTGACTGAATCCTAAACCTTACGCTCAACTAATGTACACCTTCTACCCCAGTTAAATTAACACCATCAAAGCTTGGTGATTAATACAAACAAATTCAGGCTGATCTGTTCCAGTCAAATCTTCTTCCAAGAATACTATCCTGCATCTTCAAATGGATTAATTTCATCTATCATTCCCCCCCAAATCCCTTTTTCCTTTCCCTACCCCCTACCCTCCCCTTTTACACCCCACCCCCCCCATTTTTTTTTTTTTATCTAGGAATAACATTTTTAAATGAAAATACGTTTGACTTTGAATAGTTCATGTTTCTACAATAATTACTACATAGTTTATAAATCCCTGTACATCTCATCAAGTCCAGAGAACTAATACTTTAGTGGATCATAAAAAAAAATTTTTTTTTGTTTTATTTTTTAAAAAAAACTGTGAAGGTCTTTTCTATAGCTAAGAGAAATTAGAGAAAATACTTCTCTGTATCGATATAAATGGATATAAAAACATCAAAATATCAATATAGTACATCCTTATAAGTCAACTGGAGGAAGGTTGATCAAGGCCTGAGAATTGACGGGCTGAGGCGTTCTGTTTTGAGGCCGGTGATGAGGGAACCCCCCCACCCCCCCCCCACCCCCCCACGAATATGATGCAATTAAATTTATTCACATACGTGCCATGTTATCGAATATGTCTTTCACTTGATATGAGTGGACACATCACCAGCATCATATACTTGCCAAAAAACGATCATCAAGAAACATCTTTTATCTTAATCCTCTGGCCTTCCAGGAAATTCTGAATATTTCAATCTTGTCAGGGATGTTCCTATACTCGATAATATCGCGGATCGGGTTGCATTGTCCTCCCAAAATAGGCCATAGGAAAATCAGAGATTCAAGTGTCTGCAAAATACAATACTTTTCTATAGCACAAGATAAGTAACACAGGTACAAAATTAGCATTCCCCTCACCATCTCACAACCAAAAAAATCCCCCCCCCCCCCATAAATAAAAAAAAAAAAAATTATAATTATATATTTATTTTTTTATATATAACCTATTACCAATTATATTTATTTTTTTTTTTTCTATTTTTCTTATTTTTTTTTTTTTTGTAGGCAGACATATATAAAAGGCAGACAATGCACCTGCGCACTCTTCAAAAAACACCAGTCAAATTCTGTAGGGATGGACTAAAAGAATCGTTCGTTAACTCCGTTCAACAAAATAAAAAATATGTTTATCACACCCAATTCGGTCAGATGGAAAGGGTCTTGAGTGAGTACAATTATTGAGTACCGACTTTCTGTCTGTTAGCATGCGTAGAAACTTGTCGATAAACGGTCTCCAATTGGCGATCTTAAGGGATTAATACTTTATGCTGGTAATTCTTACACCCCCCCCCCCCGGGCGTGCCCCCAGGGGGCCCCCCCCCACCCCCCCCCCCCCACCCCACCACATGGGCAGGGGTGCTCGTTTGGTGAACCAATTTCAATTTAACTTCAATTTTTCCGATTGATTGACAGCAGAGTGCCAGTTATGTTGCCTATGGTCATAGCTAGGAATATTGAAGACATAACCAACAACTCCGTTACTAACAGTCTGATGAGGACACCTAGGTTTACTTCTAGCATGCGCTAGACACCGTTTTTCAGTGCGCCTGCCTTCAACCCCAAATTGAGCATCATTCAGCTTATAGATTTGAATGAGCCCCTAAATAGCGTGCTGTATATCCAAGTGGGTCTCGAACAGGTGTGACTCTGCGTTTAATTCTTATCACTGTCCTTGACGTGTGAAGCTGATAACTGATACGATCACCACAAGTGTCAATGATCCTGGGTTACTGGCGCATTATAGATAGGCCGAGGAGATCTGCTCCCTGCATTATACTTGTAATAAAAATCAAGATGTGGAATTATCTTTGCGGGAGAAAAGCTGTGAAGTGCGGTGACTTAAGTCATTCAAGAGCTCAAGTTTTTTTTTAAATCTTGGACACTATTTCCCCCTATTATTTGCCATAGCCAAAAGCACTTGACACTAGATATCTCTAATTTATCAGGCCGCACTTGGCTAACTAAAGACCGAGGATAAATTAAAGCGCAGATTCAATCCTGTTTCTGCCGTTCTTTATTCGTGCTTGCAATCCATTCTCGATATTCTTTTCCATATGCCCTAGGTTTGAAACCATTTCTAACCGTAGCTGATGGGACTCTTGAAGGCGGAAACGCAATGTTGTTGGACTGCAAAGGACATATAGTGGCTTTGCAAACTGTATAAAATTCTGATGAGCGGTCATCTCTGTCAATACCTTTCTCAAGCTGTTAAACTATAAAGGGTGCTATGGATGTTGACATGCCCTACAAATGAGAACCGCTGCATTATTAAATTTTTCGTTTTTAGAATTCAATTAAGATCATTTGCATTGTGATATGTTCACTGTATCTTAATGATTTACTGAGGAATTAGAATAGTACACCTTTTCCAAAACTTTTTGTACTCATTATTAGCTCCACACCAACTGACACAAAATATGAATCCATTAGTCAACCTTCACAGTATATCACTATCAATACAAAGAAAAAGGACTTTAGGTTCCGATCCGTCAAATAATGGAATAGTTAGATCTTCTGTGTAGCACTGATGAATCAACAAGGCGGGGGGGATCATTCACAATAGGTCTCTTCTTCGCTCGCTTCATCGTTTGTCAGACTTCATCGATGTCAGTCTGCTTGCTCTTCGTGCGGTCCTCCGCCAACTGATTTTTAGGTTCTCCCCCCCCCCACCCCCCCTTTGGTTCACTACTTTGTCTTGCGTAACGCTGGCTTCACGGCATGGCTGCGATATGCCCCCCAACAATTGTTCTCTAGCAAGAAAACAACTAGCTCTGCTAAGCCATAAAAAGGGCTTAAAAATCCTATCTATTTTTATGCAATTATGCATGAAAATTTTCCATTTACTATGATTTGAGTGATGACGTATTAGTGATGAAAATTTCATTCTTCTATACGATTATTGCTAACATTCATTATCAACATTCTTAGTATGATTATCGATACCCTCCGAATCTTATTTCCTCACGGGTTCTCATAATAGAACTCAACAATACCACTGGAGATTTTTGGATGGGGGCTTAACTTGGCGAACAGTAGGCTACAGATGCTATCTCTCGCCCGTAATATTTCACATGCGGACATGAAGTGGTTGTCCGTCTAAATTCGGCCTTAACTTTTAAATTGAATATTCCTATACATGTATGGTAACACAATAATAAACGTTTACGTCAGTATAAAAAAAATAAAAAAATCCCTGCTGTATATTACGCAACTATGAAGGGGGGAAATTTACGAATCCTAACAACTCAAGAAATGAAATATTCGAGTTATCGGTAACTGAAACCTTATAATTTTTACATTTCTGCATGCAGTCATTTTATGTAAGATGAATATTATGTATGTGCACAATTATTAGTTATTAAGCTTTGTTGAATTTCAATTTCCTTGTCCTTCAGTAAATGTTTTCAGTCCAATTAGCCGTATGCTGACATTAATTATGGTCAGATTAACTTCTTACCTCGAGGCGCCGTAGCTGATCAAAAGTTTTTTATTTTTCTTTTTTGTTTTTTTTTTTTTTTTATCTTTTCTTTCCCCTTATTCAATCTCATCTGAAAACTCTTTCATCACCAGCCATGACGACATGTCCTTAGTCATTGATTGTATTCAAAGGTGTTCCTTATCATCTTCCTAATTTGTGAACGTCAAATTAATCAGCTTTTCATGGCATCAGAATTGCAAGTATCCACATATCCATGACGTGTATGTATGTTCGCCTAGACCAATGACAAAGTACGCGTGTGTTCAATCAATTGTTTAAGTCTTGATACTTCATAGAGTTTCCTCATTGCCCCTATGTTTCGAAATCTCAATGGTGAAGTGCGGTTAGATCGCCTGCTATCTTTTATTATTTTACAATGGATCTTCAGACTCGGGACTAGACCGACTAGGTTCAGTGCTTCTTATGCCAATGCAAGTAGTAAGTGCTGCAGCTGCCCTTCGAATGTTTAAGACTCAAAAGGACGCATTCACAAAGATCCTTTTTACAACAACATCGATTGCAAAAATCATCAAAAAGTTTGAAGAAACTGGCCAGCGTTCATGATAAACTCTGCCGCAGTGGCCGTCCTTACAATGGATGGACATGACATTTGCACTTCGATCGCGTCGTCGAGGAGACTAGTTCAAAATCAAAAGCTAGGCAGTCGCGTCAGTTTCGCAAACAGTGGTGGGAAGAGGTTGGTATCATTTCAAAGGACTATGTGTCCATAAAATCCTTCGGCCTTCTTTATGAACTAAAACTGTGTACCCGTACAAATTACAAGTTCTGCAAGCACTTGAGTCCGGCCGACAAGCCAAAGCGCTTTGTGAGTTAGCGAGTTGGCTTCTCGACAATCAGAATGTAATCGATAACATTGTCTGGTCTGACGAGGGCTGTATTTTTCATTCGATGGGATCGTCAATACGCAACAATTGCTCGTATCTGGTCAGATGTTTTAAAGCCATCAATCATGCATCTCAAAATCCCTTCATTCACCTAAGTTATGTGTACCCATGGATGGGATTTTTTGCTAAGTTTGGACTACGACCTTTTTTCTTCTCCAACACAGTGACAGTGATTCCTATCTTCCAGATGCTTAAGGAGCCATGCCGTGCGTCCTCAACTTGCGCAAAAGCGCAAATTGTCCTCCTGTATATTATTATGCAAGATGGCTGTTTGCCCCACCCCACTTTGCAACAAAGGTACGAAAGTTCCTCGTCCAGACATTTGGTGATCTCCGTGAATATAGTCTGGAGAGATGTGACCGATAGTGGCCTCCACGTTCACCTGATTTGAATCCTCTCGACTTTTGGTTCTGGGGATGAATGAAAGCGAAGATATACCATCATGGTAAGCCACAAAGCCTGGACCAGTTGAGTGAGAAGATCACTGATATCTGCAATGAAGTCACACGCGAAGAACTTGCCGCTGGTGTTTTCGATATTATTCGGCGATTGGCTGCAGTGATTGATTGCGATGGCAATAATTTCAAACACTTGATTTGAATATTTTAAGCATCAAATATTGGCTTCTTACTGTTAGATTCGCAAATTCCCCTTTATGTTGCGCAATATAACATGGCTTGTGATAAAAAAGTTTATTGCTTTCTCATAAAGATATTCAATTTAAAAGTCAAGCGAATTTACGGACAACCTGTATATGTTATTCATGCACAACATTGGCCCTTAATAATTCATCCTTATAAATGCATGGTTTTTTATAAGTGCCTCATTTTTAATAAAATAGAATTAGAATATTGAAATGATTCTGAATAAGTGCTTTTGATATGAAAGGAACTTGGAAATATCCAATTGTTTCACTTGATCGATGAGGCTTGAAAGCTGAGTGGTTGAATCATTTCGTTCGACCGGCAGCGCGATTTTCTGCAGGGAACGAGGCTGAAAATTGGACTTTCAGAGAATGCAGTACACCCTTTCCATGGCTGCTACGAATCTGCGCGTCTACCGAGCTCTACCCGGTTCCTGGTCTTATCAGGCTGTATAAAAAACCGACATGCTAATCCAGGTGGATGCGGTTTGAAGTTCTTGAAAAACCATTTCTCTGTGGGTGATGTCTGACTAAAACACCTTTTAATTAATAATGCCTCATTCTGGAAGAATGGCATATGTGTACTCGCCTCTGATTCAAAGCCGCAAGAGCAGTAGTGGTTAGGGGGAGGGAGGTCGACTAATATCAGAGAATTCAATCAGTGCCCTAAAAATAGAGAATATTTTCATGGGCTCCCTCATTGACTCATGCCTCAGAAAAGTCTTAAGTGGGAAGAACCAGCTAGGTGCATTCGTAATCCGAATCACTGCATAGAAAACACAGACAAATGCCTTTTTGCCGAAAACCTAAGTCTGCGTCCACCATTGGATTTATATGTGCTTTCATTGATCTTGGCTGTCATAGAAGAAGGTTGTTGGTCAGACCTCGGCAGATGTGTAATTTCGTAGTGACCATGTAGTGCACATCATTTCTGCTGGCAAGTCTCATTTTCGGTCTCGTGTTGTCGGCCCGACTGTATATCGGATGGGTCTTGGGTCGGAGCCGAATAATCCTGAAATGTTTGGAATATTTTTCATTGAAAAAAGCGGAGAAACGCTTCTAACCGTCCGTGTGGAAACAGCTCATCTCATTTTGATGGTTGTTCGCACTCCTGCGGTCAGTTGAGTTGTGGTCGGGAAGTTAGCGTCATCGTCAATTTGTACATTAATTTGTGTCAATTTATAAGTTGATCATCAGAATCTCAATGTCACTCAAACATCTTCAATAGTTATACCGCATTTTTTACATGACATTGGCATGTGTCGCCTGGCATCTGGTTTTGAAATTGGAAGATTTAATAATCGTATCGATTTTCCAAAGTGCTGCAGACCGTTACTTGTTACTCTTTAGAATTCTAGATGCCAGCATTGGGAAGTCAAGGAGAACACGGCAAATGGGTTTTATTGGAAGCACAACATCAAAATCAATTTATTTGACAGCTTGAATAAATCCTTCAAAATATAAAAGCCAAGAGGATCTGGTCACTCATTGTTTGAAGTCTAATGTTCAGCTGATTGATTTGTATGTCTGCTTGATCGAAGGTATCAATGAATTGTTTTTATTTTGACAGATTCTCCGTAAGAATGATGCGGCGGTGCAGCATCCTCCTCCTCCTCCTCCCTCCACCCGGTAGTTCGAAAATCTTCCGAAATTCTAATTCAGGGGGGCCGCATGCGAGCCGAAGCAGAGGCAAAGTGCGGCCGTGACAATGAGAAGTAAATGGAAAAGAACACAAAAGGCAATCGAAAAACAATCGTCACTATAGTAGCATAATAGTCACCTTGCAACTATCGAACACCTTCTTGCCCATGCTGCTTGGAAAAATGTGAGCCCGCAGGCGCGATGAAGGCGTTCAAGCAGTTCGATAATTCATGAATAGAATATTTTAGGGAAGTTACATTCATGTGCATTCATGGCTACAGTCATCAGCTAAAAGAAACAAAAGGGACAATTGTAGTTTGTTCGAATTGTTCGCGCGCGTTGGCTTCAAGACCATGACCTTAATAAGGATGCCTGCTAGATCAGTTTCTGCAGCGGTAGTGTTGTGTGCTTGTGTGAAACAACGGATTGAATCGAAAGATATTTTTGAAAGAATTTCTCTACGAGATTTCGTATTTCTACCAGATTTCGATTTTGTGTATTTTCATAAATAAAATACGTTAAAATTTCAGTTGTGTTTATATTTCACATTTATCATTATATTTAAAGCTCACGTTTTGGGGTTTATGTGACAAGAACTGTATTATGATTAGTGATAATAATATACTTCATAACTTCAATACTATAACGTGCAAGGTAGGCAGGTCTTACATACGAGGTTCTCTCAGAAATGCGTTCGCCTAGTATACAAGCGAATGCCTAGAAAAGAACCGGCTCTATGATGAATGAATTTTGTTATGGTTCGTGATTCCTATTGAATGTATTTACAGTAGCTTAGTTAAGTGTTTTCTCCTTCGGTTGCCCTTACAAAAACATGCTTTCAACTTTTCAACTGCTAATAACAGCTTGAGCTTGAAATCTTTTCTGGTCAAAAATGACCGTCGATCGTATATGCGTTAACTTGCTAACTCATTCTTTACGAAGTAGGCCTTTCTGCGATTTTCACTGCGTCATTCATGAGGGAAACCTAATTTGAGTGGTGGAATATAAAAAGGATTGGCCATTGACTTGGTGTTTGCACACATATTAAGTGCGGCCGTGATTATTTCGGCCTTCGAGATGGCGGCCGAAAAATGTAAAAGGTTGCGCACCCCTGGTCTAATTAATAACATTCTGTCATGATAAAAGAAGTTTCCTTCTTTTTGATAAAATTGTTTGAATGGAGAACACGCAATAACACTCAGCTCCATCAACCTCTTCTTTAGAAGGGTGTCCAAAGAGCACGATAATTCCTTGGCAGCCGTGGACGCTGCGTTTCGCCTTACAAGGGCATGTCAGTGCGGCTCGGAATGTGTTTGAGGATCCTACAATGAAATTGCCTCAAGACACACCAATCCGCATTGTGCAAAGTTGTTATTGATAAAATGAACTGAGGTTTTCTGATTTCGAACGCCAGTATTCTGAGATGAGACACCTTCGTTTTCATCACAATGAGAAAATTAGAAGTAACTACATTTAGTAATGCAGGTGCCAATTTGTAATTAGGTGTAATAGGGCAAGCACTAAATATGACAACTATTACTTAAATCATATCAATACTTAAGGTCAAATGTTAGAAGTGCGTCGCCTCGCCCTGACACGCGAATTGCGTCAATCATTGTAGTATCATGATACTTTTGGAAGCGCAAGCGATCGTCGGGCATCCGCTTCCGCTTCCGCACCCCTAGTCCCAAACTGCTCTAAATATCTAGAATAATTGAACAAGCTGACGCGACTGCACAACAGGATGATCTGTCTTTATATTTTATCCTGACTTTACCTCGCGATCTGATAGCAGGGCGTGGGCGATCTGTAACAAAACGTGACAAAATTTTCATCTCAAAATAAAATGTGACCAAAATGTGTGTTTTTCGCTGGTCTCTGGTTGACAAAATGTGACAAATTCACGGAAAAATATTATTCCTGACAAATTATGAACAAAGTCACGGTAAGGAACATTAATCTTCGTTTAAGATGAAATAAAACGGTCACCTTCTCCAGGAGGTCTTTATTCTAATGTTCCTACAATCCTCTTGGATGATACATAATCTTTGGTATTAGGGATATGCGGATCTTTATTATTCCCCCTTTCTTGCTGCCAAATACCAACTTGTACTTGCCAGGCGAAGTCGTGCTTGGTTATTTGGCCTTACTTTTTAAAGTTGACTTCGGTAGGATGCTATGTGATTAGCCCAATTTTAACATTCATTGTACCTTCGAGTATGTGGCGACAGATGTTTCTTGGAATTTGTCATGTCCAGATGAGGAGGAGTCACTGTGAATGTATACTGCCTGTTTAATGTTACGCGCATGTATTTATATTTACCACTGAATACTGAATATTGAACAAAAGTAATCGTAATCGCCCTATTAAAATGATCTGAGTGGCATTTATTCACTGAAAACGAAGTTTTCCTCTTTTGTGTGAAATGATATGGTCTGTGAATTCACCATTGTTTATTATGTGCATTCATATTTGCCGTAAGTAATGAATCCTATAAATAAATTCGGACTATAAAAAGAAATCAATTGTAAAGACTACAAGGTTTGAGTGCAATCTTTTCCACTCTTAAACAAAGTTAATAGTGTCCAGTTTTGCGCATGTTATGTTTCGATTATTACACCAAATCTCGCGGAAAATGTTGTACACCTTCAATGGCAATTCTCCATGGGAATGAAATGATTGTTTAACGTTGCTACTCCCCCATATGGAAGGGTAGGACGGTGCTGACGTAAGTCAGACTTTAATCTGGAGACTTGTGAATTTTTAGTCCGAATGTCCTTCCTCACTACTGCCAATGACACTTTCGTGGCTCGACCTCTGGACCGAAAGAAATAATGATAATTAGTAAAATTAATAAATTAACGATTTTACTATTTTGTCCCGTAACAACCCCGTTTGATATATATGATGAATATTACGTCAAATGCTCTACTGAAAAAAATCATACTTTAATGCAAAATTGATAACTGCCAATCTTTTGCGCACCGACATATGGTCAAAATTGTGGCCATGGGTTTTCATCAGCATAGTGACAAAATGTGACTTTTATGTCAATGAGGCATGTGAACAAAATGTGACTAATCTCGAATATCAAGATGTGACAAAATGTTTCTGAGATAGAAACATGGCGGCTCACCCCTGTATGATAGTCCATAAAGACTGCAGTGTCAGTGAGATGTTCGGGTATGGAATCTGCCGGGGTGGTTCTTTAGCGATCTTTTCTGGCGGATTTTTGTCACAGTTTTGTACCATATATTAACAGCGTTTTTTGCACTATAGGTCATTCGAATTATGGGCACCTAAGACTATGTGAATATGTAAGATATATTTCCATTATGTGCAGCAGTTGGATTTCATTGGATATGAGAAAATACAATTATATGAAACAAACCCATGAATTTACTTTGTTGAAAGTCTGCCAAAACTGTCTTTTTTCATATTCGATAAGGAGTATCGAGAAGCTTGACAACACGAGCAGATGGCTTCTGTAGTCGCATTTGCTCAGTAACATGTGACAATGAGAAGGCTGGACGTCTGTTTAGTGAACAGTTCGACAAAGAAACCCCTCAAAGAAGAACATTGCTTAATTGGAAAATGAGATTCATGGGAACCCTCTCTACTGCTCCCAGGAAACGAGTATGTGATCACAGTGCGCGGAGACTTACGGTCAACAAGAGTGCAGCGGTCATTGCAGCATGGTCCAAGTAATTCGCAAAGAAGGGCTGCACAAAAAGTCGGGCTTGCTCTGTCATCCGTGAGCAAAGTGCTCAAGGAAGAGGGCATCAAGCATTGGAAGCATACAGTTGTACAAGAATTTAAGCCAGAAGACAATCCTAATCAACTTGCAGTTTTGGTCGCTTGATGACTTGATCGCCACATCCAGTGATCCTAAAATTTCATCTCTAATATTCAATGTCAGTGATGAGGAAACATTCACTCTTAATGGGAGTGTCGAACCGACACAACCGTTTCGTGTTATGCTCGCATAAACCCTCATTTTGATTGATGAGAGAGACCGATGCGGTCACCTTTACCGTAGTTGATCGTTAAACTCCTCTTATTTCTTCGCCCCCCTCCCCGAATAAGATCCCCCCCCCCCCCCCCCCCCCCCCTCCCCCCCCCCTTAAGTGCCATGGTGATCTCATCCCCACGATTGGGGTTGGGGACATTAACACTATACCAATGCTGATGGATTGACTTGGTAGGAACAGTAAATGCATAAAACTATACCTTGCTTGCTCACGGGCGTAGGGTTTGAGTTTCTACTGGTGTTATCGGTGTATGAGCAAAGTGCTGTCAATTAATGATCACCGAGATGACCGAATAATCGAACTCTGGTGGTTCTTCAGCGCTGCGTTTGGTCCGTCTGGTCGTTATACAAACAGAACGGCGACACTCACCCACTCAAATAGGCCACTTGATAGCTACGTACAATTCCTCAATTTCAAAATTAGATTAATCCTAGATTGGTCGGGGTGCGGGGCCTATTTCCTGGCCTCCAAGAAAGTCCAGACTTGTCACTGTTGGGATTTTTGGCTATGGGGCTTCAAATACGAAATGATGCTCTATAATAAAAACGTCCAACAAGTCTATTCTATACGAATTTGTAGACAGAAACTGATCTTTCGTATTGCCGACAACATAACCACAGATGTTAATTCTCGCTGCTTATCAAGCGTTGCCAGCTTTCCAGACGATGTGATGCCTAATATCCCCCACCCCTCTCGAGGGTCATGTGGAACACCCTATTTGCATGACGCATTGTTTTAAATTAATTATTTGCCAACATCATCCTAGACGTTATATCTGACTTGTTGATCATCTTAAAATGTATAATAGCGGTATTAAGAGCCCTCACGAAGCACTCAGATACGTTTAAAGTCCAATTGAAAATCTCCCGCCAGAGAGGATCGCGAAGCCACTCTGCTATATTACAAACTATCTTTTTTTTAAAAGTATCGGAAACCGAATATCAATTAGTCCGTCTCAGTTTAAAGTTGTTCAGTATCTTTATGTGGGTCTGGAAGACGGACTGATCAGACATACGATTAATTTTGATCAGTTATTAGGTAGTAACAGAACGTGCAACTGATTCAATTTACATGAAATGTGAAGTTTGTTCACTTTATCTTCAATTTGATATCAAAACTTTTATCGTTATTAACCTTAACTGCTGTTTTGCAGGTTAAATTGTTAAAAAGAATGTAGTTTCCATACGAAGTGGTTATTGCAAATGAATCACTTTAAGAAAGAATTGTGTTTCAACTGCTCCGACGTTTCATCTAACCTCCTGAGAGAACAGCACTGAGCTTTCAAAGTGATAAGTTGCAGTCACGATGGAGCTTCCTCACAGAACATAATTTACGAAGAAGCAGAATTCTAATGAGACACAACACCAGAATCTTTCTTCAATCTTTTTTATATTTCGATGACTTTTGCATTGTCCATTTTCATTGAGATTTTTCAATCATTTGATACTGATAGTTGTACCGTGGGGATATGTTTGTCCGATTGCTGAGCCCCCCTAATTTTGAGGTAATCATGATTTTTTGAAGGACTTTTCTTCTAATAAGTGAATAATGCAGATAGAAAAGATGATATAAGAGAAGAAATGATTGGAAAAGAGAAATCCGTTCTTGCAGGCACGATCAGCAGTTTGTCAAATCTCCGTATGAAATGTTTTTCCAAACAGTGGGGAAAAATGCAGTTGTTTGAATATTAACCAGAACGGAACCTTACTTCAAAGGCTGATTTTCCTTCCTAAAACGAACTTAATTTTGCGTTCAAATTCATCTCATTTTTCCTCTTCTTTGCAGTTCGCGTTTCTGGTCTGCAGATGACTGCACGGAAGACCAGTGGGAGATGGATTCCACGATCATGCAGCTGCCGGAGACGACGCAGCCGCACTGGTCGGAGGGAATTCTCCGCAGAGCTCTGGCGAGACGAAGACCGAAACTCCGGCCTGGAGGCGTTGAGGGATTGCTGCAATGCCATCCGCCGCCGCCTTCTCCGGAGATGTGAGAAAGAAAGTGTTCGCGGTGATGCGGGGGGGGGGGGGAGGATCCCAACCTTTTGGGGGGGAGGGGGGGGGGGCGGGGGGGGTGGGGGGGAGAAGGAAAGGGAGCGAGGAAGGGCCATTCTTCACAACTGCCGCCGGGCGAGGATTAGTTGGAAGGAGAGGAACACAACACTCAATGGACGATTCAATGCACCTGGATGAATCGAATGAGCGAGCTGTTCGTTTCTTTCCCTCCTCATGCGGGTTGCTGCTGAGCCTCTACATCTTTCCGACGATGATAATTTGCTTAAGAAGCTCTTCGATTTCTATTTTCTCCGAAAATCAAAACTTTTTCTGTTCTCTGACAAATTAATTGAAAACTTAGCAAAGAGGGCCAACATCTTCGCGTTGTTGCCAAAGAAAATGAACTGCGATTGACTTTGCTAATCAAATTTTTCAAATCGATGAATAACATCCCCCGTCCCCGGTCCGGGATTTCGATCTCATCGCCTTTTCGGGACCATGCGATTGGTGCCTCTTACCAACTTGCGCTCGCTAACGCCTTAGTCTGTACATTCTATACTTTATGGAAGATTATATTCCAAGAAAGTGATTTTCATTTCTAAAGATCAATTTATGGATCCTAGTCTAATCAGAGCTACTATTATTTGATAGGATATTAGTAACGCAAAGTGCCCATTAAATTGTAGAAGAGAAGCATTCATTCTAATTGCCCTCGCCTTTTGATTGAAAACGGTTTGGTGCCCCCTTCTATGAAGGCCATGCAATTTGTTACGGCCGCCTAAGACACAAAAAAAACAGAACTCTCACAAACACAGATCGAGCCGGTGATGAGTGGCGGACGTATGGGGGGTGGGGTCCACATTTGACAAGGACTAAACTTCATCTGATATAGTTCATAATTTGACGAAGACTTACTTGTGTAATTTCTGTCTGATTTCTGAGTGAATCGTGGGAAAATGTTCCCACTCAGAGATTCATTATGTTTAAAATTATCCATCAATTCTGTAAATGCATAAGCTTACAAAATAGACTGCATTCATGAAATAGTTGAGACACATCCATAGCCAATCGTATTTGTTGAGAATTTGAGGATTAGGGGACCCTGATGCCAGGAGTTCACAAAATGAATATCAATGTAATCATATTTTTGTATTCATCAGGTTATAATTTTTTTTAGATGATGATTTTTCGATACCAATTAAAGGTGATACGAAAAACTGCAGAAGTCAATCTTCAAGTCGTATTGTCGGGGATAAACTGCGAAACAGACGGAGTGTAGGTCGTAAGGAAGTGACTGTAGTCTCAAAGCTTTACGACAACAGCCAGCCGTTCATGGCTGAGTGGAGAACCTTTTCCTGGATGTTCTCAGGGACCACGTTTTCAATGAGGTTTCACCCGTTCTTTCTGACAGTAGTTGCATTAAACTGCTCTGAATCACTCAGTTGAATCTCCTGTTGTGCATTGCTGCAGGTAAAATCTGAGGTCCGACTATAGGGTCACCACAGTTTTTTTCTCGGGTTTTTTTTGGAATCGATGGCGGTATGCGTTTAGCTTTTCAAATTCAACTATCAGGTAGGCAAGCACTGAATGAAGCAGCAATGGGAGTACACATGAAACGTTTCATGTCCCACAAGTATAGTCATCTCTTCACGATGTCTCTTCGATGTGAATCGCGGAAAACTTGAATAACTATTATCGAGACTTTTGCTCGAGATTATGAGCCTCAAGAAGAGCGATACAACAGCGAAGTCCTTATTGAAATACAAGAAGTTTAACGTTCCATCTCCTTTCTATATCATTTTTTGGGAAAAGTGAGGGAGATGAAGAGAGGACAAAAAAGGATGGGGAGGGAGAAAACAAAGAAGGAAAGAAGAAAGGGAGAAAGGAACAAAAGTAGTGGCATTGGACTTACGGCTCCCCGCGTCCGCCGCTCACCCTTCTGCGACCGATTCACGCTCCCACGCGCCGCTTCTCCCCCCCCCCACTCTTCCCTCCCACACCCCAGATCTTTGCGCTCGTGGTTTCATATTCACCTCCGCCCTCTCCTACAATACCTCCAACCGTTAATCCTTCTTGCACAGACCGATTATCACAGTCTCCGCAGACCAGCCTTTCGTAGCTTGTGAATGAGCACTAATTCGGGAAATGCTTGCCATTGCTATATATCACCAAGAACACAAATTGTGAGGTAATAGAGCCCCCCACCCCCCCAAAGAGGGGAAATGAACCGTCAATTGTCAGACAAAGATAGATCTAGTGAGCAAGAACTTGGAGTACAAGTTGATACTCAAAAAACAGGGAGAGATAATAAAGAACATGCCTTGTTATGGAGTTGGTGAGGCCACGTCCTCACTACAGAACAGTATGGTGAACCGTACGATGCCATACAGCGCTACACAGATCATTCTTCAACAAATAAATTAGGCTAAGTTTCGGAGGCAATCGTCATTACTTCATTGTCAGCCAAAGATTAAGTTTAATTTTCTGACTTATACTTTGATCTCTGACGTTTTTCAACACTGGTGCGGAGGCAGCTAATGTTACTTATGTGGCAGACTATCCCGATTTTCTTTCTAGAGTTGTCTCAAGAAATAACCGATTTTCAAGGTGTTTAGTAAAACTGGAAACCAATGCTAGACGTAAATGCAGATTTTTTTGTATGGACATGGTGCTACGTTGATTCTGCTCCAATATCGATGCTTTTCCCCTATAACATGCTGAAAGCCATCAAAATATCTTTTGACAACTGCTTGAGTGTCAGTGTGGCCTCATGTGAGGAAGGGATCATTTCTCAAAATTGAAGATACTTGACAAGGTGTATGAATCATACGCAGCCCTATAGCAGCATGAAGCAAGATCGACTTAGTGCACTATGCCTAATCAATACAGCATTTGAAAGTGATATTGACCAACTGCGGGGGGGGGGGGGGGAGGGGGGATCCTTTCAGAGCAAGATGTTCTCAATGAATTTTTCTCGAAAAAGAGGGGTGTTGAGGGGATTGAATAGCAAATTATAAAACGTTTATAGACCCAAGTGATAGAACTTTCCGCCACTCTTTCCTGACTCACATTGCAGTAGATGTAGTTGCTCTGTTCTTGTGTTTGCCCGGACTCAAGCAGCTCAAGATTGACAACTCTAAAGATATGTGATTCATGTTAAACTTTTGACAATCATTTTTGCACTCCAAAACGAAGAGAAATCGGACCTTATATGTAGCATTACGAAGATGCAAATTACCACAGAAATATTGCGTTCAAAATCAACGTAGATTACTAGTACTAGATTTCAAAAATTTGATAGAGTTGACAATCTCTGCTAGTCTGCCCTGACTCTAAGTCCCCGCGATTGTAAGCTGTGTACATACATGAAAGTGTCGTGATTATTTCTTCTTTCTAATAGCTGATAATTACAGTTATTTATCAAAACCATCACAGTTGTTTTTATTTAACTGAATGCATGCAGTATTTGTGATTATGAGAGTGTCTTCATCTTTTTTGAATGAATAGAAGAATGACATCTACGAATGTCATCGACGTACTAAAATGAGCTGTACATTTATTTTATAAAACTGAACAATTATGCACATTGTACGCCAGAGGAACCGCTCATGTCGATAAGCGGAAAATGTGTCATACTCCATTATGGTTATGAGGTCATCACAGACGTACAGAGATTTGTCTAGTTAAGCTGCTGTTCTAAGTTGGATGAAATTTCATGGATAGGCTACTACTACTACCGCCAACAAAGATCTTTCTTGAAGAGAAATGCACTATTATTTAGGGGCGCAAATATTATAGGTTCTGCCCCGGGCACCTGATTTCAAAGATCCGCCACTGTCGGGGTGACCACAGAATTAGATTCATCTGCGTGCGCTTCGGTTTCCTAGAAAGGAAGAATTGTATGCAACCTTAATATCGAAATGGTCTGAATCGTGGTCTCCGTGGCACAGTGGTTAAGTGCTTGGCCTAGCGATCTTTTGGTCCTGAGGTCGAGTCCCAAAAGTGTCATTGGAAGTCGGCAGGAAGGGCATCCGGACTGAAAGTACTACAGCGCTCCAAAAGTCTGACTATGTCAGCACCGTCCAAGCCCCAAGTATGGGGAGTAGTGACGTAAAAGCTTCATTTTTTTTTTTTTTTTCTTAATATCGAAATGGCACATCACAGAATTAGACAACTTGCTCCTTCTCGAATGGGATCGTGTATCACTTGCTATTGGAAATGGCAAACAATAAGCTGTCAGCAGAGGACATCAGATCCTAGTGAGAGACGCGTGCGTGCTGTGATATCACTTCGCACACACCAAAACATACCACCTGGCTAGCATTCGATTCAGTGTATGCACTATACCAGGGGTCTCAAAAGTACGGCCCGCCGAGTTCTTCAAAATTATAAAACAAATGTCGAAAGACAGGCCTTGCCGAAATCATACAAAAACAAATATACTTTATAACCCTTTTAACACGCTTGACAAATCTAGAGCTGAAACAAACGCAAGACGACGCTAATTGATAAGCGCACAAGATAAGCATTTCAAACTTGACTCGCGGATGAAAAATAGAAACACATGATCACTGCTGTCCTTCCGTCATATCGGTGCTTTCAACGACTGAGTTACAACACTCACAAGCATGGATGAAGATTTTAATTATTAATTCACTGTTTATTTACATTACATGTATTTTGGTAAAATAAATAATTTAGAACCTTGGCCCGCGAAGCTTTAAAAATTCAGCAATGTGGCCCTACGCTGGAAAACTTTGGAGACCCCTGCACTATATAGTGAGAAATGCCGAGGAGAGGATGCGAAAACGTGAACTAATTTTCGTACGCCTGCTACTTTCTTTAATAATGATCGGAAGGGCCAACATTATGGAGAAAAATTGTGCGCAATGATCTGAAATGTTCGAATCTGAAGGAATTTCGGCAATCGAAGCATTTTGCTGGAACTCACAGTAATCCGCAAGCAACGCACGACTTTTTTCCTATCTCTGTAAGGTATTATGAATTCCTTTTTGCCCACTTACTGAGTTCCTCAATGTGCCGTTGATTTCGAATCAATCACACTTCTAGCAAACCGAAGCAGATAAACAAAATATTTACTTCTGTGGGTTTGACTGTCCACGATGTCATTTGCTTCTATTTGTAGAAAGATATCTGTTACGCTGGAAAGGTGCAATCGCAAGGCTATTTTGAAAAGAACCGAGGCCTCCGTTGGTTGAAGCGACTTGATGACTTTTCAAGTGTTCTCGTTTCTTCTTTCGTTTGGTGTATTTGAATAAATAAATATTTTCATTTCCACAAAAGCAACCACATAATTTTTTGCAACACACCACTCGACGTCTGAGTATCAGTTCGAAATACTAAACATGATTCTTCTGTGTATTTCTCCTCTTCATGCACGTCAAACACTTGATAGGTCAACTAGGCTGTATAAATGAAGAACAGATGCAGAATTCCAAGAACTTTCTTCGACGTCTCCCAAAATTGACGGTTGAGAATTTAGAAAATGAAAACTTTGAATTTAAAAGAAAACTACTAATTCAAAAACTTCTGATGATCGTCGCAAAGTTGCGCGAAATCAGACTCGAACCTGTACCCTTCGGCTGTGTAGCCCACCTTTGTGTTCGTGTCTGTGTCACTACATCACTTCAGAAGTTTCAGCTGAACAAATATCAAACACAGAAACGACATCGTCTCCCAAAATTAATTATCCACTTAGTCACACTACTAATTCTCATACGATGATGAAAGTCACCCAGTAGCCATTTATAATAGAATATAATACTTACTAATTTAAATTATTAGTTAAAGTAGTCCTAATGAGGACTGACGGCGTTCTCCAAACCGCAAGTGTACAAAGGCAATGCTACTGTAACCATTGGATTAATCAGTTCTTAAAAGAACTCAATGTAGCTTTCTCGTGGCAAAGAATTAAAATTGATCAGTTTTGGCCCAATATCTGGTAAAAATGGAAATCTTAAGACTTGTAATACTACTCATTCTTGCTGTTAATATACTAATACCATAGATTCCAAACACTGCCGTATACACGTTCAAAACAGACGTCTAATATACTGTACCGACTACAGATGCTGAGTGGAAATAGAATAAGACAATGGTCACCATAGGTTAAGGAAATTAAAAATGGATATTATAAAACAACAGGAAACCGATGAATAAAAATTGGAAAAGTGGAGGTAAAATATGGAAATACAACGATGCTACTACACCGATTACAAGTGAACTATATCTGACACATTAAGAAGTAAACTTGAGTAGAGCAGAACGCACCGAAAGTTCAAGATACAGGACGTGACATTATCTTATTCGCAAGATCGCTATCGTCGCTTTAGATTGAGGTAATCTGCGACGAATGCAGCATAGAGCACATCCTCATCAGGCCCTCAAGATGGGATATGCAGCGTTATACCAGTTTTCATACCCCACCCAAATTTCCGCCACCCAGTTGCTGAGTTTTTTGAGAGAAATCGGTCGTCTCGACTGACGTCAATGTGTTTTCACACAGAACGGGCCAAAACAGCAACAACACAATACCGGCAACTAATAAGCGTTATAAATGAAAATGACAATGATGGGGCTAATTATAGGCCTATTAATTCCCCCTGCATTTATGAGGTCAAAAATTATAAGTAGCTATAGCTGTAGTATCTATTCTATTCTAGCATACAATAGAAACAATGCATGCAAAATTAATTGAATAAAATAAAATTTGATGCAAAAATTTACTAAATCAACAAATCCAGATAAGATGACACATTTGCGATGTTTTTGTCCTCGGAGAAAATTGGTCTACTAGCCGCTAGCCTAATTTAGTTGGGTCCATGGTCTACTCGGAGTCGATATTTTTCTCGTCATATTCTAAACCAGTCGCAAAACTGCCATGTCTCACACAGCATTTTTAATCACATCTCACCGGTATCCATAATTTCTTAACTGGACTAATCTTCCACTTTGAAAAAGCTATTGATCAGTGTTGCACAGTTTTAAAATAGGTTTATCGTCTTAAAGTTTGGATTTATCAAAAACAGTCATTTATGGTTGTCCGCTGAAAAAAACGTTCAAAATTTTTCTAATTTTGTAAGAATTGAGAGAAGCCAATTGATCGTGCACTTTGTATCGGAGTTGAAAAATCCAATCCGGTGCTACAGAAGTTCGAATACAATCACTAATCGACTTTGTGGAGCTATGCCCAACACTTACGACAGAAAGTAAAAATTGCAGTAGCATAAATCATTGTATTCACAGAGTAAGTCTGTAGGTAGAGTGTCGACTCAAAAAAAGTATCTGTATTCAGTGAAAATGTTTATATCAAAATATTCAGTTTTTTGCGGAGATTACTTTTCTGCAGTCCAAAAAATTATTTGAGCAGTTTTGAAAAAAGTCAAAATTTTTGCCAATGTGAATACTACCGAGATGACGCCCCGTTGTAAGTAATGTGAAACAAGTTGGATATCAAAAGGTATGAATATTTGCTAACAGGCATCGCAACATAGCGGAAATTGAGCTCATTATCAAGGGAATTTCATGAACTGCATTGTAATACAAGTCTTCACTTCATGGAAACGTTGTGAGATCTTATTGTTCTTCGTGACCGAAATTTAAAGTTTTTAATTCAATTTTCATCTGCTTGATTTTATGATTCACTAAATATATGTTTCATTTCTTGAATCTGAATAATATTGCGAGCCCATCTACATCTTTTAAAGTTACCGTAAATACCCGCGTATAGGACGATACCATGTATAGGACGCAGTGGATATTTGACCCTAAATACGATGGAAAAACTGTGTGCCTGTGTATAGGACGCATCCTAATTTTAGTCCTAAATTTCCATTCATTTTTATAGAAGCGGTGACCATAAGTTAATCAAGGTAAACTCCATTCAATCGCTATGATCGTCGTGTGTGCTGATTGCTGACTCACTCATCCTGTCAGTCAGCAGATGTCTGTCTAGCCTGTGTAGACTATCGTGTAAAGGATGGGTTTATTGTTCGAATCGACATTGATCATCAGTATTGCGCGTAATCCAAAATCAAGTTCTGTGCGTCAGAAAACAACAGTGCAAAGATCCCGACTTCGTACGATCCCTAGAACGCCCGCAAATTGCAAACAAAATTTTCATTTTTCAAAAAAACTTTAATTTTGAAAATATTTCATGCATGAAAGGGTTAAAATAGGCACCCATCGAAGTTCTTATTTAATAAACATATTACCTCTCCAAGGTTGTCATGACACGGAACATTTGTAAAATACTATTCTTCTTTCTGTATTGTTATCATGATCAGTCAAATCCGTGATTTCTTTCTTCAAAGGTGTATCAATTTGAATATCTTACATTTAGTCCAGGAAAGTTAGGTAAAAAATTGGGCCATTGAAAACAATCGCAACAGAGTTTTCCTTTGAAAATTTTGTTGTATCAGTCTCTGTAACACTCATATCAAAAGTAGAAAGAAATTGGAGGTTGCAAAGGTGGCTTTTGAGCGGGTAAAAAGAGCAATAATGTACGCTCAAATAATGGAGATCAACACTCTTCACAGGAATTTTTCCTTCGCTTAATCATGTCAATTTGCAGATCCTTGCAATAATTCTTTTATTTTGTGTAACGGAGCAAGTATCCTGTTTGACTAAAATTGTAAAAAAGAAATATTATTTTTCTAAATTTTTTATTTTTCAATTTTTTAAGTTTTTCACCTCCTACAAAACTATATTCGCTGATGCCACGGATGTTCAATATTGTCTTTTAAAGAGTTCACTTGAAAATCGAACGGACCAAACGAAATGAGATCGCGGCAGAGAGGAATTGATAAGGGTATCATATTGTCTTCTATAAAGTAAACTTAACTTGTAAGAAAACCAATAATTCAGGTACTTTATTTTTTGTTTTCATATATGTTAAACATATGCGGTATTCACTTTATCGAATTTTACACATCGCCGGTAATGGAATAAATCATGTTCACGAGATGTAAATAAGGCTATTCACCGTTTTCGAAACAGCTTCAAATTTGAGAATATATAGTCGTATTACTCATCATTGTTCACTGGCTCGCATCGAGAGTAAAGGTTGAGCTGTGTAATGCAAACTCATTACAATTTCATTACCTGCTTAATAAATGTTTCTGATTAGACTAGAATAGGCCTATAAGACAACTTAAAAATGATTTATGTAAAATTGTATGTAAAATCGTGAAAGATAATGATTTTCACCGTTATCATCCTTTTCCGAACTAGAGCCACATCTTATGAGTCAATATCAAGAATTTTGAATTCCTTTCTTTCGTCATCCGACAATTTGTAAACAGACTATTCTCAAATGTCATGAATGTTTCGTCTGATGTTGATAGATTAAGTAAGTAAGTAAGTAAGTATATTTGTATAGCGCCAATCTGCTCTTGCGAGCTCGCTAGGCGCGAAAATGTACCAATTCAGTTCATGACAAGACACACAAAAAAAAGTCATTGCACAATATAAAGTCATTTGATGTTGAAGTAAAAGAAGATCTATAAGTCCTGAAAGTACAGAGATAACTGCTTCTTGAAAGTTAGTGCTGACTGACAGTGTCTTAGTTCACGTGGAATTTGATTCCAGACGAGTGGGGCTTGATATCTAAAGGCTCTCATGCCTATAGTCGTCCTGCAGGATGGCTTCTTGAGAACACGCTGGTCATCAATGGATTGTAGGTCTCGCCTCGGTCTGTATACTCGGAAAATGCGGGCAAAATATTGAGGACAGTTACCGGTGAAAAAAGAAAATGTCAAGATCGAAACTTTGCGTTGAATTCTCTTTTTTACTGGGAGCCAATAGAGCTTCTTCAGCAGTGGCGATGCTCGATTGCGTTTGGTAACTTTGAAGACAATTCTTGCGGCATGATTTTGCACTTTTTGAAGTCTTTGTAGAAGGGATTGTGGGAAACCAGACAGGACCGAGTTGCAGTAATCAAGCTTCGAAAGTACAAATGCATTCATTAGAATATTCGTCGTGCGTGGGGATAGATATTGACGAATGGAAGCTATGCGTCTAATGTGGAAATAACACACTTTCAGCACACTTGAGACGTGCTTTTTGAAGTTCAATTGCTCATCCAGCACAATGCCGAGGTTAGTAACATCCGGATGCGGAACATAGATGCTGTGGATGCATTGTCTGATATTTGTGACGTCACCACATGTCAATGGATACTGGCACATCTGCTGACATGCAGTAACTACTATTTGGTTAATGCTATCGTGTCAGTCAACGAACCTCTGTTCTTCGAAGGCGGACGCTCTTGATTCAAAATTTTTGTCTTGATGTCTGAATAAATTAACTTCAGAAAATCCCATATTTTAGTACATCATTAGAGCAAAAGAGTAGTAAATTTAGAATACCATTTTTGTGGAATGGTCTTCTGAGCAACATTAAAAAAGCTAAAACAACAAAAGAATTCAAGCAAAAATTAAAATCACTGATGATAGATAAAATGAATTATTTTTGATATGATGTGCATAGAAATATACTGCAATTGGTTTAGATCTGCATGAATATGTCAAACAAATATCCTTCTATGTGCTTTATAATTATGCGTGCATGCATAATGTACATACTCGTATTATATATTCTAATATACACGTGTTCTTGTATTATTCCGTACTCATATTATACATTTTCTTTCTTGTAAGCATAAAATAGGGCCAGGCCTATGTGCGGGTCATCTGGTCCTTTTCTCCAATTGACAGTCTTTACGTTATGTCATGAAAAATTTGTATTGACATTTGTAAAAAATGCATGAAACTCATTTTGTTTGGAGAATAAATATATTTTCTATTCTATTCTAAATTGCACAAACCAGATACCATGACCGAAGAACACTCACAGTCTGTCTGTCAATGACATGCATTGAATCAATGTACAATCATACAATCAATGTCATTCATTCATTTCAAAAAACGTAGTCAACTTCTGAATCATATGGTGCAGTTGCAACAAAAATCCTTAAAAGATGGAAATTTTTTAGAAATCTAAATTTAATTATTTTGTCGAGTTCATGATTCATCTTCCAATAGCATACTCTAGCATAATCGTAGTTCGCGCGTCCGTTGATGTCAACTTAATCTCGCCGATATGGAAAAAATGTAAATTGAAGACAGGTACGAAATCAATGACAAGATCCAAAAGAAAAGCATAAATATGATATTAAAGTAGCGATGCGAAAGAAAATGGGCGTAAACGAGCTAAAAAGGAAAATGAAATAATTGAAATACAGTGCAAACCCAAGACAGATTGGTAGTTTGGAATTAATATTCAACACGCATTTATAATGTTCTTCGTCTTCTGTGATCCCAAATCTCCGATTTCAATGTAAATATTCCCTGCAAAGTTTTAACTTTGCTTTTTATGCCATAGCTAGCCTTTTAGTTCCTATCGGCAGTGTTTGCATCCTTACTCCCAAAACACTGGAGCGGAGTTTTAACTCCGATACAAATACACTGACTGCGGATGAGTGGCGAGCTTGAATACTTTTCCGAATTGTAAATCTGCTATTTCACTCGCAATTGCAAGACATCCCTCCAAGTTGGGCAAACATATTTGAGCACATTTAAGATACCTGTTAGAAACGTAATCTCCGCAAAAATCAAAATCGTGTGATTTAAACATTTTCACAGCATGCGGACATTTTGTTTGAGTCGACACTCGACACTCTACCAACTGCGTACTCTTTGCTTGGCAAAGCAAAATTTGGTTGACCTATTCATAGGTTGAGACAACAAAACCATGCAGACCTCAAAGCAAGGGAGTAATCATAAATAGGAAGATAAACTTACTAGCACAAAATGGGTCAACAGAGGACAGTGAATCTGTTTTACAAATTATCCTTTCGAAAAGGTTTGCTGTTTTTTCGTAGTGAATTGAAATTAAAAAAACTATTGACATTTCAATCATTTTTTTGAAGAAGCGGGTGCCGTCGTGAGAGTCTTAGAGATTTCGGGGATTTAATTAATGACAATCGAATTTCGAATTTTCAAATAGCTGTCATCTCCAACCGAAGATGGAGACTCACGTAGAATCTATGGTTGGGAGAAGATTAGTCTCTCCTCGATCAAACTAAGTGATAAGTGAGCCCAAACTTCAATTGATGACCTGGAGCATAAATGTCATCACAGAAACTTTAAAGCTGAGGAAATTTCGGATATTGTTGCTTCATTGGTAATCTGGTAAATGGCCGTGTGGATGCTGTGGAAAATGAGTTGGGATGAATTCGATTCCCTGTGCCTCTTGCCACAAGTGGTGTCATAAAAGATGTTCCCATCTGCGCTCTCTAGTGGGAGTGACAGATTTTCAATGCCCTAAGTGTCGAAGCGCAAATACCACCAATATTCCGACAGACGACTATGTAAGAATTGATGCCAGTCGTAGCATACAAGAGGCTAGCCACTTTTGCTATCTCGGAGATATGATGGACAGCCAAGGTGTACTAGAAAGAGCAGTGAGAGCTCGGGTCCAAATGGAGAGAGTTAGCCAGCCTTCTGAACAACAAGAGTGTCTCCCTAAGATCCAGAGCTCTTGTGTATGAGTCCTGCATACGATCTGTCCTTGTGTATGGCTCAGAAGCATGGTCCTTGACACAGAAGTTGTTTGAACTATTGTGAGCATGTGATCGGAGAATACTGAGATACATGACAGGAGTAAAATGGAGCGGCGGAAGATCAAGTGAGGAAGTGGCAAGAATGTGTGGTCCGAAGGAGCTGGAAGATCGGGTTAGAAGATCTGGTTCGGTCATGTAAAGAGAGCTGAGGGAAACTGCTTGGTCAGAGTGGAAAGCATGGAAGTCACCAGGGCGTCAAGCCGTCGGAAGACCAAGAAGAACATGGCGTCAATGTGTCTCCGAAGATCTGAAGAAGAAAGGAATCACCGAAGAACTCGCTACCAACCGAGATGAATGGAGGAGAGCCATCCAGGCCCAGGAGATGGGATTCAACGGACGTTAAACGTGGAGTAGGAGTAGAGCAAGTAAGCATTGGTGCTAATTTGATTTCCTAAGCCATTTATGTCTATTTTCAGTCATAGAGTTAAAATCACATTTTCATGACAGACTTAGATGAAATTATATTTCAGATTGAAAGTTAAAAATATGAAGTAAATAAATATACCTTACTAATACGGAAGCATATTAAGTGCCATTCTTATTTCCATTCTTCCATATGGTTTTAATTCATGCAACTCTCATTCATTTGCGCTAAATGTAAAGAGATCTTGCATAATGCTCTATTTAACACTTGTCCTGCCCTGGAAAAAATTTGAAATCAACCTATCAAGCAGGGTCTCCTGGACACTCATTGCTCCAATGCAATACTATCACTTTTTGATGCAAAGTAGTCGACTAAATTTCATACAATCATAAACTTAAAAGCACACAAATGCTTTTCAACGCTATTATGATAACTGAAAATCATCCATGGTGCATTCTGAGTGCCGTTTAGAGCTCCCATTTATTATGTCCGCCGTCTGCATATCATTAACAATAATTGTGTATAATTCATCATATCAATATCACTTTAATTCATATATTTAGCTGGTCCAACTACCCATGATTATGTCTCTGTGAGACGAAACGTCAGGTTTTATCAGTCACTTACTTATTTTTATTTCAACTACATTATCTCATCCTGCAATAATAGTACAGGGGCCAGAATAACCTGTTTTAACAATCGCTTGTACCTACACTCTGCTGTGGCTTCGTGTACTGTCATTTATTGTCTATTAAGTTTCTCAGATTCGCCCGGGTGTTCTGTTGCATGTTTTTGTTAGTGAGCGGTAAACGTTTGTAGAGTATCATGTGTCTGACAGTCTGTCATTGCGAGTCTTGTCAATGTAATGTTTATGAGCTTGCTGCTCTGCCTCCGTGTATTTGTGGGGCTTGTAGGATTGTTTGTCACACACAAAAAATTGGCGTTAAAAGAAAGTGGTCGAATTGAACGTGTCTGACTTTTATTTTGGGTACAAGCTATCACGGCAATGGCAAGGTCTCAACTACGACTTAGTGACATCATTTCGGCGTTTGACGGTAGTAGTGACTTCAACGAATGGGTCAACAAAGTAGAATTGGTTGCTGAATTGCAGAATGTAAAGAAATTGGAGACTTTTGTACCTCTCTTCCTGTCAGGGCCTGCGTATTCGGTGTACGATGGTTTGGAGAGAGCGACGAAGGGAGACTACGGACTTCTACGATCTGCGTTGCTGAGAGCATTTTCGATGAGTCCTTTCTCTGCATATGAATCGTTTATGTCGCGCCGCAGTGCGTCGGTGAAGCACCAGATGTATATTTATCAGATCTACGGCGTTTGGGGAAGCTGATATCTCCGATTGAAAATGAAGACTGGTTGAAATGCGCCTTTGTATCAGGATTACCGCGAGAAATAAAAGTACAATTGAAATCATCATCTGCCATTGATGATCTGACCTTGACTGAGACACTGGAAAGAACGAGGACCATCATGACAGTGTGTCATAGTAAAATCAGCTGCGTCGCTTCAGGTACGAATGAACATGGACAGACGTCGAAGCCTATGGTGAGATTGTGTTCCTTTTGTCATGGTACCAGTCACTTCGTGAAGCATTGCCCTGAGAAACTGAAGACAATGACATGCTTCAACTGTCAACAGAAAGGACATTTACGTGCTGCCTGTCCTTTATTGACAAAAAACGAGTAAGAGGAGGCACCTATCGTTGCGCGGGTGGTCTCCTCAGTTGTGGTGCGCAACTTCCTTTTGTGACTGTTACTGTGAACAATCGTCCTGCGACCGCTCTAATCGATACAGGATGTTCAAGATCAATTGTGTCAAAGACTATCGTTGGAAGTGGAGTGATGTCGGAGAAAAACAGTGTGATGATGATGAACAGCGATGTGGTCCTATGTGAGCGATCACTTGACTGTGCGGTTTATGTGAATGGTCGTTCGATTCGCCTGTCGTGTCTCGTATCTGACGTGGTGGCTGGATTCGATATGCTAATCGGAATGGTCGCTATCAGTATCCTTGGTGGTGTTTCGGTATCTGCAGATGGAAGAGGGGTATAGTTCCCGAATGTTGTTGCCGTCGCAAGTGCGCCCGAGGTCAGAGTTGTTGATAAGGACTTCGAAGCGGTGTTCAGAGAAGGGGCTTGGACTGTATCATGGAGATGGAATGACGCTGATCGATACCCTGTCCTTAAGAACAAAGTGTCCCAATATGCCATGGCCGGTGATGTGGAAACTGCTTTCTCGCAAGAAGTGGAGCGATGGATCGAAGAAGGTTGGCTGCAGGAATATAGTGGCACTTACAGTGGTGGTTTGATACCGTTGATGGCCGTTGTTCAGACGAACAAGGACAAAGTGCGCCCGGTTCTCGACTTTCGTGAGTTGAATTCCTTCGTATCAAGTCATACGGGCCAAAGTCAGGTGTGCGTCGGCTTGGTACATCTCTTAGCATTGTTGATCTGCGCAACGCGTATCTACAAGTTCACGTTCACAAAGACTTGTGGAAGTATCAGATTGTAGAGTACAAGGGTCGGCGTTATGCACTGACACGACTGGGCTTCGGATTGAACGTGGCGCCAAAGATCATGTCGGCCATTGTAAATAAAGTACTTTCCTCTGATCCTGAGGTTCAAAGTGGATCTGACTCTTACGTCGATGATATCATCGTGAATGAAGACGTCGTTAGCGTCGATCGGGTTGTTGAACTGCTAAGGCAATACGGGTTGGAGTGTAAGCCCCCTGAGACGTTGAGTGGGTCGAGAGTTTTAGGACTCTCCATCTACGAGTCTAACGGAACATTCTTTTGGAAGCGTGACAACGTATTACAGGCGCCGACCGATGTAATGACTAAGCGCGATGTTTTCCGTTTTTGCGGAAAACTTATTGGTCATTTTCCGGTCGCTTCATGGCTTCGGCCTGCATGCAGCTATGTGAAACGGTTGTCTAGTGATGCTGATTGGGATTCGGTAATAACTGACGATGTCCGTCATAAAGTTTGTGAGATCTGGCAGCAAGTTTCCAATTCCGATCCTGTGAAAGGTGTATGGTACATTCCTGACTGTGGCACTGGCCGAGTGTACTGCGATGCCAGCAGCTTGGCCGTCGGTGTCAGTCTGCATATAAATGATTGTGTTGTGGAAGACAATTTCTGGCTGCGGAAGCCCGATGATGTGGCTCATATAAATCTTGCGGAGCTTGACGCCGTTTTGAAAGGAGTTAACTTAGCTATGTCGTGGAATATTAAGCAACTTGAAGTGGTGACTGACTCAAATACTGTTTTCAACTGGCTGAGATCTATAATCTTCGATGATCACCGTGTGAGGACACGAGGACTAAGTGAGGTGTTGGTCCGCACAAGACTGTCAATCTTATCCGACATTATTGAAGAGTGTAACCTCAAGCTTGATCCAATTCTTGTCCCAACAAACAAAAATCCGGCAGACCGACTGACGCGAGTTCCTAAGCAATGGTTGAAGAAAGAACCTGTTTTCGTCGCGAGTGCTTTTGTTGATAGAGATACTGGCATGACAAGAAAAGAGAAGATACGACAGATTCATGACATTACTCACTGTGGCATTGAAAAGACGATACATCTTATAAACTGTGCGGATCCTGACCTAACCCCAACCCGAGACGAGGCCCATGTTCTTCAATTGATCCTTCACCGGTACGATGGGAGCGTGGAACTTTGTCTGTTGAAGGAGACTGGGGTGGGATCGCGATTGATGTCACACACTACGGTGGAAAACGCTATCTGACATTTATCGACTGTGGACCTAGTCGCTACGCCATATGGAAATTAATTTCCAATGAAGAGGCGTCTACGATATCTGCTAAAGTAACAGAAGTGTTTCGTGAGTTTGGAGTACCTCATGAAATTCTCCTTGACAACGCCCTGAGTTTCAGGTCGAGAGAGCTGACAGCTGTGTGTGAACAGTGGAAAGTGGACATGCTATATCGCTCAGCGCATAGGCCGTCCGGAAACGTGATCGTTGAACGACATCATCGGACTGTAAAGCGTATGGCCGCTCGATCGCATGAGGACGTAAGGAAAATGGTGTTTTATTACAATTTTCTTCCCATGGATTCTGGCGGCATTCCTTATCACATTTTCTTTGGTCGATCCCCGCTGCCCATTACGTGAATCAAGAATCTTGAATGGAGAAAGCATCCCCTTGGTTGATTACCGCGTCGGAGATGTGGTGTTTTTCAAACCTAGTCGCCCGGATTGCACAACTACATGGACACGTGGCCGGGTTACAGCAGTAACTTCACGAGGGGCCGTTGAAGTTGATGGAGTTCATCGACACATTGGAGATATTCGCCCTATACCTGCAGTGAACTCTGAAAGTGATTCTGACTCAGATAATGTTATCAGCAGCTCGGACAATCAGCCTCGCCGTTCTGCACGTGTTTCCGCTCTTCCTTGGCGGTATGAGTCCTTAGACATTTAGTTACTTTTGAGATCTTAAGATCTGCGGGGGATGTGGCTTCGTGTACTGTCATTTATTGTCTATTAAGTTTCTCAGATTCGCCCGGGTGTTCTGTTGCATGTTTTTGTTAGTGAGCGGTAAACGTTTGTAGAGTATCGTGTGTCTGACAGTCTGTCATTGCGAGTCTTGTCAATGTAATGTTTATGAGCTTGCTGCTCTGCCTCCGTGTATTTGTGGGGCTTGTAGGATTGTTTGTCACACACAAACAATCGGCGTTAAAAGAAAGTGGTCGAATTGAACGTGTCTGACTTTTATTTTGGGTACATCTGCTTCAAGAATATGATCACAATTTGCGAAAGAAAATACGAAGCAAAATCGTGATCCACAATGAGAGCGCTATAACTGCATCAATGGCAACTGATAGAAAGATGGACTAGAATTGTAAACAATCTTTGGGGCCAAAGCCGCCACCCCCCCCTCCCCGCTGGCTGTGCCAATGACTCGTCCGCATACTCAATCAAAAATTCCTGTCTAACAGATGTTAAAACGCGCACGTACAAAATGATTTCGCCAGACGCGAGTGCGCAAGGATACCTAAATAGATGGAGACAAAATTCCCTGTGTGCAGCATATAGCGTCAGTTTAAAATTTGATTTTCCAATATTAGGATCTTTTATCTACATGCAAACCAGTTCGTTCAGCTTCGTCGTCTGACTGTTGGCCATGTCATCTTCCAAAATAACCGCTTCAGTATAGCGGGAACTCGTCAGTCGGCACTGTCTCATTTCATCCTACAACTCACGAGTGACGTTCACCTGAAAACAGGTTCTTTACAAGAAAAGTCAATAAAGTGCAGTCTCATTTTTCAGTCCTACAGCTCAGTGGCGGATGCAGAAATTTCTGGTAGGGGGGGATGATTGGTGTTGTACTCAAGCAGTCAAACAGGTGCCTCAATGCTCTAGTTGAATAGATCCGTAGATTCAAATTCAGGCACGGCATTATGTTTTACAATTCAACAGTCATAAGTTACATCTTCTTTTCAAATAAGCTTATTAGTTGACAACAATTTGTTATAGAATTGATAGTCTTTTGTTATCAGCAATGATTTCAGCCTATTTTCCTAGAATCATTGAGAAGTCTCATTAAGGCAAGAAATTTGACTGTAATATTCATGGGGCCTACGGCTAAATTTGTAATTGTGTAGTCTTTATAAATCCATTCCTTTAAAATGCAATATAAGTTAGTGATAACGCAATAATGTTTTCATATGACGATTACTTGTGGCATTTTGAAGCAGCTATAGCTTACATGTATATACATACTATGTAATTTAAGTTTTACTGATTTTTCTTAGGAATTTTATAAATCTGATGTGAAGAGCAAATTACTCGTCATTTTTTGTGTATTCTTGTGGAAAATCAACGCTGAACAAAATAGTTGAAAAAAGCTGTGAGACTTGCTGCTGTACGTGTAACCTCAGCGACTTCTCAAAAGTAACTGGAAATACAAGTTCAAATTTTACCCCTAAATTAACTACTTCCGAGATGAGACGCGCTACTGACTCATGACCGGAGCTGCTGGCGAATCGATCGCAACTTCAAACTTCCGTCTCCACTCTCAGGTCAGTCCTTCTCAGATGGCATCCGATCAGGGTACCTGCTAGCTTTTCAGACTGTCAAAGTTGTTGCTCTCGACACTACACCCAGACAGGTCATCCGGACGAAGTAGGGGAGGAGTTCTAAACTTGCTATTAAAACATACAGTAAGTGGTGGCCAGCCGTCACTGGGGTCATCCTACTTCTCATGGCCAAGTCGGTGGTACACTAAGCCCTTGAGTTATTCTTCCTCCGGCGAAGCTTCGATAGCGGAACTCTTCCGCTTTGCCACCAAAGAGGAACACCCAAGCAGTTACCGGGGCCGAGGTCCCTCTTAGTCGAATCTGCTGTCAGAAACGACGCAGCGACAGGGCTTCTGGTGCCGCTGAGGGGGTTACCCATACTGTATTGTACCACCGACCTTGAATGTGATCATTTTCATCTTCAAAATTTGAATGCCTACTTCTTTACGTCAAAATAACCAATGATGAAGGATGGGATGAAAGTTTGTACGAAAAGTAGCAGCAGTAATTCAACTTGGCTCTCCTCTCAGTTGACATCGTTTATAAAGCTATGAAGAACGAATAGTGCGAGAATGTGCAAATCATGCGTTCTCATTGTAAATTCAGGAACAAGTGGATAGTTCACTCGCCACTCGCCGCTCGCGTAATTCGGTTGGTCGTCAGTTCCAGAATCACTTATTCAACCTTAACGAAATCTTGCCGGAGTTGATAGGAATAACATCTGCAAATTACATAATTCAAGTGGAACTTCTAAAATCGGCATTAAACAGGTCACCTGCGCCTTGTGCGTCAGAGATGCTACAGTCTAATGTAAGCAAACTTCTGCAGAGACCTCTTCATTCCTTGGTTAGAGGTTCTCGCCTTTCCTTAATTCATGTCTCCATGCTGATAAGAAATCCAAATGTTTACTATATAATCACAAGAGAAATTGGGCCAAATATGTTCCAGACTACGATCATTACTTGTACTTTTAATGAACTAATTGCCAAAATGTATTGCTTACATTTACAACCCACAATCAAGTTTGAGCTGGTGGGGGGGATGCATCCCGGCATCCCCCCCTTGGGTCCGCCACTGCTACAGCTGATCATCATTGAGCGCCAGAAACACTCACGTCTAATTGAATAATCCAAGTGACCTCGGATCGTAAAGGAAGCTAAACGGATTCCCCAACGGGGTCCAGGAGACCCTTCTTCGCAGGTGAAGAACTATTAGGATAATCACCAGTGTAAAGCCACGTGCTTTTATGGGAACATATGGAAATTTCAAAGCATTTAAGTAGTAAAACAATAAAAATCGTTGTAAGAGTGCGGCTACAATTGCCGTCATTATTAGTAGATGTATGGCCAAGACCTTTGTGATCATATCTGATGTCCATGACAATAATCATGATTGTCGTCAGATGTAAATAAGAACATATTACTATTCATATTACAGAAATTAATCAAATATTTAGTTACTGAATCAAAAATCTGAAATTTCAGTCAAGATTTCATAAGACGTCAATATTTTCATGAAGAATAGTTTTTTATAAACCGGTTCATATAATATCCTCGATAATCAGGACAAAAATGTGCTTAAGTAAGACATCTGTTAGTAAATTTTCATTGATTTTGATATTCAACAAGTTCTTTTTCCTTTTCTTACATAGAGGCTCCAAGGGGTGGTATATGAGCGCAGGAATAATATGTAAAACTCATACTTTTCAAAACTTGTTTAAACAATGGTAGATCAAATATTTTTTGGACCACAGGAACGTGATCTCCGTGAAAAACTATTTTTTTTATGTTTGACACGTCTATGGTCGATCCCATCAAAAACTATGCACTATGGTTCTGGTTGTTGATATACGAGTCCCTCTGCCGACCACTTCAGATGCCACCATATGTCATTTAACAGCTGATACAATTTTCGTCCTCCTTTGAGTGTTTTTTCACTTCCTGATATTAAAAATGCAACACTGGATTTCTACAAAAATTAATTTGTTTGTTTTAATACCAGATAACTAACAACTAATTTGAAACAACATCTCACTTTCCGCTAACCACCTGCAATGAAGTAAGAAATGCATGCAGTTGACGTCAAATCTTTTGTGCATTCTTAGTTATCTGTATTCAGTGCTTGTCATGCAACAAGCCAGTCTTTCGATGAATTTGTTGTTGGTTATTGTTTTCATTCTCAAAAGAATCAGGGTGAAGATGCCTCAGTTTGATGTTGTAAGTTGAAGTACTCAAGGTGACCGTATAAACACGAAATGCCGGTTAATACACGAGTTAGGTAATAAGTGCACGTATATAAACGATTATGCGCGAAATTGAGAGGTAGTGACTTTTTGGAAGAAGCATAGACTGTAGCTTTAAAGGTTTAAGTGTGGGATATGGCTTTATATGGATATATGCTTTAAAGGTGGGATATGCCTCGCTAAATAGTAAGCATAATCAATATATGTAGTCCAATTTTTGTGTCTATTGCTTTCTTTTTGAAGGCGAATGTTTCTAAGTTGTCCAATCAGAGTTGCAATCAAATGTTCTTTCAAATTGCAATTTTCAAACAATCGTCTTCAAATAGGAAATGGAAAGAAATGTACGGTGTAACGACGTAGTTCAAATTCAAATACAGTGACATTAATCGGAAAACAAAAAAACTTTGAGTTAGATAGGATTGTGAACACCGAATATTCAAGTCGAATCAATTTATAGGGACTAGGAAAACAATGCATACAATTTTTGTTGTAGGATATCGGTTGAATACGCACTTTCCATACATACAATTAAGCTCTTACCTTTTGTTGGCTGCATTCTATAGTGTTAACTGAAAACTCATGCTAGGATTGTTTTGGGTTGACATCCATGTATTTGGTTTACCAAAACAGTGAAATTTGCGAATGTAATCGGAGGAAATTACATCATATGCATCTATTTGATTAATTTGCGTGTGTCCTATGATAATAAAAAATAACAAATAATGAGTGCCATCAATCTGTATACAGGTGAAAAAAGAAGAGGAGAGATCGAACTTTCTCTGGAAGGACAATGATTGTACTGGTTATTTTTGTTCAATCTTGCATTCAACCATCAAGGTGAATGTCGTGAGGTTCACGCTTGTTTGAGGAACAGCCTCCTGCTTAACAATAAATGTTAAGCAATTAATGACCTGTTCAATAATTGGGCAGTTTTTACAAATGAACATTAATCATAAACTCGTGTTTCTTTCTAACGAATGATGTAATGGAAGCCAATTGCTGCTATAATGCAAATATATAAATACTGCAGACTTATACATATAAATTATACACATGCTAAGTTGTCGAAACGCGGGGTATAAACGAAATTTAATGAAGAGCATACATGAATATACACAATTTTTTCATGAATTTTATGCGGTCACCCTGGGTACTCCTTCCTAGATTCAATTTTCACTCATTCGAAAGTAACTGCTCTAATTCATAAATTACAGCAAAAAATATGCGACAAGGCACAGATGTGAGGTATCAATACATCAACACCAATTTCTCCTTCACCAACTTTTTTTATTACTATCATTTGCATTAGCTTCATATTTAACAGATGACAAAATACTGCTTAAAATCTTAGACTGTGAAAGGTTGTGAAGGACCCGGAAAGTAGTGTTTTTTTAATAAGAAATGCATCTGATGATGGTAAAAATTCAACATTTCGTCGCAATTTTAAGGCATTTCTTTCTACAACAGTAGTTGAACAACTGAATTTTTTGAAGGTATGTTGAAGGAAGAACCAAACAAGCAGATATTTTGTTCAACGTGGTAATATTTTATGATATATTTCAATCTATACTCATATCGTCAGACAAGTGGATCATAGATCAGGTGAACTAAGAAAATTAAAACATGTTAACGATGAAGCATAGAATTGAGTGGCATATAAAGGCAAAGTCTACAGCTAGAAAAGAGATGAATAACAGATTGATGCGGATTCCAATTTACCGGTAGAGGAGCTAAAAACTCTAATCTGAAAGGAAGGTTAACATTATAGGAAATTTAGATGAAGAGTAAATGACTGAACTGTTCAAGTTTATTAAGCTTGCTATGATGTTGGTTTCAAAAGTGTTGTTGCTGTAGCATTATATGATATGATTATATGGAGTTGTTATATGATGTTCATCCATTGTAGAATTTTTATTCGTGTTACGTTCTCTGCACATGTGCAAGAGTCGGATTTTTACTATCAATATTTTTATTGCGAACAGTGCAGATCAATTTCTACACAGCATTCCTCTTGTGACATACTGTTGTACCATTACAACACCAAAATTGTCCAATCAATGATGCATGTTATTAGAGGAATGTTGTGAATAAATTGACCTGCACTGTTAGCAATAAAAACTATTTTGGCAGGACAATCCGAATCTAGAACATACCTTACGCAGATAACGCAACACTAACAAAAACATCTATAACTTGCAACAGCAGCAACCAGGGTGGCCGCACATACCTGAATATCGGGCACGGTATATATCCGAATATACCCGAGTTTAAAATGTCATGTTTTACGTGTCATCTTGTATAGTCGGCCCATCGTTTTTATTTTTCAGAATAGTTTTATTCTGGTTTTTATAACTTGTGATTCGAGAAAGCATGTTTCTTATGATATTTTCGTTATGAGACAATTTCTTTTTTGCACAGCCTTAATTTTTCCACATATTTTTCTGATAACACATTAGAGAGAAAATTTTGCGACTAATTGTAATTTAATCAACAGCCCGGGAATTTTGTTGGGACCGGGGAATCACCCTTAAATCTTAGCGAAATAGCCAGTTAACCCTGAAATAGCCCGGGAATGTCATTTCGTGATTTTTATCCCTAAGTTCAATAAACATAATTTCTTGACTTCAGCCACTAGTAATGGGACTATTATTAATCCCACTATTTCTTTTAAATGTCTTCGAATCCTGATTGATATAATCAAGTAAATATGCGCAACATCCGGATATAATGTTCAAGACTTCATAAATTTGTTTCATTTCCACATGATTGTCAATATCTGTGAGGCGATGGCTATGTCGACGCGTCACTGATAGTGAAATCGCTAAACATTTTCCAAATAAGCAATTGTTGCATTCTATAAAAGCAATTTGTGGCTATTCACACTAAATTGAAGTCGTGTACGCAATTGGGTTGACTATAATTCGTACATGCAAGTATAGTTTCGTAATAGACTGGTAATAATCGTAATATGGCAAATTATGCAGTTATGCGTGAAAAGTAATATCTAAATGATAGTTTTTCTTTCGATTTCATCAGTTGAAAGATTTTTTTACGGAAGTAGAACTTTTTGAGCAATAAATAATCTAAGTAAGAATATCACAATTTAACACTGAAGGTTCTTTATACACCTTCATCCGCACCAAGTTGAGGATGGCATCAATCAAAAATCTTGCCAACAAAATTCCACCAAAGCTGCCATTGAGAGAAAAGGCATCATTGTTTTCGTTGATGTTTCGAATGAAAGTCAATGACTAAGTTAGGTGAGAGGGTGATGAGTTCGAAAACCTCACAGTAAATCATGACAGGAACCAACGGGGCTTGTCTATAGACCACCGCTTCCAAATATCGTGGTCGCTAGTATATGAAGCTTTCATGGACTTTCCGCTAGAGGTTAAGATTTTGCTCTCTGTTCCGGTCCCGACTATACCAGATTCTCGAAAAATAAGTCAATAAATGCCATTCTAGGTAGCATATCAAGTAAATTTTGCAAGTCTTCCATGTGCCCAGAAAAAGAGGCCTAGCTATCTCAGACCTGCTCTGCCGGTTAGCCGCGACATACACGTTTACATGTATTTCTTATAAAGTATACCGCATTACTAATCGACGACAAAAGAAAACATTTCAAGAATGCACCTGCAAGATGACACCTGCTTTATTGATCCTGTTGTTTTTGAACATAATCAGAACCATGAAAGAATGAACTTTTTAATTTAGGCCTACACAATACACATTTGATCACTCATTTAGCCGGTTAGCTTTTTTTTAAGCGAGCACAGATGGTCAGGCTTTTATTCAGTGGTTTGTAGCCCGTGAACTATTTATGAGATCAGTGATTTTCCAACGATAGGTTTTCATACTTTCTAATGATCACAAAATATGCATCAACTGATTCATGTAATTTTGTGACTTTTTTCACATAATTTTTGAATTTAGTCAAATTTTCAGACTTCAACTTTCAAAAACTGCATTCTCAATTAATTAGCAAACATTTATGAAAATTGTTTTTGATACAATTTTGAATATTTTTTCAATTAACACCAATTACAAGAATCTTACGGAATTAATTGTACAATGTGAAGAAGAACCAAGTTGAATAACTTGATGACGAGGAATTGAAAGTCACATTGAGTCAAGTCAAACCAGATAAAAAACTTCTGCCATGGTTTAATCCGATGGTATTGTCTTCAATGCAGAGGTAGCATTACTGCGTTGGACTGTCATTGCTATCCCTTGAATGAAGAAATATCGAGACCATGATTCTGAAATATTATACCTGACATTGCTGGAAACGTCTGAAACAAACATTATGACTGACGGTTACCATGCGTCCTTTGTTTCTATGCAAACTGATGAAAAATGATGATAGGAAGGAATTCTTCTGACCTTCACGGTCCTCGTTTGGTGTGACAGTTTTCTGGTTTCTCTTGTTGATGTTTCTTGATAACTTGGTGTCATCGTGCTAATAAAGCATTAACATGTCCACTTAGATATCATGGTTTCTAGCATTGTTGTTGCTTCAACTTAACATGCTTGGAAATTTCAGTCTGATAAATCGGCTAAAAATAACTTTCTAGAATTTCATGAATCAGATGATGGTAATGAAGTATTATTTGATCGTTGGAAAATTCAAGAAATTAACTTTTCTATCAATATGAAATCATTTAGATCCCCTCAGTATTTCACTGGCTGTGGGTCATAGAGGAAAGGCGTATGTTTATAAGCTTTAGAACCACCGCTCAGAGAATTCACACATTTTGAAAAATGAGTGCGGTAGAGTCAAATATCGTTCATTATCTAGACATAAATTTGGTGGCATAAATCAAACAGGAAATGTCTCAAATTTAATGATGAAAATAGTTTAAAGAAGTGTCCGGATAATTCTCGAACGGTGCAATTGGAATAACATCTGGTCAATCTATAAAATAGCTTGAATATTCGATGAAACAGCCTGGGAATCGATCGAGAATTCGAATCTTGAAATCTGGCCGCCACCCTGAATATTGGACCAAAATTGTGATGTCGAATTTCGGTTAAGTCTGTATAAGATGGAGTGTTTGGAAATTATTCGCAGATTAATACTTCGATATGCTACTTCGGTTCACAATGTAAGATTGACATCCACACCAATTGGTATACTCATCTCTATTTCTTCAGATGAATAGTGATATGGGAACCTCCCACGCCTTGCATTTGTGCACCAATATGAATCAGATATATTCCTCATCTTTCATGCCAGTGTTACACAACTGCTTAAGGTGATTACTTGAAAGAAAATATTCCCTTTTGCCGCTTTTGGTTATCTCAATGCTTCTTGGTGCTATGTGTAGCTCGATTTTTATATTAGGCTACCGATATAGTCTTACAGAGTGGGCTTACTCATAATTTATGCAGCACTTTCAGTCGAATATCTTATGCCTCTTCTGATAAGATTGCAAGTTAATGAAGTGCAGCTTGCAATTCTACCCCGTAGTTTCTCTCAAATATGTCAACATTGCTCAGACTTCCGATTGACTGACGAAGCAGAAGTCCTTTCATTATTATCGAAGATGTTGGAATCGGGCATTCTAAAAGCCTAGGAAAATTAAGTGTTTGACTCGCCAATTCAAAGGATTTGTTCTTCTCTTCCCTGTTTCTTATGCACTTTAGATCGGTACTCATATGGGAGCTCATCTGGCATCTTTAAAATTTTGATTAGGATATGAAATGGTCATTTGTTAATTTATTACTCTTTACCGAGTAAAAATTCATAGATCGCATTCTTCTGGATGATCTACTTCGATGATCTGCAAGAGGCAATCTCTTTCCCGGTTGATTTTTTGTAAACCAACCTATAATAGGTCTATGTATGCGTACATCTTCACGCAATTAGAAATAAGTATGATTTTGATTTTAGAAACTAAATTTTAGAGGCTATGATGTAGTAGTTAATTATTGTGCGGATGTTGAACAAACACTGTCATGCACACGGGCATCAGCTGAAGTCTCTAAAGAAAATGAAAATAGTTACCTGTGGGCTGAAATTTTAGGAATTCTGCGACCCATATTATTATTCGAAGAAAACACGTATGATGCTAGTTTATATGCTAGGAATACGCAGATTTATTTGTAGTAAATCAAATGAAAGTCGCGGTTGCTTCCTGTCGAAGCCATTGCTTGGTACGAATTGTCGCACAATGCAGCAACCATGAAAATTTTGACAGAGACTTACTATGTTCGTTTTGGTCGATACCTACTCCATTTTGCACGGATTTCAATAAAATTAGTACCAAAATGATCAGGAGGTACTACTGATTAAACTAAGCTGGTGTTCAAATGGATTTGAACATGTGGCCTTTTTTCGACCGTGTATAGCCCACCTCTATCATTATATGATGTGAGAAATTGGTGATAGGAGGGGACCATCCCTGTGATTTCAACCTGAAGGATATGTATACAACTCTTTTATTTTCAGGTTAGAGCTGTGTTCTTACAGCGGCCTTAAGGTCTATCCAGGTCATGGAAAGAAGTACATCCGTGCGGATGGCAAAGTAAGTGTGCGGTTTGTGTGTGCTTTTCTGTCGTTCAGTCACTGATAATTTCACATAATTTTGTCGAACGAGGTCAAATTGTATTACAATATTTACAAAATTTTTCAGGTTTTCCAATTCCTGAATTCTAAATGTGAGCGTTCACATTACCTGAAGCGCAACCCTCGCAAGGTCAATTGGACTGTATTGTACAGAAGAAAACATAAGAAAGGTATCGTCGAGGAATCACAGAAAAAAAGAACCCGACGCACCACCAAATTCAACAGAGCTATTGCTGGTCTCTCATTAAATGAAATAAACGCGAAGCGAAACCAAAAGCCTGAATTCAGGAAAGCTCAGCGTGAGCAAGCCATTCGGTAAGTGGATAAAAGTAGCTATTTTAAAATCATAATGGACAGTCCACTCCTTCATAGTCAAGACAATCTTATAGGCAGATTTCATGAAAACACAGTTGAGGCTACAACTTGCCGTTTTTGCGAAATTATTCTAATGTAAATATCCCAAATTTTTGTTGAGATCTAACGGTGATCCCCGAGGCAAGTTTCTCAATTTGAAGAGTTAAGTGCGAGTTAACTCGTATAATCGTGACGTGTAGACTGTAATCCAGGGTGATGATTTTTTGGTATAGGTCCGAAAAGTTCGAAGTGAGTTTGTGTGCTTAAGCTTCTTACTTACTATTGATGTTAATCTGACATCAGACAATTTGACTTGATTTTTTATTGCTGCACTTCCTTTCTCTGGTTACATCATTCGTTTTGCTCTGTTGGTATTATGATCGATATACTGAATACAGTCTGCATATACTGAATCTTCACGTAAGCGGATACATTTATGTATCAAGAATTGAAGCAGTGTTGGTGTTATGACTATAACATGCTCGATGAATCTGGATTCAGTAGAATGAGATTCTTTGAAGACAAATATCAATGTAGTATCTGTTTGGAGATATACAATGTCTTTCGATTATATGACCATTTCGATCGTGACCAAGATTTTGAGCAACATCCTATGTTGATGGACAAAATTGAGCCGGGAGTAGAAAGTATTTCGCAAAGAAAATTAATAAGTCGCGAGAAAGCTTTGCCGAATCTCTCGGAAAGGTGAAAAGAGATATCAGAAAATAGTCGGATGCAACGGACAACGAAATTCGTGATGCGGACCTGAATGTAGAAGCTGTATTTCAAAAAGACAATACATGACTGACTAAACAGAGAAACAGTGACTAGCGTCACGACGAGATCTTCGATGGAATAATTTCACAATTATTTGGGCATTGAAAGGGTTTGCTTCACTTACGAATTTAGGAATGCTGTTTTACTGTCGTGTGAATGAATAATAATTATAATCAATGATTATACACATGTTGCAAAATAAAAGGATAGGTTTGACCATTTAGAATTTGAAATGATGTTTCTGTTTGTTAAAATTAGAGGTAATCAACAATGACCTTTCGGGTACGATCTTAAAAAATAATAAATTATTTATTAAATAATTTTTAAAAAATGTAGCACCATTTCAAAGTTAACCTATCGTCTTCATAGAAGTATGACTACTTTCTTGTTCAATCAAATATTAGTTGGATGTTTATTTTGGATCTGCAGGTCTGTGGTTTAACGCTCTTAGATAAAAGTTGAAGTTATCATTTGAAATTAATTATTCCGAGATCTTTCGGAGCGCTCACCCGTTGTCAGGCATGTAAGAACAGTGTTGAACTCACTGTCACTTGTCAGCTTCTGTGATCCTGTTGGCAACGTGCACGATGTTCCATAACATTCTGTAAGTTAATGGTGCTACTACTATCTTCCAGTAACAGTAATAAGTAAAATACAGAAACTCCATGTATAGAAACTGCTTCAAAAGAAGGAAGAATGCCATTACCAAATCGACTTGCAACAACGGGGGCAACGTGGGCTTGTAAGTACAATAAATGTGTAACTTGAACGAGTTCTCAGACAGTAAGTCTATCACATTTCGAAGTCTGCAGTGGTTATAGATTTCTGCTCAGTTGATTGCTATTTTCTCCATTTCAAGAAATTAATAATGAATAGAAACTGAAACAAGTTCTGTGCTGTTTAAAAAATATTCGCTGTATTAAAGAATGCTTGATGCTATTGAAATACAGGAAATCAGCCATAAACCTGTATCACTTGCAAGTCTAAACCATACAGCTTGAAACCACTTGTTAAAGTGAGGTAAATGACAATAATACAAAGAAAAAGGTTTCGATTTTTCGCAGAACTGGGTGATGTTTCTGGCAGCTGTTTTTGTCGATGAAATGCCAAAAAAATGGAAGACCAAGAATTTTGAAATGTAAGATTCAATTACTATTTGGGATATTAAAGATATTCATCAACTAACCAGTTAGGAAAAGTGCCACATTTAAAAAATTGCAAATTAACTTGCAAATCAATTGGAACTCAGCTCAGAAAATGATTTCAGCCCCGTTGATCGTAATTATTACAGTAAATACATCAATTTTCAGACTCCTAGGCGATATTTCTACGAGTAGTGCAACAACTACGAGTTCTACAACAATGAAATTAAACAAACGACAGATCTAATTGCCATGCAAAAGATGTGCGGCTGGTAGGATTCGAACCTACGACCAAGGTTAACTAGACCTGCGCTCTAACCAACTGAGGTGCGAGCCACTTACGCGACTCTGTCAATTGGCAGGATCAAACCCTCACCACCACACATCAGTTGTCATAGAAATTATAATCAATGAATAAATAACTCGTCGCAATTGTGACCGCCGACATTAAGGCAAGTAGCGGGGATCGATTGTGCACCAAAGCATCTTAAACCATTTCGTGAATGCAATTAACAACAATGAAATTAAATAAACGATAGATCAAATTGCCATGCAAAATAGTCTGTAGTATACCTCACGCTACAAACTTACGCAGCCTACTGGTTCAGGCAACCTGGAAGAAACGGGTGTAGTATAGCACGAGCCAATGACTAAAGCTAAAATGTATTTTGAGTGTTGGAACCTCGATGTAGCAACAAAGCAGCGCATTTTTAGTCACTTAGCTGACCATTATCTCCATTCGTTATGTACCGCAACAGGACTCTGATCATTTACGATGATCTCCTGCTTTTGAACCTGTGAGCACCGTAAGTCTACAACGTGAGCTAATTACTAGATACGAAATGCATCCCGAAAGTTGAAGCTTACAATTCATGCAGACGAAACATAAGATGATTTGAGCTTGGTTGTCTGATACGTAGGTGGTCTACATAGAAATTCATCAGGTCTCTTTGTGCAGCTGATTGATACCTGAAATTCCGAACACAACTGCAGAAAGTAGCACAAAAAGCACGGTGTCTATGCGAAATTGATTGGAGTGATGTCGGGCTCTTGAAATGCAATGCGAGAGTAATCTGTTGTCCGCTAGCATTGTCACAAATAGTTGAGAATTAGTATAGACGCTCGTTGCACAAGTGTTAACCACGCTTTGGACAAGCTGGAGTTGTAAAATTTATTATAAAGAAAATATTAAATTACATATGAAATTTATTCGCACTAGCGACTCCACGGTCCTGATAGAGGTAGACCTGTGTAAACAAGTGCTCATTAGTTGTCGAATTCTTGAACAGCTGGTGTCGTTAAGGTCGTATTTCAACTCATTGATTTGTCGTTCATCATTTACTGCAGTTGGTGGAGGCTAGGGTTTCAATCCCAGGATTGTCGCATTTTTACGAGATTCTGAATCCCGGGCATGAATGACTGAGTCATCTATGGTGTGTACAGTGTACTGTACAGTTGCAATGCGTGAAATGTGAATGTGAACACGCTGCAAGAACTAAATATAGACTTCCCACGATCACCTCATAATTACATCGACGATCGTCTTATAATTACACGTGTACATTATTTATCATGAATTTTATTATATACTATAATTAATTTAAGTGTATCTTTGTGCATCATACCAAGAATTAATTACTTCTATTGATATCAAAGAATAAACCTGCGTTCTTGCAGTCGAGAGAAAAAGAGAACGCTACTCTTACCACAAGCGCACTAATATTTAATGAATTTTTGAAGCGATTATCCAATCATATGAATCCGACAATGTACATATTAAACAATAAGCAATGTGTCTATTGAAAGGCTGGAACGGACATGCACATTGAAAACAGTATTATACTCGGTGTACACATGGTGCCATGACAAAAGCATTAAAGAATGGCGGTTTCCTGTGACTGACCAAGGATATGCACCGATTCCTTCTTAGTGCACTTCGTAAAGATACACGGTTATTATTTTTACGAAATAAATTGCAATAGAATCGAATCTGCAACTATTGCATGTTTCACTAGTTTGACTATTGTAAATGCGAAGATCTAGCCATATCGGCGCCGAAGTGTGTAACCGAATTAAGCTTTAACATGCGCCTTCGTATCTTTCATCATTGTGAAGTATAATACATTCTAGATAGCTTGTCTTTCGCTAGGACAGACTGAGTCATCAATTTCTCTCGATTTAAAATTTTACAATGAACACTTGTCAACACGATTCCTATTGTCAAAACACGAACACGGATGACAAGGCTCAACACTACACGATTGTGTCGTGTTCGTGTTACGAAAGCAGACTTCTTACATAGACCAAAAGATAAGACAAGAACTCTTTTTGATGAAAATTTGTGCACTTGTTTTACTAATTCTTTCTCATAGAAAAATGATTGAATGAGAACAAAACCCTTCCATACAACCATGAAGTCTGTCCTTCAAAAACTTTGATTTCTTTTCCTGCTATGTTGGTTGATTTCCAGTTATCTTACATGTTCTTGTCTGGGAAGTAGGCCTTATATGACATGAAGGCTGATCATGAGAGGGTCGTGAACTTTTCGTCAGATGGGGTGGACACTGGGCACCTCGTGAAATGAAAAGCAGTCTCAACTGCCGAGGACGAGCTGTGTCCACACGGAACTTGAGACAATGATCAAAATTGCTAACGTGTCCTCAATTGTCAAATCATGTGCAATATTTTTTTTCTAATAGTTATTTACACAACAAGTGCAAAGTATCCATCGTTATTGCATTTTTCCAGATCAACATCTCTATGTATGAGTCCGAAGGGCGAGGGCACAGTTTGCTCATCGAGAATAATGCAGTTAAGATGGACATCTTCACACGAGTTGTGTATTTTATATTTCACAGGATCGTCAGAATCTATGACCATCCAAATTTTATAGCTGTAAAAATTTTATTTGTTGTGGAATTGTAGATATCAACGGTATTTCTTGAGATTTCCATGTAGAATTTACCGTTTTAGAGGATGAAAAACTTTCTATGTGACAATGTATTTCAATGAAGGAGTGCTGTAAAGACTGCTCATTGCACTCCTTGAAGGCAATGCAGTCTTTGGTAGGCATAAACTTTATTATGGAAGCAATAATCATAGAGATTATTGCACTGTGAAATATTAAATAAATATTATCATATTCAAGTTCTCACCAATTGATAAAGTGATCATCATACTACTGCTGAAGAATTTTGATGTCTTCACATGAAAGAGCATTTCAACGTTTTGTGTGTAGAATCTTTTAGCTAAATTCAGATGTATTTACTCAAGTGCTAGTACTAGTAACTTTGTCATGTCAAATCTTTATCAATATTTCTTCATTCGGTATTCCATAGGCGCATGTTGGTTTGATTTTATGCACCAGTAAAGGCATCGTGTGTTTTGTTATTCTGCTGAACTTCGCAATCTTTTCAGGGCTGCAAAAGAAAAATCCAGGCAGAAGGAGGCTGAGAAGAAGTCGAAGAGGGTAGCAGAATCCCGAAAACCCGTGAAAGCTAAAGCTCCGAAGATGGTTCCAAAACCGGCCGCTGCTCGCTCTTCTCGACGATAAAGACTTATTATCCACATTAAAAAATGGATGAAAGTTTCCAGTCTTTTTAATTGCTTAAGTAATAGAAGTCGGGATGTACGTGCGGTTAAGTGTTGTTCGACTTAGTACTGTACATGACCATCTTCAATAGGGGCACAAAATATTCGGTTGAATAGTAAGCGTTTTCAAGACATCCTGTGTTACATTGTGCGAACATCGTTATTTTTTGTCAATTCTGACGAATGACACGAGGTAACGAAGACACATTTGGACCCCCTTATGCGGACCCTCGCGAATGTGTTCTACTAGCAGCTGGCACTAAGTGCACGTCATCACTGCATTATACTAGAAGGGGTAGTTAAAGCAGATTTGGGGCTGGGGGTTAACCGCTTGGAGGGGTCGTGAATTAATCCGACTTCAAATAGTCACCGAAAAAAGCAAAATTTTCATGGCTACCCCCGCGATTAATGTTTCAAATAGATCACTTTCTATCATGCATGTGCTAATGCTTCCGACATGTATAACTGATTTCAACCCATTTTGCATCGTCAAAATGACCGATCTCTTCCATTTGATTGTTGTTCAAAACCGGCTCGCTACAAGGACCGTGAGTCTTAATATTTCCATCTTGAGTAAATGCATCAGTCATGCAATCCTTAATTGTTATTTATCAATGCACATGTGACCGATTGTTACAGTGTAGATTCATCTGCTGGTTAGTCAGTTACTGTCATGGCAAAGTCCAGTTAGAAAAGCTCGTGCATACGATGGTGTTTGATAATGAAGCAAAAACGGCCAGCTGTTAACCTGATAAAACATATAGCGACCGTTGTCGACTTGACCAGTGACGACGAATCTTCTGGTTCTAATACAACATTGCTTGTGAAGAGGGCAAATCAATGGTTCTCATCAGAGCTTATACACGCGTAATGAGCAAAAATTATGGAAATACACAGAGAACGAAGACGTTGCGAGTACATTTGAGAGCTACAGCTCCGCAAATCACACACGAGCAAGACCTATTCTGCTCACGGACGGAGGTGAAGAACATGGATAGGATGCACGAACAGTACTCCGAATGTAGTAGACCTCCAACATGGGGCAACAGGCACAGATGGATCTATTACATGCTTTTTATTGAATGCTTATCAATATCTTTGAAAGTGATAATTCAAGCTTCTGAAATTATGTAGACTGAAGTGCTTTTATGCAAGGATGTGGGAAAGACCGACATGGGACAATGATTAGATCAATTAAAATAGGAAATATTGAAGTTCAGTCAAAATGACCGACTTTGGCGTAAGTAACTTGGTTTAGACGGCGTGTTAAGGTTCAACAGCAGAGTCCCCACTGGTTTCTTCAGTGCACCACACTAAATATTATCTCGAATTGGCTAGTCAAGTACCTGACATATGGTGGCTTGAATGGAGAAATCCCTGCTTTTATATGTATTTCCAACGAATTTTCAATCCTATAACCCATGCATTTGTCGATAAATAAAAACCAATAATTTGAAAAAATCTATTTCTTCCTATGTATAATCATCAGTATTGCATCATTTCGTATAAATATTGTAGATCCAAACCACGGCATTATACTTAGAATCGAAAACAACGTGACCCTAAATTCACAACATGCAGTTCACCTCCAATTTTCAATACAGAAAAAAGAATTGCGGTACTAATTAACCTGAAAGCAAATGCACACGGTGAACATTCGATCAAAAAAACAATTATATCAACAATGTTTTTCATTTTCAAATGATAAACCAGGAAACTGGGCTATTTCTAGATCACTAAGATCTTTGCAGCTGATCGATTCAAGACAGCGTTCATTCCTTTGCTGATTCTACTTATACAGATATATGTTCAGATAAAGTTCATATAGCAAAGAAAGAAATTGGCACCATAATTGGAGAGACGTTGTAGCTTTAAAATAGCAGGAGCATCACGACAAACGGCAAACACAGGGTAAACATGAGTGGAAACTAATGCAAGTTTTCTCGTATAATTGAAGGGGTGTTCATCTGATAATAATGTGTTCATGTCTAGGTTATGCATTTCATTCGCCACATCTTCAGTCATTTATTGGCATGTATTGCAGATATACAATTATTACTACACCCTTCAATTTGCGATAGCCGATACATCAAAACAAGTCAAATCGACAAAATCAATATGTAAAATTTACGACATCGAGGAACTGTAAAGAAAAAGAAATGTAAGAGTCGATATAGATACAAAAATACAAACAGCTGTACATCTCATTTAATCAATCAATGTTTACTATTTTCAACTGGTATATGCTGTAAGCAAATTTAGGATAGCGGGTCAGTCTGAATTTAATGGATGTATATATGCACAAATTGTGATCTGTATCGATATTGAGAATTTCATCACAAATACATATGGCTTGAAAGTTCATGCCATAATACCACTTAAAAAATCGGACAGATAAATAATGAGGATAATATGCCGTTGCATCTACAAACGCAAATACACCAATTTTCAATCGATATAAGAAGCCGTAGCTTTTTCTCAAACATTCTACACATGTGATCGATGCTAGGGCACGTTATATATCATCTATACAATTCACGACTTTTTCATGACTTTCGGCATCATTATCATTGAAAAATGAGTTCGAGGAAAGGAAATGTGAAGATTGAGTGTGCATGACAAAGTATGGCCTCGGTATACGAATTTGATTTCTGTCGATATAAAGACACATATACAGAAGAATAGTATATTTTTTTAGCTTCACATAATCGAAATAGTATGCTCGTCAACCACACATTAGGTAAAACAAGTTAGTACAGTTAGAAAAATGAATATTTCTGAAAAGTAATAGCAACTGCGTCGATAACTCAAATACTCGCCGTTATAGAAAATTCGACACATATGCATATTTCGCACTGAAACAACAAATAATTGTAAAGCACCTGTCGTTATTAGTCAGTCAGTTTTGTTGGCTTCACACAATTCAAACAGCACTTTCTATCAATGAATGATAGGAGAGAAATGAATACGTTTCAAATTTGTCGAAAATATGGCATATGAAATGCTTTGGGCCAAAATGAAGGAAAATCTAATAAGTAATCAGAGGAATTAACGTTCAAGCAGACGTCAAAATGCTCAAATGCGGGCGATCTTTGCACAAACTGTCTTGCAGACGCCAAATGCTAGCAGATTCAAAAACCTGCTATCAAAATATATATCCATGTAAGAAAATTCTACATCTTGAACATCACCACCCCCTTGATCAGAATATATGATGTCGATATGCAGGTCATTCATTAGAACTAGTAGGACTTATAGTCAACCTATAGCAGTGAAATTCATGAGAAGTATTTGTGTGCTTTGACACAAGCTAACATTACATCATTGTATAGAGGTACATCTATCTTACTGAAGACATTGAATTAACAATTTACAATAGAGTGCATTAAGTTTACAAAAGCAACATAACAAACTGAACATCCTCTGGCTCTTAACTGATAAATTAAAATAATGTTCTTGTAGTATAAAATAAATAAAAGCTAGAGCGAGCATTTTTTGTCGTATGTTAACTGGATAATTTTCTTGAGTATCGATGAAACGCCAATAGGAAAAGGTATCAAAGCCAGAAAGTCTCCGATACGTAGACTTAATTCGTTTTACTTGGAAGTAAGAAATTGAAATCATATAAAAATAATAATTCGCATCATGCTACCCTAATGTTTGCTTCACGTCAGTACTGCAGAATTTTTATCCTATTTTTAGGTGGCTGCAACAAGAGTTCATCAAGAAAGACAAGCTACATCGCCAACTGTTGAATGAGGAAGATTTTCAAATTAAATATCAGATAATCGTTTCATCCACGGCATTGTATTGACTTAGAAATCCTATTCTGTCGTTACACGGGAAGAGCAGTGAGTGACTGAAGCTGGTGAGCAAACGTTAACTGACTTATTTCCTTGTGTGACCTAAAGGATCGATTCCTGAGTTGTTGACATTGACGCGGGAACAAGCACGAAGGACTTGAAATGTTTCTGATGAGACAAACCAATGCACGGTCTGTAAAAAGTTGTTTCGAGTAACCCGTAATTTTGAAGCCACTGTGCATTGACATCAGGTTATGTTAAAATGATACTCAATAACCGATCACTGAGAATCAGACGCTGATGCTCACATTATCACAGAGAATATCACTACGACAAATGTGAATTTGTATGCACTGATGCCGCACTCTGCGTATATACGTTCCATGATATGCACAAGACACTGACTGATTTCCAGAGTGGATCACGCACAGAGCGCGCTTTATAGGGGGTGTAAAATGAGTAATATCTTGATCACATACGTTGAATTTCAATTGATTCATCGATCACTTCAGAATCGTGGGCTCTTTCCGATGGAGGGGAAGGAGGCAGGTCCGGACCGTAAAATCGTTCAACAACGTAGTATTTGGTTGCAACATCTGTACCGATATCCTCACCTAAAGCACTTTCTTTGAAGGTTTGTACGTCATCTTCGAAATGATCATCTCCCGGTGATGGCATTGTAGTGGGCACACCTCGTCTAATAGCAGGCTCAGAGCTTGGTTGACTTAACCTGTATAAGGAATCGGCGACACAAAACTCTGAATCAGAGTCAGATGGAGTCTGAGCAGATGTCGATTGAAGAATATCGGGACCACTGGTTGCTAAGGCAGGACTTTCAGGATTGTCACCTAGCATGGGACCGAGTTGAACTAGCGAATGAGTTCTTATTCCAGCGGGAGGACTTAGAAACCAATCAGAACGCTTTTGCAGGCGTTCTGCTTGTTTTCTTCGTACGGAATCGAATCGTGGTTTGCAGCTACTCTTCTGAGGGCGATCACCACCTCGTTCGAAATTATCTTTGTTTCCTTCGTCATGCCTATCGCTGTGAAAGCTTGCCGCCGTAGCACCGAGAAGAGCGTCAGTCGATTCTCCATCATTGAGGGTAATGATAGGGGCAGTTACTGCACTACCATCACATTTGTCTTCTTCCAAACTTCGAGAAGATTGTCCAACAGTTGTTTTCATTTCAGAAGTCTGATGAACCGCGATTTTAGAGAAACGAGGATGAGCTGTCGTAGCAGCAGCTTCGAACATTTCTCGAGAAACTTCTACAATGGAAGAGATAGATGTTCAAAATAAATTTGCAAAATGTTTTCCCATCAACTATTTCGGACGCATACTTTAATAACGTGTATGATAAACAACAGTGAACAATTTACTGTACCATACAATTGAAATATAATTATTGAATTACTGTATTAAAAAAGTGACATAGTTCACATTACTACTTATAAAAGTAGATTGATAAGTATGTTGTAAGGTTTATCCAATGAAAAAGATCTATGACAAAATCAACATTTCATGATAGTTAAAAACTGCATAGGGCCTAATTGACAATGATTACAAACATGTTTAGTTTAAAAAAATTTTCCTTTCTCTGAGGAAGTATGTTAAAGGTTCAAAGAAAGGGACATTTAAGAAAGTATCCACTCTATAAATTGTGCACTATCGAATTTGCTATGCCGAATGGGTACTACTAACCAGGAAATCTTCGCGAAATTTTTGCGTTTAATTTCTGTTTCACTACTTTATGACGGCCCTACATTTTGATCTCAGAATTATTGTACATTGGCTATTTGTCATGTTGAGGTACGATTGTAATGATGCAAACCTTAATTCTATAAGCAAGAGATTAATGGCTACAAGAAATAAAGTTTACCGTCATTACGAAGTTGACTATTTCCAATCGCACCACAATAATTTGCTATCATTAACAGAATAAAAAACAAATAACATTTCAACTTAGAAGCTGCAGATAGATTACATAACATAGGCATAAGTTTTATTGTTCTTTTCCAACAAGTTGGGTTGATTTCAGACAGTGCTTTAAGCTTTTGCAAGGCCTGAACTATCTAATTGGAATATTTGTTGTATATTATTTAGCTACATAAGTATTGTAGATAATGCTTTGCATGTGTCACTTTCATAGTGAGTGTATGATTTTATTCTGGTGTTAGAGCGGATTCGTAAAAATACAGTTTTTGTAGTCAGTCACAAAAAAAATTACTGGCTTGCAGTATTTAAGCGACCGAAAAGAGTATGATGAACGAAGTCAGCAGGTACACGATGCATTTTCCTGGTGTAATTATAGGAGGTTAAAAACCTGGATTATTTTTCGAACATTTTCATCAAAATAGCCACAAAAACTACCATGTTACGATGCGAAGGTTAACATCAAGATTGTAGTAGGCCAATCGAAAATTTTACGAAAATACCATGATCAAGCAATTCATATCAAATTAACAGGAAGTAAAAAAGAAATAGAGAGAGAAGAACCTGATGTGCATTTACGAGTATTTTGTGCCTAATTATGATACCGACATAAAGGGAATGGATTATATTTTACCAATGTCTCCTAAAAAATTGCATCATGAAAACTCGGGACTTGAGATGGTTAGTAGTAAGACATAGGATGCAAAATATAAATACACGACATCCAAACAGCTATGTAATGGCGAAGTTATTGCAATCAATGAGAATTTCATGTTGAGGGTAGATTAGTGTGTCATTCACTTCCACAAATTAGGATTATCTTTTAACTTTAATTTGAATTCAGCGCTTCAGCAGTGAATTCATGGTGAGCTTTTGCTTTTTCTTACATTATACACCTCCAATAAAAAGATCGCCCATTGAATAATCCGAATCTAAATTTTCCATTTCCTTTGGAAAATACATACTTATACAAGCGAGAAGTGCACAATTAACATCCATAATACTCCTCTGAAAGGAGCAAAAATACATGTGGAATGGAAATCTAATTCAAGCTTGCTTCACCAGGACACAATTATGATGAGTACTAAGACAACTAACATCTTGATGAGCAGGAGGTTGTAAGCCATCATTTCTGAAATAAAAATCATTACATTTTCACTCTTTTGTATTTATACATCAAATTATAATGTCACCCTAAAAACATATACAACCCAGCGTATCGGGTATTCACAGGATCTGAAGGGTATCAGCAGTAAATAATTTTCAATTTGATACATAAATACAAAGGACTGAAAATCGAACATTTTTTTCGACAAATTATGTACTAAGATGTCCTGCTCTCTCCCAGTGAATAAATAATCACTATGTTCTACTTAGACGAAAATTCATTCGAACAATTTAATTTTTAAATGCTGATAGCTAGGTTAAGCTAATACTTACACAGACTATGTAAGAAACGGTGCATATCAACAGTTTCACAACACGTATGTTTTGGGAACATGACTAATTTTTTCAATGTAGTATGCACAGAATTATTTCAATTCATTAACTATTTGCTATATGCACTTGTGAATGCAAGGTGCCATCATTCTCCGTTGATGTGCAAATCTGCTTCTTAAATAGTCATACAAGCCTCATTAAATGGGTGTCTCCGGCACACCAAAAAGGGGATTGGACGATATAATGCAATATACAACACGTATACACACTTAACAAACAGCGCTGCAGCAATTACGAGACAAACAGTAAAAAGAACAACGCCACGATATAAATGAAACTATTTGCGACTTGAAATTATTGATTGCACAATCTTGGGATCGATAACAAATCTCTTTAAGCTGTGAACTTCTGTTTATAATATTGTAAACATTAAGGGAATTGTAGAATGGCTCACATAGTAATCAAGGTATTAATTGAATCAGTAGGACTCTAAGATCAAACGAGACAAAATTTGATTTCATCAGAACGTTACTAAGACGTAAACATCTCTCTCCCTTAAGTAATTTTTATCTTTCTGGTCTTCGTGAATCAGCAACACAATTGCATAACTGAGAGTTGCCACTTCTGGAAGATAAAACTACAGGCTTGATGACTCGCTGTTATAATCCACAAACGAATTAGAAGCTGTCGCAAGCTTCAAGTAGCCACCTGGTTTATCAGGAAAAATATGATATTCATCACGAAACGAAAAGATTGCGATAATGTGAAATTTTCCAGCGGGCAACCTGCTAATGAAATCTTAAATATCTATCTAGGTTCACTAACTTCTTCATAATCTAATTAAGGACATTATTGAATCTTACGATTGAACTGATACTATAATTTATTTGAATCCCTTTCTGTAAAAGAAGTAAAAATTAGACCAAAAACTGTTTATACTTCTTCTTCTTCTTAAAAGAAATGTATTTTGGAAAGTTGACATTTGAAATCTCATATACGCTATACGCATTCTCCCTATATACTTTGTTATGAACCAATGGCCTACATTTAGAACGAAATACGTGCATAATAAACACATTTCATGAATAAGGTCTATGTCTCAATTTTGATATATGGTCGTCATTGCCGTTGTGTGAATAAATTTAAAAGTAATTTAATTTCGTACTGATGATGCTCTACACCATTTCAGTACAGGTACTGCAGACTCAAACATGATCTGCTGTTAACATCATCTACTTTACAGTTCCGCTGAGTTTCTTGGAACCAATTCGAACCAAATTACAGTAATAATCGGATAATTCCTAACCCCAAGGGAACCGGAGAAAGCGACAAGTTATATGCTTTCACTCTACTATATACTTGCTTAGGTGACAGATACAGACCACCCGGCCGATTGGAATTTAAAAAAAGCGAAAAAGCGAACCCATAATTTTTGCATCAAGCATTGAGGAAGAGCGATAACGACATAATACACCATCAAGCTAAGCACTATCACGAATTGTACGAACTTGTGTAGATTGCGAATATTAGACTCCATGCTGGTACAAAAATGCATATAAATGATAGTTTGACGGAGTACCTAATAGGAGGTATTTTTCTTACTTTCTGTCGACCAATTCGCAAATGCACTGAGCCATATTTATACAGAAACTAACTTAGTATTCTATGTGATAATTATCAGATATTTAACCGGCAATCGATTTAGATAGCTCCAAATTCATACAAATAATATAGATTCCAAAATTCAGGTACAATCCAGTGTTTAAAAAATGTGATCATATTGATCAAATATTACAAAAATGGAATTTTTCGGACAATGGACGGCTGCCAAGGAGAGAAAATTATACAGTTCTTGGCATATTTCCCGCTAAGCGCATCAAATACGAGGGGTGATTGATAAGTTCGCGGCCTGACATAGAAAGCTTAAAGCCAGGCCATTATGCATATGTGGATTGATACAATGGAATGTGCTGACGGCGCATGACGAGTGATCAGTCGATCCGGTGAACTGTTAGTAAACCACAGCTACTTAACTCCTGTTACTAACTTATCAGTCAGTTAGTCAGATAAGTGTTGCGTAAGATGGATCACGTTTCAAATCGAGTTGTCATTCGTTATCTCGGCTTGAAAGGACTCACACCAAAGGAGATTCATGATGATATGGTTGGAACACTTGGTGAGAAAACTCCGTCCTACACCACAGTCGTGAAGTGGGCTTCAGAATTCAAGCAAGGAAAAGAGAGCTTGTAAGATGATCCCCGTTGTGGAAGACCAGTGACAGTGAGCACAGAAGATGTGATCGATCATGTTCAAAAGATTATTCTTGATGATCGCCGTACAACCGAGCGAAAGATTGCCTTCGAACTGAAGAATTCACAAGAGCGTGTCCATAACATCATCCATCATGAACTTGGCATGAACAAAGTTTCCGCTCGATGGGTGCCACGACTGCTCACACCAGAGAACAAACGAGCCCGCTTTCTCATCTCAAGGGACAACCTGGCGCTGTTCGTATGAGATCCTGAAAATTTCATGGACCGGTTCATTACGATGGATGAGACTTGGGTTCACCACTATCAGCCAGAGTCGAAAGAACAATCGAAACAATGGAAGCACCCAGGATCACCAACTCCGCGGAAAGCCAAGGTCACCAGGTCCGCGGGAAAGGTCATGGCCTCCATTTTTTGGGATTCGAAGGGAGTTTTGTTGTTGGACTTCCTAGAGACTGGTCGGACTCACCGGATCGACTGATCACTCGTCATGCGCCGTCAGCACATTCCATTGTATCAATCCGCATGTGCATAATGGCCTGCCTTTAAGCTTTCTATGTCAGGCCGCGAACTTATCAATCACCCCTCGTATGGTCTGCAAATAATTATCAACGTCTTAGTTGTAGGATTCCTCAATTAAGAATGCGTTATTTGCTGTCCGCTGTCAAGAGAAGGTGCGCGCTGCAAGGCATTTCATAAACCGCTAATATCTAATAAGCAACCGTCTTTTCGACCACTTGCATTGATCTGCGAGTATAAAATACATCTGAATAAGGGCAAAACAAATAATGACAACATGACACAAAGCCATGTTGTCAACATGTTAATAAAGATCTGTACTAAGAAGCGCTTTTTTGCTCTACCAAAAAAAATGAAAATAACTAAAGCCACTCGACATGTCTGGGTGGTCTGTAGATAAAAGGTGTTTTACAAATCCAGTCTCAACATCTTCAAATAATCAAACTTGAAATTTGGTTCGACGCCATTTCTTTGCTGAGATATTGAGGAAATGATTAGGTATTAATTTCTGTGTTACGCCCGACGTCAAAATGAAAAATGATGTATTTTTAGTTTTGTGGACTTATAATTTTTCAGGGCAAAACTTCAGCTCATCTTATGTTGTTCCGCTTATAAATAAGCGGAAATTAGCGGTACGCCACGGTATCGAGAAACTGTATAAATAACCATATACAAAATCATGATTATCTGATTCCTTTATGCTAGTGATTGATTTATAATTCATTATCACCAAAACATGGCAATTTGAGAAAAAGTCAGCCGGTTAATAGAACATGTCTAAATTTCTGAGTACATCAAATTATCAGTTGAAAGGCAATTCTTCCTTTGCCTGATGAGCCAACTACAAATTTCGACAAACCTACTTACTCAGTAACAATGATATTATATAGCAAATTATACGGCCTTAATTCTGCAATTAGCGATAAATAAACGACTTTCATAGAAAAATGACTTCAAGCAATATCAGCTGCACTTGCAAAAGAAGACTGAGATAACAGTTTGATAATATGCTGCATGATTTTGCAAGCCTTCCACATGTCCACAGGTTAATAAGTTCCACGAAACAGGTAATTATTTTCATGGATGGAAATTATTAACCAGGTGCGGACTTCTATGAAAATAGTTATGCATTACACAGATAATGCATAGATTTCTACGGTCATCATCTGCCATAATAACCTCGAACCTTCGGCCTAGGCCATTATAGCAAATTCTGACTTCAAATCTACTCTAACGGCATTTAAATTGATATATTAAAGACATCAGTCTTTGCGCTTAGAAAGTCCTCGTTCATGGACGTAATGTACGAGTCTCCTTGGTAGACTTCTATGACGTGTAAAGCCTGACATCAGTGATATATATATATATCACATGCGTAAGTACTGCACATATGCACTGGTGATAATGTTGTGAAATATTATTTCTACCCATGGACGTCTGTATACTAACACCTGGACATGACACTGAAGTTTCTAGGATATCACAGTTGACCAACTTGCAGAGGATTAATGCAACATGATTGTAATGAAAACATCTGCTTATGGACCTCCACCAATTTTCAGCACTTTTCGTTTGACTTTGGCAACAGGCATTGATATTTTCAAAAAGACACAGAAATGACGCAAAGCATTATGAATGATTCAAGAAGCTGACATATGAAAAAATAGATCAATGATTCAGATTTTTTGCGAACCGTCACCTTTAACAATGAACAACACTCAACACATTCAAAAAAGGATCTCATCAAATTTCAACGGCCAATGTCGATAAGAAAGCTTGCGGCTAATGACAAGACAAATCATTCTTCCTCTCTTCGGCCATAACAATTAACTTCCTGGTAGAAATAACATTTCTTAATTTCAAAACGGATTTTAATGTTTTCAGCAAGGTTTACAAAGCAGCTATCCAACCAATGTCTTTAATTGGTCTGCGCATCTTGCCAAAGTTGAAAGACAAAATGCGATAATATAGGCAGTTATATGTAACAGAAAACTTGTCAAGGGAAATTTGCACAGCACAACCATTCGACTGAAACTCTACTGCGCTAGCCACAACAATTCCACAGCACATCCTAGAGCTGTTTGAACTTAGATTATTTCGACGGCACATGTGATCTCCAACCAAAACTGGCATCTCAAAATGGCCATTGATTAATTGCAATAAAAGAGTGTAGCCAAAAATGGAATAATTTCCAATGTATCAACCCAATAAATGTTTTCCTCTCGTCGGAAAGGATTGCATCACAGCAATAATAGCAAGTGGAACTCTCGCTTCAATCCATATCAATATTTCATCGGTAAATTTGCTTGGAAAAAGCTCGGTGATTCCTCTATTGAGAAGTTTTTCTCCATGATTATCGGATTCATCACTCACCATCGTCAAAGCTTCTTTGATTTCTTGACAGCAAAATCCAGAAAATCCAATCAAGCAATGTAAGAAGCTTTCTTTCACTATTACCTCTTTCAAAAACTGACAATATGTAAAAATCAGAAAATGGCTAGAATGACGCACCAGAGATTTGCACATATGTCAAAGATTGAAAAAGTTCAACCACAGAATTAAATATTTTGTTCATCTGCTTCGGTTTGCTAGAAGTGTGATTAATACGAAATGGACGGCACATTGAGGAACCTATTAAGTGGGCAAAAAGGAATTCCTAATACCTTACAGAGATAGGAAAAAAGTCGTGCGTCGCTTGCGGATTAATGTGAGTTCCAGCAAAGTGCTTCGATTGCCAAAATTCCTTCAGATTCGAAGACTTCAGATCATTGCGCACAAGTTTTCTCCATAATGTTGGCCCTTCCGATCATTATTAAAGAAAGTAGCAGGCGTACGAAAATTAGTTCACTTGATGATCCTCTCCTCGGCATTGCTCACTGTATAGTGCATACACTGAATCGAAGCCAGGCATCGATGTGTGTTTTGGTGTGTTTGCCATTTCCAATAGCAAGCGATACACGAATTATCCATTCGAGAAGGAGCAAGTTGTCTAATTCTGTGATGAGCCATTTCGATATTAAGGTTACATACAATTCTTCCTTTCTAGGAAACCGAAGCGCGCGCAGATGAATCTAATTCTGTGGGTTCAACTTTGCAATTTCAAAAGCTGGAGAGAGAGAGCTTTCCAGAAACAAATGTTTGGCTTCATTTCCTGATATACTCCTCCTTCCACGTAACGGCAGAGGAGATTACAACACAGATGGGGCAGTAGAATCCACTTTGAAAATCGATAATTTGGTGTTTTATGAGGCAGACTTTTCTTCGTCCAAGTAGTCGAATTGTCAATCTGAAGGATTACTGCACCTTCACGAAAATTGTAGGTTATAGAAAATGTTCAGATTCATGAAAATGTTGTGAACTCAAACGATACGCATTCGTTGGTGTTAGTTGAACAGACGCGAAAAATTCTTCATAGCCACACACATTCTCAGATGCCATGTTATTGAAGCCACTGATGTAGCAAACATCGTGACAGTTGAAATGATGATCAAACTTCACTGAATTAATCTTTTATTTGATCATATGCTGCTAAACATCGAAAGAGGTGGCCAACTGTGGCATATCAAGGACATAGTTTTCTGTTTTCTAATGAGTGTCCCAGGTGCTAGCATAGAGAAGCCCGTGCTCTAACCCAATGAAGATGAAAATCATGATACATTTCCACATCAATCAGTGGAAACTAATGCCTCAAATGGTCTTATGTTAAGGTTCCTATATCTTCTGTTAAAATATTGAACCGCAAAATGCCGGTTTAGCATATTATAGTTTAATCATGGATAACCTTAATACAATGGATAAATTAATGGATAACCTTAATACTTATAAGGCTGAGTGCCCGAAGCCATGGCATATTGCGGTACTGAAATATGCCCTCCATTTTCATATACGGGGTACATATTTTCAGCATGATCATGCCAATGCTAATGCTCGTTCATCGACATCCATGGCTTACTTCACACATGTTTCTTAATACATGACAGTTCAGGCATGAATGAAGAATCGCGTAGCGCCAGACGATTTAGACTGATTATTTGAGAAGAAATGCGTTGTTGCTGAACCTAAAATCTAAGACATAAAAATTCCAACATTTCAATCTGTATCAGGCTCGAATACATGAGAACATTCTACATAGTCCATACAGCTCAGAGCTTTAAAAATAATTAATCTGTGAGTCCAAATTTTGAATAATAGGAATCACCTCAATGTCATTTTCACTGGAAATGCGAAGATGGATGGTGAAATGCTTCAACCTCGTGAGAATTGCCTTTCTGAGAAGGCAAGGTAAATTCTCATAGAAATATGTGCATAATCATCACATTGATTATCGGACATTTGCTGTGGATTTAGAAGGTAAGGTATTTTACGAATCAGGTGTGTAAGGAAATTGTGGAATCCTCATCCGCTACAATTTCTGAACTTTCTGTCTTCATAGAGTACCCATTTTAATGAAAGATTATGTGGTTGACTGGCTGCTTTACTTGAACAAAGGTTTTAATCCAGCACAGATTGTCATTTCTAAGAATCACAGCTTATCGGCATCACCACCACAGATATCATCTTCATTGGGATAGAACACTATTCCTATATTGCTGTACATATCCACTAATAAGCATACTGTGCATGCACTGCATTTTAATTTCAGTACAACAACTAATAAATGAATATCTTCACACTTCTATCACTTTTGATAATTCACAGAAAATTTGCGGTGGTATTTTGGTAGTCACACATGAAAAAAATATTTGCTAGGGAGCATTTTCTTCATTGAAGGTATACATCTTATCATGCAGAAGTCGAACGAATGAACTTTTATAGTTCAATATATCTTAGAATGTTGCGTCCTGAAACTGCCCAGAAAGTTATAAAACATTATCTTGTCAGTAGTCAGCACTGGCATTTAATCAAACAACATGTGGTGTTGCACATTCGATGTCTGTGCGCTGTACAGAATTATATTAATACATCACAACTGTACCATGACTTAACACCAAAGATGTTTGAGACAAGAAATTTTATAAAAAGTACAATACTGCATCAACGATCTTACACTACATGTATAAATACCAAAAACTGCTTAATGCCGAAATAGCATACCGTGATTTATGATATGAAATCCGTGCTTGCGTGACTCCTCGAGCAACAGACTGACAAAGAGGCGTGCGCTCTTCTCCCCTACAGTAATAAAAACATGGGAAAGAAGGTCACAACGTCAAGCGTAACAGGACAACGTTCGTTGAATAAATACAAGAAACAAGCGTTAACTCTTTAACAGAATATCAAATCACATAAACTTTCGTGCATTACATGATATCAATGAATGAAATTTACTGCATTATTGATGAAAATTTTCATTAAATCCTATTTGAAAATTTCTTTCCATTTCTATTGTTAAATATACTACATGTATATAGCTTTATTAGTAGATTTTTACACTGTATAAGTAATCGTGTATATTGGACAGAGGTCAACATACAAAAATGGCTTCATCTGCTTGTGAAAATTTGCATTTTTCAACAAGAAAACATGTGATTATGGCAATGAATCAGACACGAGGAAGAGCTCTGAGTTATATATTGATAGAATTTGATATCTATCATTCAGAATTGATGGCAGTTGCATTTGATAAATGGAAATCAATGTAGCTTCCTACATCACATACACATAGTTTCCTTTATTTAAAAGTGATGCTGGAAAGTTAGTGCAATATTTCACAGTTACAACTGCATCGCGGGCAAGAAAATTAAAAAGCAGAAAGATGTATAAAGACCGGTGATTAGATGTTGTTTATCAATGTTCACTGAGTCAAGGATCCGGTGATACATAGGTAATGGCGAAACACTAGATTCCATAACTGAAAAAGGGCTACTTTTATAATAATGAACGTCAATAGCGACTGTTTAATTCTCATTTTCCTTTGTAACGAAAGTCTTTAGTTAGTGGACAAAAACTGTTTTAAACTAAAAGTGTACGTTCGAATTGTTTCATAAATTATGCTAAGCTGACGGTATGAAATTGAATGTAATTCGTGTAAAATGTCTGATATTTCTCGAGCACTAACGCTTCCATTCGTGATAGGTTAGACTGAACCAACAATTGCTATTTGTAAGGCTTTTGTGCTGTTATGATAGGGTTTAGGCTTACCTGCTTTTTGTCACAAACATTATGCACCTAGTAATACATTCTGAATGATTTAATAGGATTTTCTTCTCCTTAGCCCTCGAGTAGACTAAATTTATTTCATACATCTGAAGTCGTGGAGTGGATTTTACCCCAATCAACAAAAAAAATTGGAAACATGGATGAATGAAAACGCTTATTGTAATTTATAACGTTCCTATGGTATAATAGTGCAATACACAGTACATATAATATATTCAAAATGCATTTTAATTGGGTAAATCTTTTAATTCAGAAATCACATATATAGCCCAACAGGATTATATATAACACAGAATTACATTTCAATTTACTAAAAATTACTTTTATACAGAAATGGTAGATAAAATGCAAGTGCTCATTACACGCAAACTGCAACTAATTCACGTATTTTAGCTTTGCAATCTTTTTGACGTCCACAAATCGAACATCATTCGAGTCTCAAGGGACTATTGTATGCGAGATCTAGAAGAGCAAGGCAAGGGATGTAACACGCCTGCGAGTTTTCAACGAATCGGTCAAAAAACAATCATATAGCGAATAACTTATCATTTCAGTTGTGAAGCACGAGTCATTTTGTCATCAAAACAGAGAAATCGACCTTCGGATTACACTTTGAATGTGAAAATATTTTTTATAGGAGCATAATATACTCTTTTGCTATACATACGAGTATAATAACTTCATCTATATAAAATATGACCTATGATCTAACAAAATCAATTAGTTCGTGAATGATGAAGCATACATGTAGCATATAATTTCAGAAGAGAATCAAGTCCTATTACATTGATCTCAATCTCATTATTATTCAAAACCTAAGTAAAATACACTGCAGTGGACCTCTGATACACGCACATTACGCAAGTCAAGTAATATTCCTCATGTTGAATAAAACATAAGAATATCACACGAGTGTTATCAACGCTGCCCTTGGAATTCATTATCACTTCGTCGAAGCTATAGTATTTGACTACCTGTACTTTCATTGACACTAGGCGGAAATCCAGATATGTACAAATTTGATAAATAAGAATTTGTTAATCAATTTCAAATACTGCTGAAATCATTGATGCGGGCTATAGATAGATGGAATGCTGAACTGAAGTTTGGTTAGATGAAACGGCACGTTGAAGATTATTCTTATTTGCACTGTGGACAACGAGTGTAGGCTTTCCCTCATGCGTCTCTCATCTAATGATGGCTACGTCATCTGTGTGAGAATACATTCGGAAAGAATAGTCAAACTTCATGATGAACATTAAAGGCTGCTATCAGCTTCTTATCAGTGAGTTAAACTGAATGCCATTTCATTACAATCAGAAACTTCAGACAATTTATTATATCTAGAGGATAGCTTGATTTTCAAGAACTTCGAAATGCAATTATGACAAAATGTACATTCTACTATCAAGATATTAATGCAAGTGCAGCATTGACCAAATATACATGTATGTCTATATGCTGAGTAACACACACAATATTTTGAAATCCAATGCAAGTAATACACACGTTCTTAAGAGTAATAGCATATAGAGAGTAATGCGAAAAATGTGCGCATGTCTAAAGCAGGGGACTGCAACGGACCCGATGGAGATTTAGCCTGATCCTGGATCCATAGCGAAGGTTGAAATAAGACTACCTCTTACATTCTCATCTATGGATATCATGATTGATAAAAAATTACAAAATTTTGGTTCTGGGTAATTATTGACCGTTGTGGTAGTCGCCCACCTGGAGTTCGACAGGATCCCGAGGGTAGTCACTCAGACAATCTGGTGTAGAAGAAGGAATGGTTCAAGTTATCAGAATGTGAGAACATTTGTTCATACAAACGGCGGCGCCGTGAGTTTTGATGTGAGGGGTTGGAGTTCACAACGGTTCCGCTCAAAATCCCCTGCTCTTGGCGATCGCGATGGATGCAGTTGCGGCCTACCGTTTGAGGTTCTCTACACTGATGATTTGGTATTGATGATGTCTTCTAGCTTTTGAGTTGCGAGATAAGTTGAATCGATGGAAAGTGGAGAGAATGGTTGTCATCAGGAAGTCTCATGGAGAAGACATGTTGAGCGGAGTGAGTTATTCCGATGATGCCATCAGGCCCGAAGTTCGCTGGTCGTGCGAAATGCACGGTAGAGGAATCGGAGCTCTCCATGCATTGGTCATCGAAATTGCAGTGGTGCAGTGAAATCTTTCTTGCCGTAGTGACGTACTAGACAGAGTGGTAGCTTTGAGTCAGCAGCAACTGCCAGAATTCGAAGCAGATGACAGGTTAAAAGAGCTTTCAACTTTCTTAATATCAAGAGTTCCGTCGTAAAAGGGAAAATTGTACACAGCATGTCAGGTAACGCATGATCGAAGGTTGTAAGACGTGTGCACTGCCCAATCAACATGAAGAGTGTCTTAGAAGCACAGAGATGAGAATGGTTAGATGGATGTGCGGAAGATAATTGAGGGACACAGAGTAATGACGAGCTGAGCGCATCGATTCCATCGGGGACGTCACTCGCCGGAGCGGGCACACAGCCAGACGAGGGCCAAGATCGGTTACGGAGCATCATGGACTTAGAAGTTGAAGGCAAGCGCTCCAAGAGCCGCCCTATGACGATCTGGAAGTAGACTGTAGTGACAACCATCCGAGGTTGAACCTACAAGAGGAAGACGCTAAAGATCGGGAAAAGTGGAGAACAGACGATCGCTCAAACCAACGACAAGAAGGCGTTCAGGAGGAATAGCAAAGTTGCATGTCTGGAGAAAACATATTTTTCTAATTTGGAATTACATACGCTATAACTGAGAAATCCCAGCATTTCTAAACTACATCATGTACTTGCTATGATCATGTAATGTATTCTATGTCAAACTCTCTTATTCAGATGTCATTTAACTGAAATTGTATCGCATGGCATTTTAATCATAGGTCATACCCGGGAACACGGTCAAGGATCAGGATCCAGGTTCTCGAAAACCGCAGGTATTGGCAAATCCCCGTCAAAACTAGTGTATGATATAAACAGCAACATTACTTAGATATCATGTTTTTTATGGATATCATGTCTTTAGTAAGTTACCCACTACCATTAGCCAACATGCGAAATATAGCATAATAACTTTGACTTATAATGCAACTACATAATATGTTTTATGTATAAAAATTATGAGCACATGCAAATGCGCAGGACACCAAAAATGACACCAAGCCATTACTGCAAACACTTGCTTATTAGTAATCAGCATTAACTCTCTCTCTCTCTCTCTCTGGTTTTTGCTGTAATCCACACAAGTTTGCTTGCAAAGACCGTTTAGTGCCAGTTCGTCCGGTCATTTTTATAATATAAGGTTGTCTGAGTGCAGAAGTAATTAATAAATGCAAAACAGTGATTTGCGTACTATTTTCAATCAAATACATGTTTCTTAGCTACAATACAACAAGACATCAATACGATATCTAAGTTGATAACCAAATTTCGTAAAATTATCGATTCGAAAACGAATCCACCGACATAAATAAACGGATGCAAAAACGATGTGCTATCAATGACAGATTTCAAAACCAGACTTCAATAGCAAAAATTGATCAAAATCCTATACCAGCGAATGACACTTTGGAAATTTCCCTGAGCTGTGTCGTTGCATTTTCAAATGACTACATCAATGCAGCAGGAACTGTTTAAACTAAAATGTGAAAATTATTTGATTTTTTTGCAACTACAAGAGAATCAAACGTTATAGTAGCCCTATTAAGCATGTATCATATATGAATATGAATGCATCTAAAAGTATGTAAGCATATATCAACAGCATTTCTCTATGAGTTTGACGAAAGCATTTGCATTACCTACTCCCATGCGCATTTCACCGGAGACCTACACAGAATTCACAATACAATGCACCAACGTCATACATTTTGTAGCTCTGCAACAATTACGCTATGGCTAAGGGGATGGTTTTCATGAGCCAATTATGGGAACGATCATGATTATCGAAATCGATACTGTAATCGTCGAAAATTAATCGAAAAATCAGCGTAGAGCTGTTGATTTTTTACAACAAAAAGCCACACTATGACCATCAGTGAATGCTGTATTTTATTAAATACATCTACGTACACCACAAAACCGAACTATTGCTATTAAACCAAATGAATAATCAAGTGATAATTGATAGCACAAAATTTTAGCGGCTTATCCAACACAATGTCCGTGATTGAGTTCTTCAATAGTGCCTAATTGAATTACTTGAATGCAGCGTTAAAATTATACGAAAAAACACTTTGTGCATCACTCGTATTCACGTATTCTCTATTATAATCATTTAATAGACAGTGAGATTCGTAGAAAACAATACAAACTATGTAAATTACTTGAAATAGGACATTGATGATGTACATAAATGGGATATTTAAAATTGATAAGATAAGATTACGTACGTGGCACATCCGGTGGATATCGAAATTCATACTTGAATTTTTCTATCCGAGCAATATTTGTTTTAGTGGTATCTGTAAAATACTGGATGAGATCTTGTCCAAAAAGTTCTGCTGAGGCAAAGCCAGTAATCAATTGTTCCATAGTTTTTGAAGCTCTTTCTACTTTGCGAGGGTCATCTGAAAAATAGGAAATTATAATCAGCAAACTACGCTTGCTTCATAATGAGTTGATATAAATTGCAGGCCTACAGTGATATCCAGGAATTGTATTCAACCAGTTATCAGTTGATACAAAAATTTTATTCGTCTTATCAGTTGACTGATATGGAAGCAGGCTACATGTCTATGACGTTCCATTGCAGTTGAAAAAATTGTCAGTTCTGTTAAGAGTCTCATTTAAAGTAAAATGCATAGACTTTTCTGAGATCGTATACTTTGTAGTATAAATGATTGTTACAGTTGATTATAAGGACATGTGCTGTTACAAAATCGTAAGAGATCAAAATCACAGCATGACTTAATTTACGATTTACATAGAATCCTATTGTATCACCGTCTTTTTATACATGTATATAGGCATATAATGACATCTGATTTGCGTGCAATCACTAAACGGGACAATCAAAATTTATGACGTAACCACATAATTGGGCATGAGATCTCTTCGGGAATAAAAAGCCGGAAATTTTGTGGAATCCAAACTTCAGCCATTCATCGCAAAGGAATCTGAGCTTCTTCGCTGATTACGATTGCTCAGTTTCAAGAAAGCAGATGACCAAATTACATGAAAACGTGATGCCTACCATCTTTCATTAGGTTCAACAATAACCTGTAGAACATCATGCGACTCTTATCTTCAACCAACCCGCACGAAAATAATTTCGCAATTCATTAATGTTTCATGTAATGAACATGTAATGCTTCATTAATGACTAATGAAATTTCACCATTTCATGATAAAGCATTAATGAAAATACTAATGGTTCATCTAATGAAACATTAATGTAGGGTTCATTAATGAAAACTGCAATTGTTTCATGTAATGTTTCATTAATGAAACATTAATGTAAAGTTCATTAATGAAAACTGCCATGATTTCATGTAATGTTTCATTAATGAAACATTAATGTAAAGTTCACTAATGAAAACTGCCATGATTTCATGTAATGTTTCATTAATGAAACATTAATGTAAAGTTCATTAATGAAAACTGCAATGGTTTCATGTAATGTTTCATTAATGAAACATTAATGTAAGGTTCATTAATGAAAACTGCAGTGGTTTCATGTAATGTTTCATTAATGAAACATTAATGTAAAGTGCACTAATGTAAACTGCCATGATTTCATGTAATGTTTCATTAATGAAACATTAATGTAAAGTTCATTAATGAAAACTGCCATGGTTTCATGTAATGTTTCATTAATGAAACATTAATGTACCATTCTATATTTAGAATCCTTGCCTTGGATTATTCATGCTTCCCTATTGTGTGTTACCGCAGTGACGTCATGTCACGACAACGCGTGAGCCGTGAGTTTCTTCCTATGCGCATTTATCGACTTTCCTCGAAGTTTAATGCTATCGTCTCTATTGGGTAATCGACATGCAACGCGGAAAGACGGACCATTTCATCAGTGCGCTGGACGTAATTCAGAATTTCATAGTGACCTTTTCGCCTCGTCGTTGTCGTCTCATCGCTATATCATACACAGTCGCGTCTAATCCCGTCATTGTCGAAAAACAGCAGAGGAAAGTCTAGAAACGTTGAAGTTGCTACAAAAAAGCTACAATCCAGAATGCAACAAGAAATCTGACAAACCGCATACAGAGTGAAAAGAAAACGAAGTGACGCGAAAGATCAAGGAATTACCGAAGGAAAACGGTAAGCAGTTATAATGCTTTTACTATTATAGTACAGTAGCGTGGCTGCAGTTTTGTATTCATAATTAGATTAATTAACAACATTAATTTACAGGCAGTTTATTTTATGCGCATATAATTCAAATTAGCGATTTCAGATCGTTCACACGAACACGAATGACCTTGAATATTTAGCGCGCAGCATCGCCTGAAGAACTGTTTGCTCATTAACACTTTTTCTTCTATTTTATGATAACTTTATATATTTTGTGACTTCACTGTTCGTTTTAATGCTATGAGCCTTTTTGGGTACAGCGCTGTATGAATTTGTCTGGATAAAATAAATAACTTTAAAAAGTCAAATCACAATTACTAACATACCATGAATTCATGCATTGAATGCTGCCTGTATTTTGCAGGTGATGATAGTGAATTCTCTGTCAGATACCATTGCTCTAGAAGTCTTTAAGCAATCAGTTAGTGATGATTCTCACAACATATCAAATGTAAGTCACAGTATGGCATGTTTAAGTAATGCTTATAGATATCAAAGCAGCTAAACGTGTTTTCTTCTGTTTTTCTGTAGCTGGCTTAATGGGAATAGACTTTTACATCAATTGAAAATTACTTTTAAATTGTAAACCTGCTGACAAATAACAACGTGCATTGAAAACATGCATGCATGTAGGCCTACTGCAGTTCACATGCACCTACACACCGTATAGTGCACTTAGTTATAGCTGAAGTAATGTTTCATTGGCACACAGTATTGTGACAAAATATCATAAATAGAAAACACTATTGCAAATAATACTGACATTTAATATGATCACTAGAAAAAAATTGTAGTTTCCGGTCGGCCTAAAATCAAAAATAATTGAACAAAAATATGCAAATTGGGTTACCGAGAATTAATGACCCAATTTTTTTACCTCTACAATAAACTGAAATAAATTCTTAAAGCGGGTATGTGACTACAATTGTGCGTGCTAATGTAGGAACATGCACATACATGTAACAGTTGTAGGTTTTCATCCTATCTGAGAGCATGCACATACATGTAACAGTTGTAGGTTTTCATCCTATCTGATATCGAATATCAAAGGGATTTTTTGGAAGAAATTCAAATTTCAATTTTAGTTCAAAAGCACTTCGTCATACCAGTGATTTACCAAAAATGTGTATTAAAAAGGGTTCCGTCTTCTTTTCAGCAACATCAAAGTCGACATTAAGAGACTTGGAAGAACCGGCAACAGAGGAATTGTGAGAACATTGGACGCATGCTGTCTGTATTTGTAATGGGTAACTCTTTTGGAGACTAGTAGATAGATAGTGTTAGCTAGATAAGCAGATACATGTACTTTGGAATAAAAACTGTCATACAAACTTGATGATGGTATTCTTTTTGTTAATAATGACACATTATATAATGTAGGATCATTCTAGAAATAATTATGGTGCATTATCGCAGACCACAAATGGAAGTACCGGGGAGCATTAATGAAGCAGTACTGTGAGCATTAATGAAACAGTACTGGGAACATTAATGAAACAGTACTGTGAGCATTAATGAAACAGTACTGTGAGCATTAATGAAGCAGTACTGGAAACATTAATGAAACAGTACTGGGAACATTAATGAAACAGTACTGGGAACATTAATGAAACAGTACTGGAAACATTAATGAAACAGTACTGGGAACATTAATGAACCATGCGCATGATCCATGTAATGTAAATGCTAATGAAATACTAATGGAAATACTAATGAAACATTACATGAAATACTAATGAAAATACTAATGAAAAATTACATGAAACATTAATGAAAATACTAATGAAATGTCTAAATTTCCGTAGACAAAACATTAATGTTTCATTAGTGGTTTCATTATACTGTTTCATGTAATGTTTCATTATATTTTACATTAATGTTTTCCAAAAATTTTTTGTACGGGAAGCAACTATCATACGTACCCAACATACAACCTAATGCGCTGCATCAGTTGGAGCCATGGACAGCACTCTGATGATGACAAATATTCTACTAACACAAAATAATTGCATGAGCTTCTGTTGGCTTCTCAAATAAAAGTCAATAACGAAGCAAAAAGCTGAGCTTAAAATCTCACACAATGTCAAGAAAGCCACTCAAACGAATTGAGTTTATGTTTAGACTGATTCCTCGCTTTCAGTGGTTCTACGCGGCAAATAGATAAGTTCATAATTCATTAAACACAAGTTCACATCTGAATTCTGTTATTAGTAATTGACTATAATGCTTGTGGTTGTAAGTACCAGAAAATATCATGATTTGGGATAGCAAAGAGCAATGAATGATACACTACACAGCTGTACTATAAAGCGATGTGTATGTCTGTACATTTTCAGCTAATCTCTATTAAAGAATCTAAAGTGACATGCAATATTAATGTCTGGTTATGTCTCATGGGTGATTGAAGGGTCACGTAAACGATTGCGACGTTTACTTAAATCTGATGTGATAGTTTTATCAAAAAATCATCTTTTACATTATACAATGTGCATGTTTGATTAAATTGAATATGCACGACAATGGTATAACGGTTCACAATTTGGGCTCAATTTGAAATATTTGGCATTAAGTTTCATTAGCAAAACTTTGTCACACTACTTTTACGTAGTTCCTTTCCATCTGCTATGCAACTTCATCGAATAGAAAAAAACGTACAGGCCAGAAAGAATGCACATTGCTTCACATGAACATTTTTATAACAGCATATTTCCTCACAGTTAGAGCACACAAGAATTTGAAAAAATATTCATAAGGCTTACATTGTGAAACTATTTACCTGATCTTGATCGAATTAGATGAACTTTAACAAATAAAATGAACTCATTATGATTAACGTTAATCAATGAAGTCAGGAGAGTCGATTGCTTGCATGTACTACAAAAATTAGAGCAATAATACAGGAACTTTGTCCCGAAAATATATGGTTTTTACCGGCTAACCATGAAATGAACGTGGCTGAGGGTAGATTCACCATTGAGGCAACAGTCAAGCAGAAATCCTGTGATTTTACATACAGATTGCTTGAAGTTCATCAGCATTTTATCTTATCTCTTAACAGGCCTGTAATACAATATAACTGATGAGTTTAACTGTAGCATACATATTTCCGCTCACTGAGATTGTGAATGTGCTATGTACAATCATCAGCTTCCATGAAGCATGTCAGACATCATCTTGTAATCTTGTTTTAAGGTTTAACTGAATATCATGAAAACATCAATACTAATCATTTATGTGCAAGCAACCGCTATGAAGTCAATTTCAAATCATTTCAATTGTTATCACAATTCCACTTGCAAAGTTCAGAATGTTGAAGCAATTTACATCATAAATTATGTCTGGAAAACGATTAGTTCCGCTACCAGTTACTAATAATGCTTAAAAACGAGATAAAACGACGCCCGATGACTGCCACGGATTTACGGGAGCCCTCGGATTTCCCCGGAAAGTTCTATTCAATGTAACATACAGTAATAAAATGACTATTCAAATTTATTTAACGTACAAGACAGATTCAAGTGACAATATTGTCTGATCGGACTTCAAAGGTTTGCGTCTCATAAACACATTAATACAGTTCAGATCTTGGGCTCTCTTTCAGCAGACTACTGATGGAGCTGCTTTCAAGTTTGTCCTGAGACTGTGCCAGGTGCGATGAGAGTAATCATGAGTTAAAACTGTGTGAAGAATGAATCGTCGAGTGGAACGGAGTTGTCGCACGGAGCAACACGCAGCAGTAGTATTAGAAACGTATTATTGCTAGCGGCATGAATCGAGGAGCACTCCGAGGTTGCGAATCTTGTCGGACAGACTGACGGATTACCGCAATATTACAGTAATTAATGACATCCTGAGACTAATTGGAAAATACGATTTTTGAGAATCCTTGAAGTTTTAGGAGTCGAGAACTTTACAATTCTCTGCAGACATTTCGTCGGCAACAAACGGTGTTGTGAGCAAAGTGATAATACTCAATTCGTCCCTATCCACATTATCTATAGATGATATCACAAATTTATCCCATTAAGAGATCATTTCCAGTGGTGAGCATGTATGCGGTGCATGTTTTTTCCTCATGCGCGCGCGCGTCCGGCGCTTATTTTTCTGATTATATGAGCAAGCACTACATACATTTTATTCATTTTTGAGTACACAGGCACACATTATGCAATTATAATTAGAAAAGTTTAATTAAATTGACTATTATTACTCTTTGATGTCGTCGTCATACGTGCATGTACGAGTTTGTATCAAACCGCAAAATGCGTGCAGCACATTTTGAATAGATTTCTAAGGTTTCATGTGCATGATACCTAAGGACAATGCCATAAATTGCACTCGCTACATTAGTCTCTTTTCTGATTCTCAGTGTTCTCACTTAAAGCAATGAGGCTCCTAACCCTCATTGACTACATACTAAATCTGTGTGAAAATCTGGACTCAAACGGATGAACCATATGGTCAGGAGATCCTGCTACTGGACCTGTTTGGCTTTCTCTTTAAGTTATTTGATGATTTCACAATCTAAATCAGCATTGCTTACCTCGACAAGTGTGAAAAATGGAACCAGCAACTGATTTGGCCACCGCCTCGACCGACATGGCGTTAACTTCAGTATGGTAGATCATTCGAAACCAAATACCAAAGAGCAGACCAACAAGTTGCCGAACAGGAGTACTGAGTCGTGAAAGCACCCTGAAACGGAAAAATTTACATACCATTACAAAATTTGATAGAGTGCAAGGCCGCTATTTCACTATATATTTGAATGCATCTTTGTAAGAATTCCCATCTATTAAGATTATACTTTCTTCGACGATCTGATGTATTAATCACATTCAAAGTGGTATCATTCCTCCTCATAAGGACAGAGCCATACTTGAAATTGAACATTTGTGCTAAGTAATGCGGACTCGATCGGTGTTTTAACCGAGTCCAGTATATTGGACTACTAAATTGTAATTGGAATCGCAATTGCACAGAGTTGCGAACGGCGGCGTTCTTGCCCACCGTCTTCCAGATGAACTTTTCCAGTACACAACAATTATGATGGCGCGAGTGTTATGCAATGGGGAGGAATTTGACAGGGAAGAAGATCGACGGCAGCTCTCATCAAAGGCACGATGACAAGTGACAGATACCTTAACGAAGCTGTGTTGCCAGTTGCTGCTCCACTGGCAAGTGCAAGACGAAAACGCATGGCCGTCGTTTTTCAGCTGTTGTTGCAAAACTACGGAGCTTGAACATGTAGAATCCTGACTAGCTTGCACTTTCACTTGACACACCTCCAATCAAACAAATCGGATTGAGCTTGGGAGTGTGAGAGCGGCGACACCAACTTCCACATGTGTCGCAAAACATTCTTGGTGACTGCTTGAACATTGGCAGCTCCCTTAAGTTGAATTTATTGAAAAGCTTTGTAATTCGATGCCATCTCGCATTGCGAAGTGCATCAAAGCTCTAGGAGGGCACACACGCTATTATACAGTGCGTTCATAAAGTCACTGTGCACCTCCTCTAAACTATGATTTGCCAAACAAAACAGTCGTAATCTTAATTGTAGATATCTAACACATGCGCAGAGCCACTGACTTGTTTGAGAAGCGCAATTTAGTAGCTTGTGACATTCCACATGATTTAGAAGTTGAATTGAACCTCACATCTGTCAGCAACTAACTCGCTTAGTTGCATTTCGAAGCTAAACATGGTGCTGCCAATGCGAGGGAGAAACTTCTTGGTCGAATATGTTCACCGCGCCAATGGGGAATATACTAATGAAGTGAAGGAGTTTTTAGAAAGACATTCTGCATCTGATTTGTCTCATCGAAATGCTGATTGGACTCCAATCAGTGAGTTTAGAGAAGCTGGCTCGGTGCATGATCCATCACACTCAGATCGATCATTAATCTTAACTGATAAAAAGGTTATTCCTGATAATGTTACTTCTGAAGCAATGACTTTATAGCCCAAACAAGTCGATGTATCGCTTATCCCAAGAAGTGGGTCTATCTCTCGGGGCCGCTCATCCTGCTGTAAGAAAGAACATAGGCATGTATCCGTACCGCATCTCTGGCCAACATGAAGTGAATGATGCCGATCATGACAACCGTCTTCAGTAATGCCTTTGGTTCAAGGAAAATCTAACTGAAAATAATGTGCTCAAGTTCAAGTTTTATATTTACTCACTCGATAAGACTTTCTTTTCTAATGAAGCTTGGTTTCATCTATCAAGGCATGTCAGTAGCCAAAGTTCCCGAATATGATATAGTGAAAACCCACACGAATTTGTTAAGAAGCCATTACATTCTCGTATGTCAAGAATACGAATGCTTGGGCCGATATTCAACTACTATTGCAAAAATTGTTTGACAAAATCATTGCTTCGCTCGTTGACGAATTAAGTGACGATGAAAGTTTGACTGCTTATTTCCAGTAAGATGGAGCAACTGTGCATAGCACCAATTCCTCAGTTCGATATTTGAGTGGAATAGTCCAAACAAGATCCCTGGACTTGAATGTCTTGCACGTTTACTGATGAGTAGCGGTGATGCAGGTTTACCGAAACAAGTCACAAAATCTACAGCGGTTAAGAGGAAGCAACTGACAGCAAATTGACGCTATCAGACACGAGGAAATTCACCGGGTATTTGAGAATATGAATCGTTGAATTGATATTTGTATTCGTGAACAAGGTGGACATTTTCAACAGTTTTTGTAAGATGTAAATAGATATTTTGTGATCACGTAGAAGTCGATGGTTTTACAAGAAACTTCATTATTTATAATGCCGCGGCCATCTTTTTCCAAGCGGCAAAACACTGCGCCTGCATTGATTTACTAGGTGCACAGTGACTTTATGAACGCACTGTATTTGATTAGATTATTTTTTTTGTTTTTGTATACAAAACGAATTGATTGATAACTCATCTGTATTATTCACTTTGCAAATAACACACATTAGGTCTACGGCTACAATACATTTTTTCAGTAATTTTGCTTATGAGCACATTGCCCATATGCAAGTTTGTCTTGCAGTGACGGGCTCGCAGCCCGGATGAAAATCAAGAACGGGTTAGTCTGCTTCAAAAAAGAAAATTGGAGCCCGGGCTCAATTTTGTTAACCTGGGTTGCCCGAGCAGCTCGATTTTTCGAAGTTCGATTTTAATGCTTTTGAACATTACCATCAGCTTACTTTTTTCAATTCTTCATTATTTTTATTATTTCTGTATCTTGTCTTGCACCTCACCCTTTACCTTCATAATGGCTACTTTGCTAGAATTTTCTGATTTCAGGGATCTGGTTTTAGTTGGTGGGCGTCCAGACTACTTTTGACCATGACTTTCACACTAGAACAACGGAACCCATCAATTGAAGATTTATATTTTTAAAGCTTTGTAACTTTTTTGAAGTGACATTTTTTGTAAGGCTCTCGTGACTTTCAATATAGAAATATCCTGTCATATGTAGTTTTCGCTACAACAAAAAAATATTTGGTTATACCTAGAACATCGAAACCCGTCAATTGTCGATCAACATAATTTTTGATAAATATTTTATGTAATTACAGTATATGTTATTTCTAAGTATTACAATTCAGGCAAGTGAAATTCTTGTAAGAAGCAAACTTGAAACAGAGCTGTATATTGAAAACAAAATGTCTTTTGCTACAGTACACGTAGAGAATTACGAAAATTACGTTTTTCGGGAATGCACGATCAAATGGAAAAGTTGCTGAAATGAAAAAAAAACACAGGAAAGTAATTTAGAAGCAGCTCAGACACAATTGCCTAGCATTTTCCACACACGTGTTTCCTGCAATTCCTACAAAAGTTCACTGTGCGATTCTTTTCGCAATTGGCGTGGATGGCACAGGTCACTCGGCGAGTCAAAGTAACTGCAAGAGGGTCCTCGCTTGTTGGTGACTCACCTTGTCGAAGCTCCTTTCGACAATTGGAAAATAAACTTCCGGCGAGAAATCTGTGAGCCCGCTTGCTTTTTGTACAGAATCCATGCGTTCAGTGCGGCCAGGTCCAGTATATTGAAAAAACGACCAGCGGCCATCTTCGGCCATCTATTAACGGCATCCAACATGTCGACTCCGAACTTGGTGTTGTTGTAAAACAGTTGTCTGTGGCTTTTTTGCCTTCAGGTTCGCACTCTCCTTGCAGTATCTGTTTGTCAGTGAATTTTGCAGGGAAATGAGAATTTATTGAAAAATGTTTGCGTCATCAACTGACGTTGTGTTGAACAATAGATAAGAAAACGCGGTGCAATGGCTGTCTCCAGTCCGCTTCGACCGAGTATATGCGTACCTACATTGAGAGAAACTGACTAAATTGACTAATGCAGAGCTTTGACAAGCGACTGTATCGCAAAAGCGGCAACGTCTTACAGAGAAGGAGGCCGTCAGTTTGATAGATCACACAATGCCACTCCCTTTCTCTATGCCGAAACTCAGATAAAATGGAAGCGGTCAGTTTCGGCTGTTGCTGCTGCTGAGTGCGGGTCGGGACTTGCTGGGGGACACATATGGGCACGTGCCCGCGGGCGGCACTCAGACAGTCCCTTGGATGTCACTCATGACAAAGACGTGGTTAGGGCAAAACTATTTATTGTAAAGCTTTTAAAAAGGTAACGTCCTTTAAAATAATTAAAATATGCTTCAAAAAATTGGAACTGTAATTACCACAGGGCGGCATCCCCGAATGTGCCCAGATTGAGTATATTATTACATAATAACTTACAAAACATAACATAGCTTTATGTATTTTTATAGGTCTCATTATGCAAAAGGAAAGATTTTTGATGAAATTCGTCCATTGACGGGTTTTGTGTTCTAGGTATCAAGAATTTCCCGCTGTTCTAGTGCTAAAAAACAAATTAATTTTTCAGTCACTATGTTTTCTGCTTGAAAATGGCCAAATGAAATATTATTTTCAGATCAAATGTTGATACAGGCAAATGTGGAGGCATAGAAATGGTTGCGATCGAATGTAGAAATATACAACTCAATTATCAAAGTGCCAAGGTATCTTTCAACTTCCGGTTGAAGTCAATGCGACTTAATCACACACTAATCATGGTGAGTGAAAACATCCCACTGAGTTCACCACGGAAATTATGTATTTTGGAAACGGTGTGCCAACATACAGGTTTAGCCGGTAAATCGTGGTGAGCTATTTTGCAGTTGAGTGTGGTTATTCTATGCCCTCTTGCATACGTGATTAGCTGTGCTACATAAGATGGCATTTGTTTAGCGTTTAGTGCTGGTGGCTGAGGATTAAGGAAAATGAAATCTTCGTATATTTATAAAAAAATTGACAATGTATTTAGCAAGCACATACAAGCTTAGCATACAAAACTTATGCGGGAACAATTTCAATTATTAAAACAAAAATGACCCAAATTATCTAATTCCTTACTGTCATTTAAATCCAAATTTGTGGTCTTCAAATGAGATATGATTTCACTAAATAAGAGATATTATTTCGCTTTACTGTGAACTGAAAATTGTTAGAAATGTTGTTGTATCAGTTCCCATAAAGTGGATGTCAATGAGCTATTTTGAACATTGACATAATTTCATTAGACATTCATTCAATTCTATTCGATTAACTAGCAGAGAGCTAATTACCGGAAGCGAGCTTCAATGTGCTATCAGTAGCCTATACAGTGATAAACGCTGCTAAACCCGCTCGTTATCGATAAATCCGGTGACTTACTCTGATCAAAATCCTCGGCAATTTTTGAAACCATTAAACGAGCCTAAGTTAAAACCGCGAATCGAAGATCATTTTTACTCCTAACACATGCCATTTTCTCTGGCAACCGCCGCGGTGCCTATTATTTCACACCCAAGCAGCTGCAACGCTTATTAGTCGCTTCAATTCAAATTCATTAGCCCCATATACAATCCATTCATAATTCCATGTTATTTACGTTACCCAATTTTAGCAAGAACGCGGTGCCGCGTCGTTTTATGTTGTGTTCAGGAGACTGTCTAAACAAAGTACAGAATGCAACAGTCTAAAAAAATGAGAGATGCTATAATCAATTTTTTTATGAAAAATAAACTCATTTGATGAAACTGATTATCGCCTTTCTTATTTACAATAGAACAAGACATTTAATTAAAGCTTTAAATGCTCAATTATTCATTTCTATTTCTCGCAAAATCTAAGCGCAAAAGTATATATCCCACAAGCACTTGGGATTACACACGACCAATTATATTCAAGTGACACTAACAGGTTGCTATATGAAATTGCACGATGAACACTGATTTAGTCCATTCTATCTAGGTCAGTACTAGAACCATATGATTATGAAACTACACTATAAAAGCTGCACATGCAAGCCTTCAGGTTAAAAGAAAAATACACAAAAAAAGCAATTTATGAGTTGCTATAATAAAAGCTCTATAATCTTCGAATCTTTTTGTAGCTTTTGACATTTGTAAAGATTGGCACAACGAAGAGCAGCGCTATCGAAATGACCTATGGCATTCCGCAGGGATCCATTTTGGGGCCTTATTTATTTGCAGTGCCGACATCTACTCTTACTGTCGATAGCCAAATTGCCATGTGACAAAGCACGCGGACGATATGTGCTTTCCCTTTTACAGTGACTCAAACAACAGTCATGTCACTGCCGTGCATAATCCAGTTCTCAAATGGTCTGAATATATCAATTTAAAGCTCAAGATGGCAAAATGTAAATCCTTGTTAGTCAGGAAAGTCGGAAATACTCTCATTGCAAATGATAGTCTACCGAAGGTGGAATGCTTTCGTTTTTATGTGCTACTGTTAACACAACGGGAACCTGGAATGCACATGTAGACAAGACAATAGCTACAGCTTCAGCTCATCATCGTCTACATGCTATTCGCCGAACTCGTCGGTCCGTGCATCAGTGGTCGAGCCAGCTCAGAGGAAGAAATTTACACAGGAGGGTAAAATTCATGCAGTTAAATTTTGATTGATGGTAGCACTTTTAAAACAGCTTTACGGGATCAGCCAGTAATATTTCCCAAAACACACCGAACTACATAACTAGCATTTTCACGTGGTTCAAAATGTACTTGTCTATCTTCAGTTAAGGTTTTTGAATGTTGGATGCGCTTACGCGGAAAGAAAATTCATTGTAGGTCTACCATAAGTCACTATATCTTAAGTGAAGGAGTAGGCCCTACTGTCATGTGTTTTTATTGTAAAAAAAGTACAAATTATTTTGAACTATCTTAGTATTGTAAAACAGCACATGAGAAAGGAATGAAAAGACAAGTTTTCATTGTGATATTATTCACTGTAGTTGCTGAAAAATAAGGGCTCTTTAGAGTGAATATGTAATAACATCTTACTGTAAAATCTTGAGTAAAAGGTAATAACAACATGTCATAAAAACGTACAAAAAGGACTCCGTGACTAAATTGACGCTATTGAGACTTATACACGGCAATAAAAAATATCAAAGACATGTAATAATAAAAATTAAAAAATGGTTAAGAAGGCGCTAGATTACACGAGAAGCAATATTTTCGAGAAACAGTATCTAACAATATCTCGTATGGTTCCCCGAAAATTGAAACTGGACAATTCTATGTAGCAACAATACGGGGAATTTTGACTGATGTCAAGAGCTATTTCAGATGATTCGCTTGAACACAGAAAATAATGAAAGTTTCTAAAAAGTGTGATGTGAATAAATGTAATCAAAACTGAGATGTACAGTGAAACTTTATTGTGTGAAGGCCTGTAGCGGAAGAAGCATACGTATCATGGATTATTTTACTTTTTGACAATCAAATCAAAATGTAGATAATCATTTGTTTTAGAAGCTCGGCCATACCTTTTCTTATACTATTTTCTTTTCTTTGTTGCGAAAAACGCTTCAAAATAGGCAGAAAATTTTTACTTGCACTGCATTTCGGAAGTCTTGGTCACGGACAAATGAGCAAAATGATTTGGCCATATTAGTCAATCATATTTAATCATTTTACAAGTCATGTATGAGGCAACCATCACGTTGAAATATCTTTTCAAATTCCCGCTGAGGTTTTAAAGCGGTGGCAAAGAATTCTAATATGCATTCAGTAAGAGGATCTGAAAGTGCCTCCTGAATTCTTCGGATTCGATCCTTCGAACACGACGTGTTTGACTTCGCCACAGTTACAACAAAAAAATGCTTCAATGCTTCCAGTTGTTCTAATAGTCATTCAGTCACCAACAAAAACTGCAAAATTTGGAGATGAGTAGTCTGTAGCTAATGCACAGAGAAAGCTTTCATGTTCTTTTTTTCATGGAGCCTAATGATCATCCGCTCTCATTATGTGGAACACAGGTGCATGTTAGTAATATGATTCGATTTTCTTTACAACCCACCAAAATTTGAGTTCACCGATTACCAACACTGGATGCAATATTACGGATCAGTAACCGGCAGGCTACTGGATATACTGTAGCAATAACTCTTTCATGCTCAAAGCAACCATATTTGACACATTTCGAATGCCATACACCTGAGAGCAGCTATGCCATGAAAACGGTCGATCCACTGAGTGTCACATTCATAAGACACTGAACTTGGAGCATATTTTAAACAGGTTTGAGTTGGAGAAAGTTGTCTATATATCCGAACGAAACATCGAAAGCTCTCCATTGATTGCAGATTTTATTGCTTGCATTACCGATTTTTTACTTCTGAATGTGGTGCGATTTAGAAATGCTTAAATGAGTTCGGGTTAGGAGTCATTATGCCAATTTTTGTGTATTCTAATTGGCATTCATCTATTTTCTCTGTGACTTTCAGTGTAGATGGATTAAGTGATTGTCTTGTTGGAGGTTTACCTAAAACGACCAATAAACCGTTTTAAACACATGCAGCATGCGAATTTTCACACATGGGAGTCTTCAAGAAGCAAGTGGAAGACTTCATTTTCTCATTCTATCGAGGTCTTTAAAGACGGGAATGGTAGTACGTATATCATGTCCATGTCGGTGGCACTCGGCGTCGTAAGTGAAATCTTGACCTACGATATCTACGGCATTGGTACGTACATCTATCTGCAATGGCAGTCTTGTGATTGATTTCATGCGATATTATGCGAGCGACTATCCTATTTGAAGCATACATAAACGTGCGTATTTCATATTATTGGGTAGATATCATTTGCAGAAACTGAACATGTACAACAAATAGTTCTACATGAAAACCGACTGACTTTGAAAGTGAATTCGGTATAAAATTCCAGGACAATTCTGGACATATTTTTCCAGGACATTCGACGACCGCGGACAACCTAAATTGAGTCATTCACAGTGAGCCACCTTCAAACCGCCTATTTTCGGTAATATAGTCTATAAGTCGCCTATGTTCGACTTTTTGGGAACACAGAGTGATAAAGTAGTCATCCCAACGAAGAAGTATCCTCTCAATCAACTTGGAGAGAATATTCCATTGTGAAATACTACATTGAATGATGAGTGTTCCCCCTTGAGTAAGTCGGCAAGTTGTGAAGAAAATCTTCAATTTTACGCCAAGTATTTTGAAGCCGCCGGTCAAATGAATCCTTGACAGCTTTGTCATGATAATGTTTATTGAGTTCTCAGAATATACTGACAACATACTTTCAAAATGGTCAGAATTCGCAACTCCATGACATCTTTTGTTGATGTGAAATCGTTGAATGCAGACGCAATTTCTAGCATGATTTTAAAACGATAAAGACAAGCGAATGACCTACGACTTTTAACTTGTCATTTCAATCTTGTTCAGTCGTCTTCTCTTCACATCAATCCATATTTATCGCATGTGCACTATATTTACCATCTCTTCCTGGCACAACATTTCGTCGCAGCCATACTATTCAACCGATTGCTTCCCATCTCTCATTCCCCTACCAGTAAGGATAGGCAACTCTCAAAAATGCCGGGATGCGAATGTTGTGTGAACTAAATATAGAAACATCGGGAAAACATAGCTGCAATACAGACAGAAAAGCAGCTGCATTCATTAAACGATGACGACGACTGCCCTGGTAAAGTTTCTAGTAGAAAGCAAGTCGGAGGTCTCTGCTCTCTAGTATTTTGAAACGATGAGAATACTGCGTAATATACATTGAACGACAGGTTTAACGTTTCCCAATCACATAGAACAAAATTATGAGCACTTGAAGTCGATCAACATGTATGCACAATACAAGCTTCCCAAGTGGTTTAAGGTCGTGGAAGTAAAAAGTAAAACTCGTAAATGGACAGATCTTCGGCGCCTTCGTTGGTCGGTTTTATAATAACGCTACCAGAGTCAAGCCGTGAAGATATATGAAGAGTGAGTGATATTAAGAACTGTGATATCTGCTATTGTTGCTATTGCAGAAGCGAAAGCAATCACACACGTGAAGCCTACAATAAACAGGAAGTTTGAACTGCGACACAACAATCTGACTTGACAATTAGACATGCAATCATACAGAAATCACAGTTCTTAACATCACTCACTCTTCACGCGGCTTGACTTTGTGGTAAAGCTATTATAGCATGTTATATAATATTATAAGATTATCGTAAGCTTACTTACGAGTTTTACTTCATTATTACATCGACGACCTCAAACTACTTGGGGAGTTTTCGCTTAGCTTTTTTTGGTCGTCTGCTCAATCACATTCAAAAATTAATTATCAATGTATTTGTGTGACATGGATATGGAAATCGAAAAAATGACAAATTATCATTAGGAGGTACAACCAAAGTCGAGTAGTTCAGATACAATTCAGGACAAGCTCACATTAGGTCGCATCGAAATTGTAAACCTTGAAGGTCTAGCTCTGTCTATTTCAGACACGAATTAAAGCATCCAAACTAACACTACATGACAGTTTCCAGTCACGGTCTCACTTATCTGTTGGCTAGCTTGCCTGCAAATTCATGACGACATACCTTATCGGTGTGACTTGCCAAATCACACTTAGAAAATGACTATATTTAAAGGTGTAGTTCGGTCAATTTCAAAAACAGATTTTATCACTGAAAATTGAAGTCTTCAACCACTACGCCGATTTCTTGTCAATTTCCCACTCATTTGCTCGTTAGTTTGTCTGCAAATTCATGTCTAAGATACATGATGACGTCACAGCTGCCGAATCACGCTTACTGTATAACTGAAAAGCAACGGCGCTCACGAGACATGAGGTTCGCTGATAGAGGAACCCTGTAGCATGAAAGCAAACTGATCTCTAAATGGTCCAAAAGCATGACGGATCGCAACTACATTATTCTTGAATATAATATATCGGATGATAAGAGAATGAAATGCATGCGGCTGATCACAATGCAACACATTCACTCCTACAGAAGGCAAAATACGACAACTGATTGTACAATGAGAGTCAGTTCCTAAAATGTACGGTTACCACTGCAAGTATCAGAATGCAGAAACATGTGATAATTACAAGAAATGCACCGGTACTACAATTGGACTCTAGAAGTTTTTCCATTATTTAGAAAATCGAAAGTTAGACGAACTAGAGCAGTGGATGACTAGGGCTCTCTTCATTTAATTCTGCACCTTTTTTAATCTCAAGTTCATAAGTTTTAAATGAAATTCAGAAATTTTAAAGTCATATTCAAAAGAATTTTTAGCATTAAAAAACTATCAAAAAACACTATATTCTCAATAACTTAACACATGTGATCGCTTCAACCGCTTTGGTTAACGCATACATTTCAATAAAAAGTTCTGTCATTTTGCTAATGCCCAACTTCCTTGTCTTCCATGGCTTGCGCATCAGCAAAGAAAGTCTGACTGTGTTGACAGCAGCGGGCACAGTCCCGACCAGTTATGCTGTGGATTGCATTTTCTATTCTAGTTTCTACATATTTTGCCGTCGCTGTTCTCCAAGATTGTCCTTAAGTGCAGTCTCGATGAAAAGAAGATCAATCTTCCATTGAGCGTGATCCAAATTCAAGCCTGAATACTGACGAACCAGGAGATCTGACATCACATTAAATGCATCCTCAGCAGTTGAACCGCTGCTTTGGAGTTCCTATTTCTCGCATGTTAATGTAGATATCTATGCGACCTCTAGTGATGTGGAGTTCCTTGTCCAGAAACAGTTTTATTTAGAAGTCCATAAGTCAGCATACAGGCCGTTCTCTCCTTCATAGTTATCAGCTTGTATCACTTCGAGCAACCCGCATCGTCATTTCGTCATGTCTCATAGAAGAAAGTATACTAAAAGAGAAGCTGATAGACAAAGAATTATCAAGTGCGCAGAAGAATACCGTGACTGGCAAAGGTTAGCAGAAAGTCTCGGAGTGAAGTATAAAACCGCATACTATTGGATAAGACAAGCTCAGATTTCCGAGGAAAACGGAGATAATCCTGCAAGACGGAAGGGTGGAAGTTCCAAGAAGATAAGTGAGACTCAAACTCGGTTATATCCATTACATCCTACTCGATCGTACACATTAGACGTGGAGCTTTCAAGTCGGAGAACGCTGTTGAATGGGTCAATGTGATGCTTGAACAGTTGCCAGATAACATTCTTCCTGAGCATGTTGTGGTCGTCTGTGACAACGCTCCGTGTCACTCTCGCTTGGAGCAATGCATCGAAACGAATCCTGGAATCACTATTTTGAGATTGGGACCATACTCACCGATGCTCAATCCCATTGTGGAAATTTGGTCGAAATTGAAGTCACAAGTAGAGCGGAATACGACGGTGCCCAATGTAAGTGGCGACAATCTTGGAGAACAGCGACTGCAATAAGTAGAAACTAGAATAGAAAAGGCAATCCACAGCATAACTGGTCGGGACTGTGCCCGCTGCTGTCAACACAGTCAGACTTTCTTTGTTGCTGCGCAAGCCATGGAAGACAAGGAAGTTGGTTATTAGCAGAATGACAGAACTTTTTTTATTGAAATGTATGCGTTAACCAAAGCGGTTGAAGCGATCACATGTGTTAAGTTATTGATAATATAATGTTTTTTGATAGTTTTTTTAATGTTAAAAATTCTTCTGAAATACATTTTAAATTTTCTGAATATGACTTCAAAATTTCTGAATTCCATTTTAATACTTCTGAAATTGATTTTATAATTTCTAAACTTGAGATTAAAAAGGTGTAGTCGAGTCATGCATCAAACAAAAACTAGGCCTATCAAAATGCACACCCATTTCATTGGTAAAATTTTCATTTTCAACTGGCGAATGAATTGGTAGTTCCATCTCTAACCTGGTTCGACTTTTATTCAGTTTTTCCAGAACATTTGTTTTTTGAAAGAGAAACTTTTAACCAATTAGTTCCCATTTTCAAGCATGGTGCAGCCTCCTCACTCAAGCGAAAAAACTTGTCTGATTTTGCATTAGATTTTCTACGTTTCTTTGAAATGTTCAAAACACACAACACCGAGACTCGTCGGTCTAAAATGAACTCGCTCAATACTATTACACGATATGTTTTGTCTCTGATATGATGGCGGCTAAAAGGAGGTTCTTTATCATTTCAAAATAACAGTGTCGTTCTCTCCTTTTGTATTGTTATGCCAGTAAAATATATGTTAAAGCTATCTACAAACCCCGACCAGTTTCGAGCCTTCGCTCTTCCTCAGGGGGCCGACAAGTAGGTAAAGACAGCAGTCACTCTTCAACTTGTGCTTCTGTCTCTTGTATTTCTGAAAGCTGTAGAAGGTAAGTTCTTTAGAATCTTCCGTTTCGCTTCAACACTTTCGTTCGCAGAATTGTTCAATTTTGTCGCATTTTTATGTATTCAGATAACACACACAAGTGACTTCCTTTTCATCTCTCCCTGTGCGTTAATCGTCTTAGGCATAGCTGATTCGTCACGAAGCTTGATAAAATTGACGTATCAGATCACTGGCAGATATGACGTCATCACGTCTCTTTCAGTTGATGATTGTGGTTAAATGAGGCATCAGATGTGCATCTAAGTTGGCAAGATTAACTCAGCATACAATTAAGTAGCCGTTGAGGCAAGGTTGAAAATTAGACCGAAATATACCTTCAACCTCGAAATGTGGTGCTGGTTTCTGTTAATGCCTGTGTAGCCACTGATATGTGACATGCTAATAATGGTTTATTCCCTATCTATTCCAGTGGATTTGCAGGTTGGGTATTCACTACATTTATCTCAGGGTCTATTTCGAAGTAATCAGCATCGTTTTAAAGATCATAAATTATCCGCTGACACAAGCCAAATCTCCCATACGAGATAAAAGATCTACTTCTTTGTTCAGGAACTGTCACATGGTTTCAGTGCATATAAAATTAGTTAAAGTTGTTGCTTAGTTGAAGTCTACTGAAATGCATCCATTCGAGAATGAAACAGGGAACAGGGATTTACGACGTGAGAAATAGGAGACTTCGATAGTTAATGGAAGGTGTTTTCATCGGGCAACCGAATTGGAATGGGATGAGTTGCGCAATTTCCAGTTTGTCTTGTGCTTGTGGAACAAAAGATAAAATAAAAACACTTTCAGATCGCAACTTATATGTAGAAACAAATGGATGAAGAATATTTTGAAAATGGTGGAAGGTTGGTCGAGGAATTGACGAAAACAGTCAAACTCTTGGAGCATCAATTTTCTAAAATTACTGTTTTCGAATTTTTATTATTGTTACCTATAGAAAACCCGTCTACAGCAGTTGAAAAAATCTATGGTTATTTCCAAATAGCAAGCCTATCTGTGCAAAACCTACCTTTTACTTTGACGCATAATTTCTAGTTGCATCCAAATTGTGATAATAAAATATAAATAGATAGTGAGGATATACGTCATAATTTTCATGGACGTTTTGGTTAACATGCCAAATTGCATCATTAAATGGATCACGCTTCGCTATGTAATTTTTTATTACCGCTATTAAGATTAAGTTTCATGAGTTAAGAAATCGTGCTTGTATCATGTAGCTTTGATTACATAATAACTATTTTATTTTGACTTCCACACATTCATGCAAATTGGGGATTTTTAAACCTAGATTTAAAATATATGATAAACATGAATAGAAACAATGTTTTCAATATGTATTTTAAAATTATTCTGCAGTGCTTTTCCAGCAAAAGACATCTTCTTTTCGATACAGGGGCATTTCCACGCGAGAAATTAAAAAATGTCAAAATTTCAAGTTCCAATTTTCGCATGAGCACTAGTATATTCCTCATACACATATTATGAAATTTCAAATTCTATTTGTCTGATCAACTTGCTGATAAGTTATTCGACACAGTAACTAATTTAAAATCATGCAAATAAATCTTAAAAAATGCATGATTTTTATTGTAATTACTTGATCACTTTTATGACAGGCTTGAGACTGATAAGTTTCGACATCAATACTTTGTTGAGTCCTCACGGCTAATAACTTTAATATTGAGGTACTTCAAATCCAGTAAATTTGCATTTACTGCATTATGCATCTAGGCCTATTTCATAGTCTGTCAAAAAGTGATTCCGTCACGAAAAAAATACTAATTATGCATCTCACAAGACTAGATTTAAATATTTTTCTTTGAAAATCTAGATTCTCTGCATTCACTCGATAGGAAATAAACTAGATTAGGCTAAGTTTTTTCTCGGCTATGTATAAAGTAGTAATGGAAAAATGATTCCGTCACGTGACGGAATCACTGTGATGGAATTGCTGGAAAAATAGAGGAGGCTTCGAGTTCACCTTGCAAACATGAGGAGTATGAGGGGAAACTAAGAGAGTTATACACGTAAGCATGTGCGGTAGCGGATAATTTCCATGTGTTTCTGTAGTAGATGTCATTGCATTTCACAGGGAGCCAGTAAGAGTATAAGGCCTACACGACATGATTGTGTTGATGGCAATCAAAATCAAACTCAAGAAATATTAGTTCTAGTAGCAGTGACTACTATCTATTAGCTACGTTTATGTTAAATGGACAACCAAGAAGCGTATCTCTGCTCAAGTGAACATGAAACGGGACTTTACATGACTTTTTGAAAACGTCATTGGTGACAAAATACGTTCTGAATGATTGCTTGATGCTTGACTATAAATTTAGCGGCAATTTTCCCTATTTCCCCTTCAAACTCATCTATACATTAACAAAAGCTCTCATTTGATGACTTCATCAGCCAATGATTTAACGGTGTCGATCCTCCAGACTTCTCCAAGAAAAAAGGTGCTTCTGAGTCTCCCGATCTAGATTCATTAGTTAGCGGACGGAAATCTCTTTTTTTGCAGGATAGAATAATTTTTCAAACATGCCATTGACTGCCGCGGAGCGTCAACAGAGGATGTGACAGAGTTCGGACATACTTAGATTTGCATAACACTTACTAAGAAAGGAAAGGTCTAGAAAAGCTAAACGATGGAGTACTATGTCTGAAAACGGGAAAAATAAACTTAAAAGGAGACATAATGAAGCACAGAAACGGTATCACGAGAAACAACAAAACGAAGGAAATAGTAACACCACAAATTCCTATACTCCTCAGTCCATAGATAAAGCCACAAAACGTACCATGAATACACTTCCAGATTCACCTAATAAGCGCAGACAATTTTGGTAGTTTTGACAGTAAGGGAAGGATTCCATATCAAGGAGGCACTGAATGCACTAGGATCAACTTCCGTTCAGGGGCTAGAAGACAGTGTTAAGGGTCAAGTTATTAACTTTTACAAGAGATGACATATCACGTGATGACATGTTTCTACATTGCTCCATCTAGGGATGATACTGACTGTATTTCTAAGGCAAGCATATGGAAACTGCCGAAGCCTGTCAACAGTGAAAAAGGGAGAAAGTTCGGTTCCCAATTTACTATCTCCGCAATTCGTAGAGGACTACGATATTTTGACATGATTTAACATTTTGAATACATTATTTTTTCAAACTTGATGCAACGGTACCGGTAGGCGTACCTAATATTGCACGCAATTTGTTGTTGAGAATCGGATAAAATACATATCTGGATGCCACTACTAGTAGATGGGTCTAGTAGGCCTACTTGTATAGGGTGCAAATAAGTCTAAGAATGTTGACTTCCGTGGCGGCTCAGGCTGTAAATATGACATGTTTTCATGGTTGGATGAAATACATTGAAAATTCTGAATGGCATGGAAGAAATCATTTGAATTTGTAGGAGCAAATCGGAGAGTGATTCCGTCACGATGACATCTTTGACTAACACAGACCATACTAAGAGAATAAACAACATCTGAACTAAATATTCATCCATCCGTATATACATGCCCAACCATCAAACATACTGAGAGCATATGCGAATTGGACCTCTGGATTCGCAGACTTTTGCTTCAGTTCACGTAAATTAAAAATTGAAAATTTCTCTGCGTGATTCCGTCACGAAGAATTCATGATTTTGAAACATGCCTCTAAAAAAATCTAAATCCTTTTTTGACATCTGAATACCACAGTAGAATTCTTCAGTCATGCTCTGAGGAAAATAGGACCATAATTTAAACGAATGATCAATGTTTTGCCGAAAAAATTAAAAATGATCCAAAAATAGGTGTTCAAAAGTGATTCCGTCACGCGTGGAAATGCCCACAGGCTACATTCCAACAATTCTTAAGACGATGTAACCCTCCTATGTGAATGCATAACTGCATGAAATGTCACTAAATCTGTCTTGTGACAAATGTACATTCGTACAGTAACGCTAGCAGAGCGAGTACAGTTTACTCTATAACCACAGGCAACGATAATCTGATCTATCGTGGTACAATTTAATGCGAAATCGCAATTCTGTAGCTTCCTATCATCAGTATCCAGATGCCAAGGTTACAGAACTAATGAAGATTCCGTTTAAAAGCAAAGTCTTCCATTAATTTACTAAGTCTTTTAGGGTCAGGTATCACCTAATGTAATTCGCCTGAAGTATTAGCGTAATTATGATCAATTATGTAAAAAACAAAACACAAAAAATAATTAAAATATAGAAGAAAAAAAAAATTTGCAACCATAATGCAAATACGTCTTAAGAAAGGTCATTGGAGGTTTGAGATTTTCGCCAGTAGAAAAGGCTTAAGAACGCTGTGTTGAAGATTCTGATGCATATTGAAACCGCTGAAAATAGTAGGACTATTTAAGATCGACTGATATACTCTTCATGCACTGCATGATTGGCAGTGTCATTTTTTTCTAAATCCTCAATGCGCGGAGTACATTTGTGATAAATTTTATGCAAATACAATCAGTTAAGAAAGTTCCAGAATCAAATAACAAAATTCCAGTTTTTTTCCAGATCGCGGATACCATGTGCGTACGTACCTACAATTAACTGACAATTGTATATTCGATTTATTTCCATTTGATCCTTTTATCTTCATTCGGTTTTCATGTATGATCACTTGAGGTTCGGGACATGTTGTCGCCACAAGAAAAGGTCGAGGTCAATATCGGAACTGTTGACAAAAAGCATTCACAATAATGATCATTATAACTCAAATAATCTCCTCAAAATCCCGTCTCAGTTTTGTAACACGATCATGATTTATTTGAATAAACCGACCCATCATTCAATATGCATCAGATTCAGAACCTTCAGTAGAACGTTCCTCAGCCGTTTCTACTAACGGAAACTCGAACTTCAAATTATCTTTAGATGCATGGAAATCAAAATGAAGATTTTCAACTCAATTGGAGAGTACCAGCTCGTGCATAGTCAGTGCCGAATAATCTCGAAGACAAGAACATTCAGACCTACACTTCCAGCACATTCACACTAGGAGTTAAGGCCTCCCAAGTACACTACATGTCAGAAAAAAATTTGCTCCTGTCGACTAACCATGTAACTAGGGTAGGGGAAGGGTCTTGCAAATTGACTTGGAAATTAAAATCAGGAGGAATAACAACATGCCATGTATTGTCAATATGATTTATAGACTATCCCCAAGGCAAGCAGGGTATCCATGTTATTGTCTGATGCAAAAAGTGCCTCCATTGAATTTTTGAATATTACCACATACAGATACGTATTGTTATGAACTTACTTATGCATTGCATCAATTCGTTGTTCATCGTCTGTAATTTCTAAGCAGCGCAGCAGTTCATATTCATTATCAGTGCCAAACACTCCTCCAGGGATCGCCAGTAAAAATTTCTTAGAAACATTAGCGAGAGTATAAAAGTTATAGTCCGTCCACTGTATTATACGTCCTTCGCCTAGACGTTTCATGATCAGTTTCATGTCATTTGAATTTCCCGGACGACGGAAGAGATCAGTGACTGCAACCCCTTCCCTAGCGATGTAGACTAACAATTCCTTAAGTGGCGTAGGTAATTGACCAGATCGGAAGGCTTCATTGAGAGGGACGCCAAATTTTACTTTGGATGCACGTATGCTTCCTCCACCACCAACGCCGCCATTGCCAACCTCTCCACCACGATCCGTCATACATGAAAAAAGGTTCCGGATGAGCGACATTATTATCGCCTGGGAACCCACTGAAAAATAAACAGAAACACTTTATTTTCATTATATATATATTATTACAAAATATATACGTTATTATTATTATTTAATTGTAAAGAGAAAACGCTTCAGGTATCATATATACATGATTCCCGCGCTTTTTCGAGGTCATTCCAGGACACGTTATAACCTAACAATGCCAGAAATGATGTTGAAGGTTAGGAAGAGGAGGTAGTTCAATTTTCCTGGAGTTGTGCAAAAAACAAGCAGGTCACTACTCTGCATTTACCATTATAAAGTTATGTACAAGATGAAAATTAAATAGCAATGAGACCGAGATGTGTTAATAACGTTACAAGTTTGGTAGTTCGTACTTGCGGTTCATAGCGGGTCTTAATCTGCCAAGTTGACGAGCTTCACTCAATAGTCATCGGCATTGTCACTTTTGTATCTTTGTTCCGATCGTTATTTGACGGAACATGCTCGCCCGCATGGAATTTACGGAAGTGTTCATACAAAGCATTTATCTTGCTTATTGGTGACATCGCGCTGGTGTTCTTTAAACTTATTAGTGAACGGTCGCTTAGTTTGACCGGAAATCACAACACAGTAAGCACCTAGCAGGTAGATAAATTAACTAAAAGCCGGTCAGAGCAAGATTACTTGTTAAGCAATTTACTGCAGATGGCACAATCACTGTTTTCTGTTTTGTTTTCTAGTGTTGGCTACTTGAAATATAGTAGGCCTAGGAGCTAACTCATTAACTATTTAAATGTATAAGTCACACTGTTTGGCCATTTTTTTCAATTTGCGATTGAAGCGATCGTTGAGGTAATTCAGCTTACATACGGCGTTCTTTTGACTGGGATTCATATCACTGCTTTAATTTTTCTGTTCCAGTTTACCTGAAGTGATTGAAGGGTTTTTATAAAATTTTTCTGTTCTGTTTTACCTGAACACCGATTGGTGACGTTGTTTATGTTGTTTTTAAGGAAATTTACCTTCAAAATATGATTCAATATCCAGCTATCTTGTTGAGGGATATACCCATGTGTTGGATCTTGACAAACCACTTGCGGTTCAGTTGACTCGGTGTTTATGATTTCAGGGCTAGTATTTAGAAAGTTGAGAAATTTATTTTTTGGTATCTCTGCAGTAAATTTGATATCAGAAACGGAATTAAAACTTCTATTTTATCAATTTGCTAGTCATTGACGCCAACCGTCCGGTCATTATATCGTCAATGTACCTGGTATAGTAGGAAGATGCCATATCGTAGTCATTTTCAAAATACTACGGGCTTTCAGTCTATAGAACATGCATATAATCGCGAAGGATGGGGAGAACTGGACTCCCGTTGGACAGCCTTGAATTTGACTATATGTGACATTATTACACTGTATGAGATAGTTGTAGCAGACGAATTTAAGACAGTTGATTAGATCACTGATTTAGGGTTTGTGAGTATCAAATTCATGCCAGTGCAATTTTAAAAGTCAGATACTACTTCTATTCCAATCTGGATCGGGATATTCGGATAGAGGTTATCGACGTCCATAGATATAAAGAAGCAAGTAGCAGTGTCTCTCGAGTTTTTTATGTTAGCATCGACAAACTGAGTAAGTTGGCTAAGAATTTTGGCTAGAAGTCAATCTACTTTATCAGGCATGTGATTGACGAATTGAAAAAAAAGTCGGAGATTAGAAAACCTATTTTCCCTACTACTTAAACTGATGTACGGGTTCTTTGTACCGGTACCAAGCATTAAAATGAAAAAGAAACAGTTGAACAATGACTAAGCTCTATTACACGTACTTGATCATGCATTTATGTCAATTATATAGTTCGTATGCAGCTACATACCATATTACATACTAGGTCAGTAATCAAGATCATGATATCCACAATGAATGCATGGTGGACGCTAAATAAAGGCACACACAAAGAACTGGTAGGTATCTTATATAAAGATTTTCTATGGAATGAGCTCCATCACAATGGAAATAATCAGAATTTGTGGTGTGGTCGTCATTGTTAATTCTAAGAATATTCATCATTTATTGGTTCTACTTTTCTCAGCCAATTTGACGAGATTGCGGTAATACTTCATGAGTTCCTTCCGTGCTGATTGCGAAGCGACTTTTTTTTAATTTGCTTTTAGACTCAGAAACAGCTACGCAATGACTCTCAAAGAGAGTGTCTAATAAGATTGTGAATGTCAAAGGACCCATTCACAATCTCAAAAGGGCCGTTTCGCAATATCAGAAGGGCCCTCTTCATAATCTTCAAGGGCCCCTTCACGATCTCAAAAGGAACCCATCTCAATTTCAAAAGGGATCATTCACAATAGCAGAAGGGTCCCTTCGCAATCTTGAAAGAACCTCTGCATAATATTAAAAGGCACCGTCACAATCTCAAAAAGACCTCCTCTCACGATCTCAAGTGGCCCTTTCGCTTTCTTGAAAGGCTCCCCTCAACAATCTCAAAAGGACCCCTTCGCAATCTCAAAAGGGCTGTTAACAATCAAAATGGTCCCTTCAAAATCTTAAATAACTAAAAAATCCAAATTATTTGTTCCTTGGCAAAACATTTTCTCACAACTTCGTTTTGTCTGAAAAAAGGAAATCCAGTTAAAACCGGATGAGTGGCAGGCCTGAATTTACTTTAAGCGATACTCAAAAGCTAATAAACGGCAACTATAAGGTTTAAAACCGAAACTGCAAGCAGATTTTGTTGGAATTTTTCACCTTTAAGACGGCCTTATCAAGCAAGCAAATGCAACAATAGAAAGGAAGACATCAAAACTAAAAAAACATTGTTTGATGTCTGTGTACTCCTCCGTCATTTATTGTAGGACTTAGTCTACTGATCAGCATAGACAGACTGTCAAGCGCATCAATTATAAAAATTGAAAAAGGATGTGACAATCCAACACTAAAAACTGTATGTTGGGAATATCATCATGGCTGATAAAACTAAGTCTACACATGAACAAACCTATCTATCACAATATAAAGAATCAACTTACACCGCACCAGCAATGAATTTGAGAGCTACTTACTTATAAAACCACATAACGAAGTAATTTTCTGGCTTACGTCCTTTTAATTGTATTTTACGAAACATTATGGCACAATCAACTCAAATTGGTCATTGTGTCCTACCTACGTATATCACGCATATACTGTACGTCTACTGCGTGAACGTGTATTTTACTCTGTCTTACCTTATAAGTACTCATCTGCAAATTATAAGGCGGTTATATAAATCAGTAAATCTGACAAATGCAGTTAAACATTTCCAAATGCACCATCCGTATCGACAAAACTGATGTATTTTGTTTTAAGAACAATTCTCTTATTTATTCTCTCAACATTCTACTTTTGCCATTAACGGTATTACATTAGCCACATTCACATCAACCATGTCGTTCCTCTGAATCGATCCATTTAAACTTTTTGTGAAAACGTCAAAGAGTCATTCATCCCCAATGATCTTTTGTTCGATGACCCCTGCTCCTTTGACATCACTTCTTCAGCTTGATCCTCCTTTTCGATAAGTGATAACTTCTTCTCGGCTTCTGCATGTTCGCGATTTTGATTTTCTTTCCTTCTTTTCTCTTGCCTTTTCGATCTTAATATTTTGAATATGTTTTCTGGACCAACTCTATTATTCTTTCTTACTTGCATCCACGTTGCTCGCACCACCGCGTGACCTGGCTGTTCTTTGAGCCTTCTGAGAATGATCCGAGACTCATCGGACAAACTTGCGCTTTCTGATGTCAAGGTATTTTTGTTATGATCAGAAAGGCTCCTTTCTACATCGTCATTTCCGTTTTGGAATGTCAGCAGACTGTTTGCAACCTTGCTGAGACAATCATGGCAGCACTTCATACCGGTCATTTTCCATTTTAATTTCGCATACGGCATCGCAGTATTCGTCTATTCGCAGAGAGGGATTTTTTGTCATATATATGCAGCATTCTAGAACGAACAATTTAGCGTCACAATGTCCTCAAAATATGAATTTCTTGTTAACGTTTATATACCTTTAAAAGTACAATTTGAAATCAGCCTTTTGGGGATATTTTTAGAGTTACTATGGCTTCATGCTCTTCATGCTGACCATGACAAACAATTTTGCCTCATTGTCCAAAACAAACCTCCGTTTCTCAATCATGCACAATTTTGCGGTTAGCACAAAGTCATCATTTAACCTACCGGTATTTGTTGTAAGGGAGAATTAGACAATTATTGTTCTCCGATCACATATGGTATCACATTATGTTCACTGTTATAAAGGTATTATAATAAAGTTTTATTATAGTCATAGTAGCCAATTAATTCTGAGAAGTACAGGGGAAAAGTAAATAGAACGATATGTCTCGAACACATTATCCATTCTATATTTCTTATATATTTATATTATATATCTATTATATATGTTTTCTATGTTATCCAAACACAATGGCACGCAGGCGTTGATAGATGACATTGATATCTCTACCTGTTGCTGTTACAACAATACCGGATTCACACAATTGGAGAAGTTGATAAACAGAGCAATGAGATAGAGCAAAATTTTCATTAATTCGCTTATGAAGAAATCTGCACGTACTTTATATAGAAAATGTTTACGTCTTTTGAGTCAGAACTGCTTCTTTAAATGCGAATGGAGCAGGCAACTCCAACCGACGAATGCAGCGGATTGGAGAGCCACCAGATTCACTCCACTAGATACATGGCTGGGAACGCCACCAACTGACGCATGCAGTGGATTAAAAAGCTTCCAGAACAATTGCTTTATAAAAAGGTGCAGACATCTCCAACCGATGAATGCGGCTGATTGCCTGGAGAGCTTTCATAGCACACCTTCATACAAATGCAGCAGGCACTTCCAGTCCAACCGACAAATGCAACGGATTGCAGTTTTCAGAAGAGCTCGTTTAGAATGATGGAGCGGAGCGCCTCTAGCCGACGAATACAGCGGATTAGGGAATCTATGGAATAGATCATTTGAACCGATGTAACCGTAGCTCTTTCAACCTACATCTGGTGGATTGGAGAGCATCTAGAGCTAATTTATACAAATGGAGCGAAGCATCTCCGACTAAAACGGGGACGCAGCGGATTGGATAGCCTACAGGAGATGAAGTACGCACATGGAGAGGAGCGCCTTCGTGGAGACTTGACAAATGGTGATATTTGGGGGCTTTTAACATAAATATAATCTTGTGTAACAAAATTGCCAACCCAATTATAAAAGTTAAAAAGGACGATTATCTATTGCGCAATGATTAATGCAAATCAATATTGAACGAGCATAAAAATGGTAAGGAAAATGCAAAAGGAAGCAAAAACTAAAAAGCATGTTTATCTACCTCTAGAGGCCCGCCTTTTGGCAAAATCAACAGCAGTGGGCAACTTGGTTGCACAAAACTGCAGTCGAGTGCCTCCATCAAGTGAACAAAATAAAATAAAGGTTTGACAAAGATGACTCCGAACAATGATTCTGTAATTCTGCCATGATCAATTTCAAATTCAAAAGATTGAATCTAATCATTTTAATCTTTCCTCGTTCTGAGATGTGCATAGTTCTTTGTGTAGGCTTACGTAGCTTACAATCTCTCATACAACTTGAGAAAAGGGGGGTAACCGCTCCTTACGCTCTCTCTGCCTACCTCTATGCATTCAAGTGAGAAATAGAGGTATAATGACGTTAAGAGAAAATGTTTCAGATTAATTCAAGCTGTTCATCAGAAGTGATGTTAAATTTCACTCCATATTAATCAAGAACCCATGAACACGTCGTTCGTTTGCACTGTAATGCCAGCTCCTCAAGCTGTTCTCTCCATTGCACAGAAGATTTTCGAAGCATTTCATCCTGTTTTGCAAAGAGATCAACGATTTTAAGCATTTTTAACTAATAACACACCTGACACAAATTGAGCACCGGATCATTATTTACATCCATGTCAGCCCGGGAATTCCCGAAGTTAGAGTTCGACATGGAACAACAAGCAGAAAAGTATCACACAATTTCTTGAAGATCTCTCCTTACCGTTTGTCATCTACAAGTATTCTGGTACTTTGATTACGGCTAAACTAATTTCTGTCACCTGCTCCTAAAAAACAACGCCATTTTGAAATAAACAGAGATAGCGCTTTAACAACGTGATAAATATATTTTTAAAACAAAAAGGAAATTAAGGGTGAGTTAGACGTTGATGACCATAGAAATCTAGGTTGATGACAACTGGTGGTAAGACCTGTTTCACATTTTGAATACGCAATAACTATAACCAATTAGTTGCTCACTTTTATGCACATTTTCATGGCTAGAAGAACAATGACGAGATAAATGTGTACAACTGCGCATTCGTCAGACGGTTAGCCATAGTTTGCCACGGATTGGCAGGAGTGTTGGTCACCTTTAACGACTGATCAGATCAAGCTTTCTTCTCATGAACGCATGTTGCGGTCATGCTATATTTTGGCATTGCTTCATTGTGATTGGCTTTTGCTTTTTTTCTTCTATCTCTCACCACCAAATTGGTCAATGAAAATTTTCTGAAAGCTTGTGCTGAAAGGAAAGTAAAGCATAAAACGCTAATGACCTGTTTTGAAGACAAGTGATGATTGTGGAGTAGGTCTACTGTAGATAAGTACTTCATGCCTACTCTTTAGTAGTGATCATGGACATCGAACAACAACCTTAATGATCAATGTTCGATGTCTGTGGTAGTAATAGTACTCCCCACCAAAGCTCCCCACGGTTGATGGAGCTCGGCATGGAGCATATTTTGCAATATTTTGACATCATAGAAAGGATACCACATGACTCTTGTGGTGCAGACATCATTTGATGCAAATCTTCTATCGGGTTTGACGAGAAATTAAGCTGGACACTTTCATATTGAGTCAAACTGAGTCAAACCATAGACTTTCGATCCTGTTTCGATCATTAGAAAAAAGGTACAAAAATTCCTGACAGAAACCTTTCGAAGTTCAATGAAGTAGTTTGCGAACAGGGAGAAAATGAACCGTTGAAGTGATCTTCCATTCCATGGAAATGTTGTTGCCAAAAAATGATCATGATTATGAATAAATCAGAATGCCTGATTGACATCCTTGCAAATTTGGAAAATGATTCTGTTAAATGCATCCTTTGTGCAAGCATATAGGAAGAATCTGATTTCATAATTGTCAAGATAGTGCAAGGAATAAGATCCAGGTTTAGAAGAATATCATTTCAGTTAACTTCCTTGTGTTTCTAACTGTCTAATTGTTTCTAATTGTCTAGTGTTTGTTTGTTCCTTTGAAACTTATTTATGTTTCTTTGGTGCTGTACATATTACAATACAAATATTCGAAATATCCTGTAAAGTCCAATTTTGCATATCTTAATGAAGCTATTCTTAACTTTCGTAAAGTTTTGTGCATTCTCGTAGGTAATGAAAATTTTGATGAAGCAAAAAGCTGATGATATTGGCTTTTGTATTTTCAAAATAGATTTATCGACTAACGTGAATAATATAAACAAAATCGTATGCACCATGTTTCGTCCTATTGGGACACATCAGTTAGAATATAAGCTACATTAAATAGCTTATTACGTCTTGAATAACCTTCATCTGATTTGATCACAAATTTGACACATTTACATAAAAAAATAAAGAGGTCGATACACGAACTGTGGCATGCATTCAAGTACAACAGGCTTTGCATCTGGAAAGCTTTCCTGTATTTTTTGAAAGTGCTTCTAGTGTTTGTGTGGGAAAAAGGCAGAGTGATGTAAATGTGAATATGAGCATTCTTTGCCAATGGGTCCAGTTAAGCATTGTTTTTGAAATGCTTCTGAGGCAATCTAAAACATTTGATCATCCAAAAAGTTTTGCACTATTATCCACAGTCGTTCACAGTAATAACAACTGTGATGTTGTACAGTTAGACTTTTTACACTTAGTATGGAAGGGATGCGGTTGATCTTAATGCCAAATTATTCTAATGAAACCAGTATTCACCTGTCGCAAGATCTCATCGATGGTTATAAATCCAGCAGAGAAACCCTCCTTGTGAACCGTACCAATGTAATCTCATGTGATGCAAGCTGTGTGGAATTCACGTCGCGACATCTGTTGCAAAGAGTTGAATAGCATCGGCACTCTGTAATAAGTGAGATCGCCTACAATCCAACTGTTTAACATTGGTGAACACCAGTTTGCGTGTCTTCAGTTGAAGTCATCTACTGACGCGATTTTCGCCATCAGAAGATTGCAGGAGAAGTGCATTGAGAAGAAAAGGAAACTGTTCCGCATCTTCGTCGACCTCCAGAAGACGTTCGACCGCATCCCAAGATCCGTCATGCGATGGGCCCTCAGACGACAGTATGTCCCGGAAAGTCTGATCGAAATCATCATGGCTTTGTATGTTGATCCCAAGTCAGGAGTTTGTATTGCTGGTGGACAGCGGATGAATTCGGTATAGGCATCGGCGTCCATCAAGGATCCGCTCTCAGTACCCTTCTTTTTATCCTCGTGATGGAAGAAGCTGCTAAAGATCGTAGAAGAGGTGGGCTGAGGGAGCTGCTATATTCGGATGATTTAGTCCTTACCGGCGAAGGCAAGGAAGAGGTGGCTATGATGTTTAAAGAATTGAAGGAGGATGTGGAAAGCAAAAAGGCCTGACGGTGAACACCCAGAAGACCATGATGATGATCAGTGGCAGCAAAGAGAATTCCACTTTTCAAGCGAGAAGTTTCCCTTGTGGTGTGTTCAGCAAAGGTGTTGCGGTCAACTCCATTCTTTGTCAGCAATGTGAGAAGTGGTCCCACAAGCGTTGCAGTGGACTCACGTCTCTCAGCGTCACAGTGAATTTTCAATGTCCTACTCGTGTCCATGGCAACAGAAGTGCAGTAGGTGTTGAGACATGTTGTGTAGACGATGAGGAAATTGAAATAGTGAAAGAATTTCACTATCTTGTTGATGTGCTTTGATGCGAGGGTGGCGCCAAACTTGATAGAATCGCGTCAGCCTGGCGCAAATGGAAGGACATCGTCAGTCTGTTCAGAAACTTCCACATTCCACTCAGTTGCCGAGTTAACGTGTACAACTCTTGCATCAGGCCTGTTCTTCTTTACGGTGCTGAATCCTGGAATCTCACTCAACATCTGGTTCAACAACTCCGGTCATGTGAAGAATGCTTCGCTACATGAGTGACATTTCACTGTCTGATCGGATTGACAGCGCTATCATGGCAAGCAGGTGTGGCCTCACACCGTTATACGAAGTAATCAGAGAGCGAAAGCTTATATGGTTCGGTCATATCGAGCGTCGAAATACAAATGAACCAATCAGGCAGGTACTCGACGTGATGGTCGAAGGTTCCCGTCGTCGTAGAAGACCGAGGAAGACATGGCTACAAATCGTCAATGAGGACATGGTGGAGCTGGGAATATCTGCGAGTGATGCTCAGGACCGTTCTCGATGGAGAAGTCTGACATTGTCTAACCCTCAACAGAAGAGGAAAAGAAGACGATAAAAGAAGAAAGTAAAGTAAGTAAATAGTCTAATAAGTGAAAGCACCAACATCTGCGTAACAACAGGCCAAAAAGAACGAATTCAAAAGCACAAAATTGAAATTATACTAATAAATAGAAGATATACTTGTGTAAGCATAGCCTTGCGGTAGATCAGACGACATGTTCTGGAAAGAACTATAGACGATATCTTGAAGAGTGATACGATATTTTCTATCGCGAAGAAATTATGTAAGCCACCGTACAAAACCGTTCGGAGGATCGCCGGTGACAAGAGTTTGAACGACAGCATGGTGTGGCAAGGAATCCAAGGCAGTAAGTAAGCCTGTAATCCAATTGCGACTCAACAATTTCTATGGAAAGTTTCAAGATCTTGAAGAAATGCAAGAAGAACGATCTAAGAATATATGAAATGCTATTCATTCAGAAACTTCAACCTAATCTGATTGAAGATGTGTTACTTTTCAAATGACAATCGAAGATCTAGGCTGATCATTTGAAAGGTAATATGCATTGTTGCTGAACATAGAATCATTGACTCATATCTATGATAATTTTCTACATAGCCCATGCAGCTCAGAACACGGAAGTATGTCGAGCTTGAGATATCTACGAGTCCAAATTACAGATCATAGGAATCATTTCAATGCCATTTTCACTGGGAATGCGAAGATGGACGTTGCAGTAATCAATTGCTAATTTTCTGTTCACTCTTCAATCATGGATTTTTATGTTTACAAGTTGAATCATAGAGTTAACGACATGAAGGTGAATTCCTTTATATAATATAAATTTTGAATTTGTGCATGTGAATGTTTTCCTTCTATGTCTGACGATGATCCTCTAATGAAGATTGAAATCACTTGCTAATATATATATATTTACAATTAACATATCAGTCTTAATCTTGACTTAATCTGACTCTTAATCTGAGCATTTATCTTGATTCTTCCCAACCAATAACTTCAAAATGCTAATACTAATAATAATGCCAATAACTACAGAAATCTATGTTGAAAAGAAGAAGTCTATGAATACATGCGATGTATACAAATTTATGAAACAGTCTATATATGGACGCTTCACGAACTGCAATGATTTGGAATTCCCTTTTCCAAAGAAAGTAGATAGATGACTGCTAGAATTTGCAGTTGCAGCCGAATTATTTATTGTGAATTTCAATCTTGCAATGCAATGACTGCGCACCACAATATTGATCAAAGGATGGTAGAAATGCGCCTGAAGTTTACATTCCCTTTCATCACCTTCAAAATAGCGTTAATTTGTGGCGATGTAGTGACTTAAAAATACCAAGCAGATGTTTCCTACCAACGTCTCTATCAAAAGTTTTTTTGACAGATCTGATATTGATAAAGATGCAGCGGAAGCTTGTCCATAAGAAAAGCGCTCACAGTGCATTTAAAGCGCACAATTTTCTCAACTGCAATGATACGGCTACCTAATGTTCTCCTGTTTATCCGCTTTAATTTACTATTGACAGGGAGTGCAAGACGTTATTCAAATGCAAAATTGACCAAAAAGGGAGGCAAATTTCAACAGGCACTAGATGCTTTACTAAAGTTGTGCGAGCTTTCGGCTTTCCGCCTTAATCATGTACATATAAAGTGATAGGTAAGCAAAGAAGATCGAAAACAGAATTTACACTAATAATCAATAAATCATTAAAGACAAACTTTAATGATTATTGTCTTTAATTTGTCTTTAAATATTTTTAATTTTTAATTTACCTTGTCTTCGGCCAGTTGAGTTCACATGAGAAGAACAGTGAGACGTCGCCTGAAAAGTGAGCACTTCATAAGCCGTAAGAGACCATTAGGAACCGAATTGACCACCAACCACAAGAGTTACAAGCTATAGCGGGTGACAAGCATTGCCACTGGCCTTCTCAATAGAATCAGGTTGTTTGGATTGATGAAGCGTCTGTAAGTCTCCGAGGTCACAATGGCCGTTTGAGAGTTATGATGAAGTCATGTGATGCAATTCCTTATCATTTGACATTGCCTGAATCAAGGAGTTAAAAGATTGCATATTTGCGCTGCGATATGGATGAATGGTTGAATTGAACTCCATTTCCAAAGGGACAACATTATTTCTATGGATTTGTAAAGGTTTCGCAAAAAGGCAAATCTACTGAAGTGGGGGTTGAGTCTATTAATTCTTCCTGGAGATGGTCTTTCTCGACTTCAAGTTTTGTTAATAATTTGTTAATAAGACAAGAGAGGGAGAGTTTAGATCAAGTAGTGATCAATCGCCTGTTGTTAATAATTTGTTAATAAGACAAGAGAGGGAGAGTTTAGATCAAGTAGTGATCAATCGCCTGTTGTTAATAATTTGTTAATAAGACAAGAGAGGGAGAGTTTAGATCAAGTAGTGATCAATCGCCTGATCGAAAGCATGTCTTTCCGGATTCTATTAAGTGATTGAACTTTCTGATGAGGTTGCGAAGTATATGTAGACACCAGTGAACCATTGAACCACCATTGCCCTATAAAGGGACAAATGGCTCTACAGAGCCACTGAACAACAATAAAAATTTTATTTCAACCTATATTTATCAGCCAAATGTGTACCTATAATTGACAGAACTTCATTAAAGTGAGACAAAACTTAGGTGGTCCACTTTTATGGTCATCACTGTACTAGCACTTAAGCATCAATATGAGTCAACAACTACAATGTGCTTCAAAGATGATTGAGGAGACAGCATCTGAAAAAATCATGAGAAATTGCAGAATTACTTTCTACCTACTCCTACAATATCATCTGCACAAAAATCAACACAGTATGGCAAGCATCAAGCTATTATAACATGATCATAAACCGACAGTTATGTGCTCGTTGACTTCGAAAAAAGCTTCGTCACTGTAGTAGGCCCTATGTGTTACAAATGTCTCTTATTATAGAATTTCCAATCTGAATTCATCAGTGTTTGAATGTCAATCCCAACTTGCGATTCATAATAGATCAACGTCATGGTACAACTAGCTTCTTTCAACATAAAACTCAACAGTGGCTGTTTTAAGGAACAAGTGATTACCAAAGTCGACCAATAATACTGTAAATCTTCATTCGTCAATTAAAAAAAACAACATGGCCATTGAATCCTGAATTGTGCAAGATGTCATCAAGAAAATCGAGAAGAATTTACAATAGAATTGCTACATAAAATTCCTCTCACTTTCATGGTCATAACTTAGAAATGCATGGCATTATTTAGAATAAATATGCTCTACCTCGATACTATCTGGATTTCTCAAAAGCTTAGACTTGCAAGGGAAATTATTTAGCAGGTAGCAACAATTCTCCATATAAACTGAGGCAGCATTGGCGGAGCAATGGAATATGCTTTTGCTGACTTACATCAGCACATTATGACAATGTTATCAATTTTTAAAAGGTTTTTGATAAATCTTTTTTGATAATGTTTAATAGATTGTCGCAGGTTGGTCTTCCCGCGCTCTCCGTCGTTGTTGAAAGTTGCGGATGCAATTATGGTAAATGTTAAGTTAGTTTGTAATACTCATTCTGATCAAGTCTTATTCGTAGGTGAATCGCTCAACAATGAGCTTCGAATTCGGATTCAACATTCAAGCGCAAATGATCCAATACAACGCCTACTTTTTGCTATTCGCTTCGACTCGCATCATAACATCATAAGCATCGCATGATCATTATATTTTTCATGGCTCCTCATATGTTTACCTTATGAGGGGTATAATATTCGAGTATTTCATTGAAATACACCATTTGGAACACGTCGGTTTGCACTTGAGCACTGGATGTTCAATCTTTCTTCGTTACAGAAATGCAGCATGAAATCATGCCGCAAAATGATGCCATTGAAAGCAATGTAGTTGCTATGTGAATTCAATTTCTTGCTTAAAATAATTCAATCTAGTAGAGATTGTTTTCAGCATTGTCTGTGGGCTATTAAGTAGACAATATGTAAACAAGCCAAAGTCGTTTTGAGACTGGTACTTGGATTTTTATCAAAGATGATTTTCAGAATGTGAAAAAGTCACATGTACTTTCTCTGGAAAACGAGGGGATTGCCGTGACGCATCCATAGCCAGCGATATTTAGGAGTCCATGCTTTAGCCTAGTTTCCACTTTATGATTTTCAAATTTTGTAATCAATTCATGTATATAATCCAGTCGTTCATTTTTTTCTGTACCCTTGAGAATGCTCAATATGAACTATGAACGAAACGGTGGGAAAATTTTCGTTCTTGTTTCTTTCAAAAATTGCTTCTCAAAAATATTTTATCAAAAAACAAAACGCATTACGCAGCCTATCGTCTGATGAAAATGGGTCATACCATGACGAGTCACCCAATGGCATGTGGCACTTAGTCTCCAATTTTTCTGATTTTTGGACATATGTTTACTATGCATTAGAAAACATCAAATCTGAAATATTAGTTTCCAATTTTGAATATTGTGGGATCTGGAGCTATTTTTAGAAATTTGATTTTTTCCAAAATTTGAATTTTCTCACAGCTGTGACTTTTTTCTCTATTTTCGTTACCCAATCTAACTCTGCATGCAGCATCAGCTCGGTATAAATGAATTCTTATATGAATTTCAATGGGTAACTGGCATGTAGAACAAAGCAACATGGTTCCACAGATGGTGAAAAAATTGGTCCGCGAAAAACACAAAACATTTAAACTAATCTCACAACTTTCTATATTCTTGTTACCCGTAATAACTATGATAGTTATGTTGCTGTATATCAGTGTGTTTCACATATGTGATCTTAAACGGTAACCAGAAAACATAGAACTACACCAGACTTTCAAAAATCGTGTTTTTTCAAAAAATGCCGAATGGCTGTTTTCAAGCTGTGCTAGCAATTTTCTGTAAGCCAGTTTTGACTCCAAATTGATGCTGAAACTCGGAAACATGCTGGATTACTTGTAGAAGAAATTTGATCAAGTAACTGACAGTTTAAGTGGTATACATCGGCCAATTTTGATTTTGCACATTTTTTTCAATATTGTATAAGTAGTATCGAGAATTAGCATTTATAGCACAACAGTCCTTGAAAACGCTGGGTTGATGTGCGGTAAGAAATTATTCACTTTGATAGAAGACAAAATTCATAATGAATGCCGGTTCTCTTGCTAATATACAGCTAATCTTAGTATTTCAGCGACCAGCGATCCACCCGAAAGATTTTTCAGATCCGGTGGCATTATCACATCAGAGGGAGACTGATAGAGCTCAACGAGTAGTGTCATGATGTTGACCTTCATACGTAGAAATTTGTAGGTAGCGGATATATTGCTTCGAATATTTCTGCTTTTCTGATGCGCCAAAAATATCCAAAAATAAACTCTTACTTTGTTATGCATGTATGTACAATACATATCGTTTAAAAGAAGCAAATAAAAGCCCTGCAGCTGCCACTAACACAGTTATATTATAATCATTGTAGTTTCTCGCCATTGTTTGGTGCTTATCTATAAAACTGCTGGTTTTAAAAGATTCCATTAGAACATTCATAAACATTCGAGTTGAGCATGATGAGAATCACTTTCATGCATTGGCAGAATAAAATTAAAGGAGGCCTATGTGAATCTGTTTCAAATTCTTTGGTACTATTAGATTATTTCTAGTACTTTACAAAATTTGTATCATTCTGGAAAATGTGAGCTCCTATTGTGAAAAACAGACACCCTACCTTCGAGATCTTAGAGTTTCAATCGGTACTCCACTAAAAATTTTACTTTAACAGTGTTTCAGTGTAACCTTATTAGATTTTCGGTACACCAGTTATCATATCCGGTGCGGCTAACGCACAGCCCTACTAGAAATCCATTCGAACATTTAGATCATTTCCTCAATAAAGTGATGGTGTAATGCTTTTCCTTGCACGTTCCAGATAGGAACTTGACATGCCAGATAGGAACTTGATATGCCTGATAGGAACTTGATATGCCAGATAGGAACTTGATATGCTAGATAGGAACTTGATATGCCAGATAGGAACTTGACATGGTGTATTTTTCTTCTTATGAATAGTGTTGTGGAAACATGAATTTGTCGCATCCCAAAATAGGACTTTACTCCATCTCTTGATACAGTAGGTGAAATATTGCGTAATAGCTGACCATGTTCCTATTGAACTTTTGCGTTTGCTTAGATATGTTTCTTTGAGATGCCTCATTTTTCAAATTGCTGATTTATTATCAATCAAACAGTAGTCGTTATCTCTAGGGGTAAATTATAGAAAGTTGCACCTTTCTCCATAGTGCATAAAATATTTCTTTCAATGTAAGTCTCAAGTAGTGTAGTAGGCTATTTTACTCCTCCCAATCGACACATGAAAATCTATCTACTTTAATAATCTAGTTCAGTCTACCGAGCGAGTGACGATGGCTGGTTATGATATTGATGCATGTCAGATCGTGTGGCTTAATTGCAGTTTGAAATTATGAACTATTTTTATAGGCTCTAGTTCCACGCCATTTTAAATTTCCTTGTGTTTTTGTATAAGTGATAGACTTTAGAACGTATACTTGACATAAACATTAACATGGATCGGAGAAAAACTAAAACTAGAAGCATTATAATCACTGGTGAGTGAATATTGCTCTCTAGTGATTATTATATACATGTATATAATAGTGAGCAATTATTTCTTCACGAAGACTGCCAATATTCACAAAGACCAGTAGCATGGAATCGATGTCCACCATTGATTTGAAGTCATATCGTAAATTCAATCAAATTTAGATGTATAAATGTTATTATGATGCAGTATATAATTCACATGATCCCATGGAATTTTGTGATAACTCTGGAATCATTCCTATGCAGTAACAAAGTTGAATTTCATTTTCAGAACATGAATCACGATCCCCTACCCCATGTTCAGAAGAAGTTAGTTGGTGGGAGGTTGATATCAGTGTTTGATGACATTCCAAGTCATCGACTCAGGTAAGTAATTGACTGAACCAAGACTACGAAGTCACGTTGTTGGTCATCTGTCAGTAGCGATGTGCAGACAATCATTGTGAAAATTTTAGAATCACATAAATTCCTACACAATTATTGCATGCGGTAGAAGGTTTACTTGCAGAAAGCTATACATGCATGTATTTGACTTTGACAACACATTATCAGCTTTTGATGCTTACATGAAATTTGAAGAAGCAATTTATCATGTTTACCTTCCTAATCCGATCTGACCGTACTAACCCGGCTTTCTCAAATGTGTGTTTTCAGTGTAGCCATGAGACAACCATCAGAGTTTGGTTGAGTGTCAGAAAGGTCTATGCCTCAATGTATTATTTCATGAACAATTGATGAGATGTGGTTTAGCTGAATTTGTATAGATAGATGAAGCTTTAACGTTACTACTCTCCCCTTTCTGTGGGCTTGGACGGTGCTGACACAGTCGGACTTTTCTGGAGCGTTGTGGCACTGCAAGTCCGGATGCCCTTCCTGCCGACTTCCAATGACACTCTCGAGGCTCGACCACTAGACCGAAAGGTCGCTAGGCCAAGCACTCAACCACTGTGCCACGGAGACCGGATAAATAATTCAAACTGCGATTAAGACTTGTCACTCTTACTTCCTCTAAAAACGAGATAGATGTTGAGAAAAGAGACAGCAGATAATATAGTAATGCGGAGTTCGATATTTGAAATTTAACTCAAGTGATTCAACTTAGATGTTTAGTCACATGTAATTGCCAATATTCTCGATGATATCAGATTCAATGTGGCCGCAATCTATAAATTGCATTACTACGCTAATAAAGAGGAGAAAGAAGAGTCAATTCATCTCAAAATGCACTCTTGCTGAGTAAGGGATAATTAGTTTGTTATTCATTTTCTATGTGCTTGAGGAGGAGAGATAAAAACTTCCTGAAGTCCAGATTTTACCTTCTCATTCTCAAATCTTTTTTAGGCTTTGGTACATTCTTGATTGATTGATTCATTATATTCACCTACTCCTCCACGTTTTCTTGTACATGCTGTGCTTCTCAGAAGTCTGGAAATACTTCAAATGCGTCATGAGAAGTGCTGTTCGTCAATTGAAAATTCTTGAGTGTCCAAATAAATGGAGTAGTAAAGGGAATTCAATTATATTTCATCAATTTTCATTTATGTGAAACTTTGTTTGAATTTTTATGCTATTACATCAAGGTTAGAATATCACTGTCATTTTAGCAAAAAGAATTTGTAAAAAATAAAATCATCTAGTAGAATTATCAATTGTCAATCGTGCAGGCCAATCAGTTAGTTTCAAGGAAAATTTGGAGCAGCTATTCAATGATTTGTTTCATATCAAATGTTAAAAGAGTTTTATCTGAGATTTACCTCTGATATAAACTCGTGTTTTTAACATGAACCTGCCCTCAAACAAACAGTCCAGTATCGTGAGTTCAGGTATAAGTTATCGTTCAGTATATAATCTTTGAGCTCCTTGATGTTATTCTGATTAATCGAGTGATCTGAAATGAAACTTGTTTTGTCTCTCCATGACATCGTTTTAGATTGATCGCAATTGATAATGAAGACAGTCTACGTTTGATTTTGTCTCCGAATGTATTGACTTGTGGTGACTGGTAGGGAAAACTCGGAATAGTCTTTTCACCAAAATACGTGTTCAAGCTTGATTCACTCAATCAAACAGAGAAACGGAAGTGCGGTCTCCGTAAAGTTAAAATATACATGAAAATAATAATTCATAGATAAAATTATTTTTCGCTAAATTAGTAAAGTTACTTAAGCACATTGCGGAGATATCGCATAGTGTCATAATATAAGCTCGCAATATCGAATCACCATGAAAAAGGCAATAAAATTTGGTTGAAAACTCAATTAAGAAGCATCATGAACTCCAGGAAAAACAACAACAAATAATAATATGAATGAATGACCAATAATGACAAAGGCAGATACTTTTACTGAAGCAGGACTCTGGTGAACGGAATCACACGCAAACGATGATAAAATTCATTCTGTAAAGCTATTAACATTGAATTACGAAAGATGTGATGCAAATTGACCTTCCTTCCTCATTGCTTCTTGTCTTGAGTTTTTTTATTCTAGGTATGTTCTTGGACCTGCTATTCTGCTGGGGAGGTATATGCTTGATGGATAGATGCTTAGTGTTTTCCTGCTAGAACCATGACGTATTTCGCCTCGTAGTAGAAATTATTACAAAGCACTGAATTTCGAATTTAAAGAGTCTTCTCAGTACTCAAATCAGATAATCTACGTAGCGTTATTCAGTGAAGCAGAAAAGGGAGATGCTGTTTCGGGATATGTTTCTTCACACGAATGAATCTATTAAGATATTGAGTGACATGCGTGTGCCCTGTGGTATCCTGTAGCATCTTAAAATATCCTCCTCAATCACTGTGGCTTTCATCTGACATTTTCGACATAAATGATGGCTTGACAAAATGCATTCCCCAAAACATTCTGTTCAAAGGAAATGATGATGAGAATTCATCGGGAAGAAATCACTAGTTTACCTTCTCAGATGTTTCAGTAGCATCGACATTGGTCTGACACAAAGTCTGATTTGAAATTCGATAACGATCTGTAATTTCTTGGCCATGTTTGCTTGCTTGCAGATCAATCCTATGGACAATTTTTAACAAATTATTGTTACAGCATTTACTGAGGTTTTGGATTTCAAAAAGACAGTCAGAGAATCACGCAAGAACTTGGCAATTCATGAAAGACATAACGCAGAAGTTAGCGACAAAGTGAAATCATGAAAGACAGACTTTCAATTATGACATTGCGATATCTTCGACGAATGCAAAACATTCCCTTTTGAATTCCGCTTTTCTTTCCTGAAGTCACAATGTCAGTAATGAAATTCACTGTCATTATTGAAATCACCATTTCATTAACCATAGCTTGGATGTCACTCTTGGAGTCCGAAACATGCATGTTGTGCGTAGTTGAAACAGTCTGGGCAGCAATGCCATGAATACACATACAGATGTACCCTAATTGAGATTTCTTAAATATTTTCCATCAGCAGTTGTCTAAATAACCGTTTAGATCCCTTTTAACCGTTTGCGTGCCTCTGAGGGGAATTTCAGATTGGAGATGTAACTACCTATATTTAGCATACTTTTGTGAAATTATGCTTGTAAAATGCAACTTGCTACATATACTCATTAACACAATTAATTGAGTTTCGAGCACCGCAGATGACGAGTTGCCTGGTGTGATGCCCATCGCTCATGGAATGACCATCACTGGCAGAAAGTCTTGTGGACCGATGAATCGAGATTCACTTTGGATTTCAATGACGGTCGTGTCAGAGTGCATCGTCTTCCAGGTGAACGCTTTGCCCATGCTGTATTAAAGAACACGACAGATATGGTGGTGGAAGTGTTATGCTGTGGGGTGGCATTTGGCATGGCGGACGAACGACAGCAGTCATCATCAAAGGCACGTTGACTGGAGAGAGGTATCTCAATGAAATTGTGCTTCCTGTTGTTGCCCCAGTGGTCAGGGTGGAGGATCTCGTCTTCCAAGACGACAGCGCAAGACCACATTGCTCCTCGGCTGTCATTGCCACTGTTAGGAGATTGAACATTCAAACCCTTGACAGGCCTGCACGCTCACCTGACTTGTCACCCATTGAACAAGTGTGGGACGAGCTTGGGCGGCGAGTGAGAGACCGCTATTCACTTCCACCAGTGTCCCTGAAGATTCTCTCTGAAAGACTGACAGAGTAATGGCTTCTTCTTGAAACATCCTTCATTCAGAAACTTTGTGAATCCATGCTATCTCGGATTACTGAATGTATTGGGGCTAGAGGGGGGCACACGCGCTATTAAAGTTGAATCTGCTACATGCGTTGTTTTTCTGTGCTAGCGACTTGGTGGAGATCGTGACTAAATTATGAAGGTATCATGCATACATGTCTATATAACAGTTAAAAATGAAAGAAGTTAAAGAAGTAAATGTTTCAAAATTTTGTCAATGAGTATGTAATTGATTCTAATTTTTCCTTTAACAGCTATATTCACATCATTTCTCAAGCAGCATAAGCAACTTAATTTCACAAGGAACAATTGCATATGTAATTGCAATTTTTCAGGGATCAGCGCGTACTTTTACCATCACCGACCTTAAATTAGTAAACTTCATTGGATCTCACATATAGGGCGATGATGTATCAGCATTTTGAAAAGTATGCCCAACGGTGGGTGATCGCAGATATTCAGTTCACAATTGAACAGATTTTTTCGTGAACTATGAAAGGCCTGAAATTTTGGCAAACCACGTTGCGATTTAAGTTTGACGTTGTATGTCCCAAAAAAGACGCAGAAACTTTATAGTGGAATTGTTCGCTGTGTTAGGTCTCATTTCAGAATTATCTTGATGACATACCACACTGCAATCGCAATGAATACCCAATCGTTGATTGTAAGTCGGTAAACAGCTAACTTTCATTTTCAAAATATCCAAGTGTAAACATTTGATGGCAACATCATCCAGTTTGCAGAGAATTATTAGCAAATACGCAACAATAAACCTTCTGATTACTGAGACCACCACCTGGCGGATTAACCTGTTACTCTGAAAAACTTCTTCGGTTGATGATTTGCAAGTCAATAATACAACGAATAGTCAATTCAGGAGGACGATCTGGTTATGTAATGTTGTAGAAAACGTTCATACAAAACTATGAGGATGATGGACTTGTGCTGAAAGGGAAATCTTTGACAGATTGTCAAGTCAACATCTTTGGTCAATAGGTTTTGCGAAGCGGAATGCAAAGTTGTGTTACTGGTATGGCTGTGCGCGGTGCACCAGTGATTTCTACTTGTATAGGTTCTCGGGCCGGTGCACCGAATGTGAGAATTGTGACCAATGCGATATTTACAGCAGCATTTTAACTATAAATAATTCACTCCATCTTATGTCTTCGTCACGTCAAATAAGAAGAGGAATATATATAAAAATATATCTAAAGCACACAACAATTTATGAACATTTTCAATTCTGTGGGCTACTTGCTAATTCCGGGCATTTAAATTACCTCTAATGAAAATGAAATTTCACGATAATGTCAGCGATGTCACAAATAACCGATGCATTTCTCATGTTTATTGGTGATCTCCGTGGCCCAGTGATTAAGTGCATGGCCTAGTGATCCAGAGGTCGAGCCCCAAAAGCATCATTGGAAGTCGGCAGGAAGGGTATTCGGACTTGAAGTACCACGACGCTGCATATTAAAGTCTGAATATATCAGCACCGTCCAAGTTCACAGCCACATGGGGAAGAAGTGACGATAAAGCTTCATTAGAAATTTCAAGTGAGGTTAGAGTAGATCTGTCAGTGACGAAAATTAGACAATTCAAATTCGTAATGAATATTTATAGGCCACGAAATCTCAGTTCTCGCGATCTCAGCATTTCGGAATCTCATTGTGAATCTCTATTACCGAAACTGTATGAATACGATGCCATCAGGCATTGCATGGCCACAAATCATGGTATGGCAATGACTTTAAAAAATCGTCCTTTGTACATGTTAGGTAGGTGGGTTACTCAGCTGTCACCTCAAGTAACGTGCGCTCTTCTGCAGGTTTCCTGATACATCATTTCAGCCTTTCATCTGCATTTAATTCGAGGCATTGACACTTGTAAACGCAGTAAAAGACAGACTTCACCTTTCAGATCTTAAGGACTTCATTAACTATACGCAGACCTGTCTGTAATACGAAGCAAAATACTTCACGGTCATGCACTAATAGGTACTTCTAGCGTGACATTTTAGAATTTTAGATGTACCGTCCGGTTACGCTGACAGTTACAGTCAGTGCTACGGACAAATAGTAATACAGCAGCTGATCTACATCTACTGCTGTTAGATAAAAGTCTATGTAAAAACAGCATCTTGCAGAACACAAATAACTTTCGAAGTCAAAAGTATGGAAAACATTTGATTTGTTGCATAACCATTATGCTCAGTGGCGGATCTAGGGGGAATGGGGTCATTTATATTGGATCACTCACCTTCATGTGACTACCGACACCTCTGGTTTAACAATGTTCTTCTCGGGTTCACTCTGTCAGATCGTAAACATGAAATGTTGCACATATTTGTTTATGCTTGTACATGTAGTAGAATCTGATTTGAATAGTGGACTCACCAATTTCAATCAGGTTTTCCAAGATTCGAATAATCGAATATTCTTAACAACGCTATTTATTGGGTAGCTTTGATTTTGTAGAGCATGTTTGTCAAGATTGTATATTTTCTTGATCAAGTCAATTCTGTTTTTGAAATGGGCAGGTACGTCATGGATTAGAGGCGTCAGTAGTTTTTTCAGTAGCCACATGAGCCTTGTGGGAGGTGATTGAACAGCCGGACCTATCGATCTACCGTATTTCTTTGAATAAGAGACGCGTCTCTTATTTTTTTCAGATCCCTGATTGATGCGTCTCTTATTCAGGGGCGTCTCTTATTTATCAAATGTTCAAGTTTTCATTCTTTCATTAGAAAAAGATGTCTTAGTTTTTTTGCTACTATTCTCTTAGGTAACCTTTGCATTCCTCACTTAGGCCTATGTCATGGGCAAATTTCGCCAGTAATTTTTCTTACATATATACGCTTTATCATAATTCAGATATTTTGGAAATGAAAGGAGTTTTATGTTTTGTAGTAGCATATCTTGTAGACTCATCTAATACATTCATATACCAGTACATGTTGGCCACTATACATATAGACTAGATCTGAATTTACCGAAACGAAAATACCGATAATCAAGTAGTATTTACAGCAAAAGTTACCTACCGGTACATGACTCCAAATGCAAAGGAAGCTACCGCATAATGCCTCCTTAAATGGTAGATGAAGTAACCTTAAGTAGGCCTGCATGTACGTATGTACAACAACAAGAAGCCTTATATATTACACAATATTGGTCATGATACCCGGTATTTACTAGTAGACTGACTTATTTTACTAAGATAAGTAGGCCTAATATTCGCTCAGGCGGATGTAGCTACCACATTACAATAGCCTGCATGTAATATGTCTATAGCAGTCTATTTTTTGTACATGCGTCTCTTATTCGAGGGCGTCTCTTATTAAATTTTTTCCTCTCACGGATGCGTCTCTTATTCGAGGGCGTCCCTTATTCAATGGCGTCTCATATTCAAAGAAATACGGTAATTCTTAGATCTTTCAGAGATTTGTGTGTTTTTATCAGCCGAAAAAACAACCGGAAAGTTTGGATTTTGCATTTCATATTTAGGAAACTTGAAATTAGTCTTGATCTGCATATCTCTTGCCATTGTGCGATTAGAAACGGTTTCGATTTTTATTTTGACATTTGATTCATACAGAAATGAATCACTTATATGATCCCCTCTAAGAGCTTTGAACGATTAGCTTTAATGACACAAAAACCGAGTGCTTTTAATGGTTTTGTCCTTCCATGATTTGGACGTTGTTTAGTTCATTAGTCGCAAGAATACATTAAAAGTTGTGAATGTTTGTATAGCATCATTTAGTTTGATGGAAGCTCAGTTCAGTTTGTCTTCAATTGCAGGAGAGGTTTTTTACAGTTTTTTGGGAGTCGGGATACTTTATGAAAGATTCAGGTCTCGTCTCAGATTCCAAAATTGCACTCCGATTAAAACACTGACGCAATTAATTTGATATCGAATGAAAATTCTTTTTTCATTATTTAGAAAATGCGTCTGTTTATAATAAGATGATGGAAACCTATAAAAGTCTATGTATTTATGGGACCTATATTTTCTGCCTGTATTCGCATCAAATTCGCTGAGAGTCGTACGTCCAATATCAGGAATCATCAACAGGCCTAGTTCACATCTTTCAACACCGACACAACTCCTTACATGTATTTAGCATATTAAGTGAAATTTCCACGGCTTTTGCTAATTATTACATAATTATTTATTAATTGTTACATTTTGTGAAATGTTTATTTCATCGCGCTTGGCGCATCTGCTCTCCTTGTTTTTTAGAAAATGAATTTCAGTTTTTAACTAAGACTCTGAAAATGAATGGTTATCCGGACCAATTTATTGAACAGGATAAAATAATTAAAGAAAAGGAACCAACAATTGGTCCGACAAAAAGAAAGTGTATGTTAGAATTCCATTTCTCGGAGACACATTTCATACATTTGTCTCGAAAAAGCTAAGTGAATCAATTTCGAGAACTTTTTATGCCGCACAGCTTGTTGTACTGCCTCAGACAATGAAGATCACTTGTCGTTCTTTGAAGGATCCAATTCCTCTCTTTGACCGATCAAATGTCTGTTATAATTTCAATGTGACTGCGGATGCAGTTATATTGGTCGGACAACGAGATGTCTTGGTATCCGTATCAAAGAGCACTAGAAAGTGGGCAGCATTAGATCGAAAGTCCCAAAAGATCAAAGCAGCTGAATGTGCAGGCATCTCTGGGATTGCAATCTATTCGCCGGACACAAGATCGAGTCATATTTTTCTGTTGCTGCGTATTGCAGAATTGTGCCCCATGTTGAGATCACTCAAGCCATTTTGTTGAAGCGGTTCAGGCCCTCGTTGTGTGTTATGAAAGAATATGTTCCTGCCTTGGTCTTAGCCTGTTTTTGCTTTCATCTTATCTATGTTAATTTCCGATAGTCCAATGTCTCGATTCTAGTATGTACCTGTGCATGATGTTTTACTTAATCTCTTTTCATAGCTATGTAATTTGAATGTCTATACTTTCAGTGCAAGATTATTTAGAATCCTCTTATAAATGACGTATCTTATGATTAGAGTCATCCAAAGTGCTTAAGATAAAATTTATTATTATTGAATTTAGTTTTATTTTCGTTGCTAAAATTCAGTAGAACAAAATCTGTACAGATGATGGATAACTTCTGAGAATTAGATCCCGAGCTATGAGGATCGGAGTTGAACCGTCTAAAACCATAGCACACAGTTCTGAATCTGAGTTTACCTAAGGGAGAAGTGTTTTTCCGGAATACAAGCACTGTAAGATGACTAGTTAGTTGTTTAATGTTGACACCCTCCTGCATTTAATCTGTCGAATGTCAACTGAAGACATCCATATTCAATAGTTGCTTTATGAGTGCTGACTGCATTATGTTGACCCAGCTGGATAGGTAGGCGACATTTTCATTGTATCGTGATGTTTGACGAAGGACACTGAACCTGCTAAACATAGTGGAAACCGGACCCGCTAGCGAAGGCCCGGCCAAATTTCGGTTAAGTACTGATCTTCGACCCTTTCTCGGGTTCAGCCCATGACTATTAATTCCGATCCAGCGTTCCTCAACGCAATAAAATCCAAGGGGTTTTATTGGGGTTTATCTTTGATAGGTTGGGTTTTATTGCTAACTGGGTTGGAGTTCAGTGAGTTGTGATTTTTGGTCAATACTTTCGTGTATTATGTTTAGATTTTTCGACGACTGTGTCAAAAATGAAATGTATTGCCAAGAAGCATGGGTGCAGATCGCAAAGAAGAAGATAAAGATTTACTGTTTTTTAAATTCTCCATAAATTCATGTCACTTGTAATATCATCGATTTGTTCATTTATTATGCAAAATGGCATGTTTCTAGTGCACCAAAGATATAATTAACATGTTTCAACACATTAGTCAATTTTTTTTCAAATAACCTCATCTGATTCAAATTGAAATTTGTTTATTTTGCATTCAATTGCTTTGTAAAACGGCATAATCGAGAATTCGCTTTACATTTTTCAAAACGAAAAGGTTATTGAGCTTAACTTGCTCAAACTTTTGCCGTTCATGTATATGGCAGCCTCTGCGATACTGCTCCGCCCTATCTCGTCGAGTGCCTCGTCCCTGTCTCACAGGTTGCAGCAAGAAGCCGCCTACGCTCTTCCCCATCCACCCGCCTGTCCTCTATCGGCAGCCGTGCCTTCCCTGTCGCTGATTCTCGCGTCTGGAACGGTCTACCCCCGGAACTTCGTACCTCGCCCTCCCTTCATTCTTTCAAGCGTGCCCTGAAGACCTTCTTATTTACAAAATCATTCCCTTTGTGATATGTACCGGTACTTTCCATGTTCATAACTTCATATTTACTTCTTTTTCTTCTCACAATGTGGTCTTGCAGTCGTTGTACGACGAAACGCCACTATAAAATGTAATGCGTTGAATAATAATAATAATAACTGGTTCATACCTAGGTCTTTGAGCTAAGCAATGGGAATTAATGAAAAAACCGTGCAATAATTGATTGTTACATGCCATTGTCTACATAGACGTGGTTTTATACCGTTTTTTTTACATATAAGTAAAATCCCATGGAAACCACTATTTGGGGTTTTATAAGTTTTTCTTCCAGTCCCATTTCATTCCGGTAGCGGCCCGTACTGGAATTTAGGCCTAACAAGTAATGACATGAATAAAGATATCAATTATGCTTTAGTGATGATGTGTGACTCATGCAAGACGCTTACTTGTTCAGAACTGAGACGCACGAAGATCGCGAGTGAACATGAATAGCTCTATTAGTAGTTGTTTGATTCGTTTTCAGTTTCTGGGAATAATATCAGAATTATCGGAGAAAGCATGGAAGGTAAAATATACAGCTTAGTTGTGATAAAAATCTTTGTGTTAGTTAATAAATTTGATCTACCAGTCAAATCAAAGTCAAAACAAAATTTCTCAAAAGCATCTTCAATATCATGCAGAAAATGCCTTTACCGTGCATTATAAAAGAATTAGAAAATCTGGGAATAAGCCAAGTGTTTATATTGATAGAAAATGTAAAAATATAAAAGATTCCAGAAAATAGTGGGCTAGAGTGAATACTATCCATTGAGAGAGGCCACAAAACCAGGTATTGGCAAAGTGCAAATTTCTATTAAGCAAGGCCTTTCAACCGGCCCAGCCGGTCATCGTCAGGCAAGTGACTCCAGACAACAGACTGGTCACTCACCAACAGTCGCAAAGCACAGCTCACTTGACAGGTTGCAGCATCAAAAAATTACAGCATAGAAATTGAAGACAGGCTTAAGAAAATAGAGACCGTAAACATGAAATAAATGGAAATTATACTACTACAGAGGAGGAGCTAAGTAACAAGGCATAGTAAGCAAAAGCAAGAATTGGAAAGAAAGTCAAAGTTACCGAAACCAAAGATCACTGATGTGGTGCTTGGTGCGATTAGAGGAAGATAGCGTCTTCGTCCACCACGATTCTTTTATCATTCTCTTCCTCCAGTTACTCTCCTTGTCTATCACATTCATCTCTTCAAAATTTACTGAATGCGAGTAGTCGTGAGCGTGTTGAGCCACTTCAGAGCGCATGGTGTCAATGTCTCGAACAGCCTTCATATGCTCTCGCCTTCGTTCATCCAACGTTCGTGAGGATTCTCCAACATAGCTCCAGCTACATCCCTCTGAGCCACAAGGCAATTGGTAGATGATCCCCAACTCGGTGGCAGGCACGGGTCGCTTCTTAATCAGCTGCTGTCGAAGAGTAGAGGTAGGCTTCATTCCCACGTGAATGTCACTCTTGCGAAGGACACTCCTTATCCTCTCAGAGACTCCAGGAATGTAGGGAATCGAGCCACAAAATTCATTCTTTGCCTTGTCGCTGTCATTGATTGGTTGATGGGAAGGAGTCCACCACTTCTCACATTCGTCTACGGAATATCCATTGGCTCCCAAAGTCTCGAACACTTTCCTTTCTTCACCAAGAATGTTGGTATCAGAGCAGATTGCACCAATTCTACTTGATAGACATCGAGCCAGCCCCTTGAAAACACCAATTGGGTGAGCCAATTCTCGCTGAATGTAGCGGTTAGTGTGGGTTGGCTTACGATATACGGAAGACGCTATCTTCCTCTAATCACACCAAGCACCGCATCAGTGATCTTTGGTTTCGGTAGCTTTGACTTTCTTTCCATTTCTTGCTTTAGCTTACTATGCCTTGTTACTTAGCTCCTCCTCTGTAGTAGTATGATTTCCATTTATTTCATGTTTACGGTCTCTATTTTCTTAAGCCTGTCTTCAATTTCTATGCTGTAATTTTTTGATGCTGCAACCTGTCAAGTGAGATGTGCTTTGCGACTGTTGGTGAGTGACCAGTCTGTTGTCTGGAGTCACTTGCCTGACGATGACCGGCTGGGCCGGTTGAAAGGCCTTGCCTAATAGAAATTTGCATTTAGCCAATACCTGGTTTTGTGGCCTCTCTCAATGGATAGAATATAAAAGATGTACGAATTAGACAGATTATAGTAATCTCCGATACGTATTTCATTGACCACCGGTTCTAACTATTTCATCTTCAGTATGTACGCATACCGGTTGAGTTCGTCGCATTCCTTCAGGGCGAGGGTTGCCTTCGGTCCTACCCGTCTTGGCTTACAGCCTTCTCTGGAACACAGGCATTTGTAATCATGATTATCCCACAGATGCCTAGCTCATACTGCACAGCCTTAGCAAAATCGAGAAGACTAGAGATTGAACCTACTAAGCTCCAGACCTCCAGCCCTTGAACAAACATCACTGTTGACCGGTCCTCTCCAAATTCCCTCCCGTCAACATACCTTGAGAGTTGATGCTTATCACAAGCTCAGTAGCCTCGTTTGTTCTGATGATTTAAGTCTTGTTGTCATTCAGTTTCAAGCGCATCTTTGCACTATCTGTATACCTACACTACACACGCTCGAGGAGAAACAACATTATGAATAAACTGAACTATGCATTCGTGCATGCCTACACGAATCTCCAAATATTGAAGTCTTCATCAAGACAACACATATTTCTTGTGATAGCTTCTTAAACTAGCACAATGAAATAGAATGGACTAGATAACACAAATCAATAGTTTTGAAAATTAATAAATCGAGGTTGTCCGGAGTCTGATCCTCAATATTTTTTGAAAGACACCTGCTCCGTACCTCTAATAGTAAGAACGAAAACTGAATGTTGTAGATGTAGTCAGCTAACTTTTCAATTAGTAATTGACATCGATAATATTGCAGATGCAGTACATACATGTGCATGTAGTTGAAATCGGCGTAGTGCTTGGTGAAGACGAATACCGAGTTCACTTAGTGGGCCCTCAATGTCCACCTTTGTGACTACTTTCTTCTCGGCATTTTCCTTTCAACTAACTTCGAGCCATATTTCATTTCATTTGAGTCAATCCCGATCCCGAAATCCTGTCTCTTCGTTAGGTCTAATCTAACTCTCCATGTATCTGTGGAAAATGACAACTTTCCAGGTAAAAGACCAATCTACCAAATAAATGCGATCTATTCGTGACTTCGTCGTTAGGCGATATTTTACAATTCAACGTCAGGTGAATTGACAATATTAACACTCACGTTATCGATCTACATCACACTGACAATACGCACGACAATCAAGACAAGATGTATAAAACAGTGACTGCACAGCTACAGATGTCGAAGTATAGAAACTATTATCAAAATACATGTATAAATGACTAAAATAAAACGTGACAATAATGTGAATGCATTTAACAGCATGACCAATGGAAGAACAAAGGCAAAATAATTATGTATATAAATCAATGACATGTGAAGAAGACTAAATAAGGAACAAACTATACATGTAGTCAATAAACTCCTCTTTGCCATTCACAGATGGTTTCAGATGCCTTATATTCATGGAAAATGAAGTACTGAAATGAACGAAGTGGATAAGTCCATATTTTTCCCGAATTGAACTGGTCACCCTGACTGTTTCTAAATTGTTTAGAATTTTTGATTCAACAGAGTGACCGTGTCGTAAAACAATTGTTGCTACAAACGATCACCAGTGAATGTTTTTTGAAATTTCAGCAAAATAATTTGCGAGCTTCTGCTAAGATTCATAATTACATTCAATTTAGAGTATTTGCTTTAAATATGTCAGTAGAATTTTTGGGTGTTTCGACATGCGTTTCCATAGGAGAACATAGTCATGGGAGGCACTTGTGGTGCTGTGTGCTAAATTCAAGATTTTGATTTTTTTATATTACTGCGGCTAGTGTGAATAAATGCGAGTCTTTTACACGAATTGAAGATGGCACCTGCATCAAATCTAAAAAAATGTCATGTACATGTTGCCAAAGTAATTGTGCTTGCATGTACATGATACTTTTTTAAATTGTAAGTAAACGTTAGTCATCATCAATCATGCTGTTTTTATTTGTATTTTTCCGTAATGTTGTCTTCTATTTGTGTGATAATTTACATACTTTTGAATCACGCAGTTTTAAGTAGTATCATTATTTATGTATAAAGCTACGCAGTGATTCAATCGCATGAAGAACCGCTCACGATGTTTCAACAGGGGCTTTCAAGCCCTCCCTGCTTCATTATATCGTAATCATGCCAAACACGCATTGCAGATTATCCTTCATGGAGTTTTAGAATTGCAAGGTGTCCTAATAGGCCAGATGAAAATATTTGCATATTTTGGGGCTTCTTTAATCATTGATCCTGTTTGGACCCCAGCAGATAGGATGATGGCATACAATGAATTGTTTCAATACAGCTTGCGCGTCTCGAGCACACTTTTTGCTTTTTGCTCATTTTTGCTTTATTTTGGCCGTGCTATTTGGTTATGTGTTCCAGAAAGGTCTTGCGTTCTGGGAATGCTAGCAAGCAAATTTCAAACCGAAATAGTGACATTTATTTCAAAATTGTCATCTAAAAACTTTGAAAAGCAAGAATTTTGCATATTCAGATATTGCAGTAAAACTCATACAAATGTGGAGACAAAGGAATCTAGGACATGCGCATTCCATTTTCTTCAATATCATACACATTTACATGCATATGCGAATGTAAGCAACATTTTTGCAGAAATTTTGAACTTAATAGTGGGGCCGTTCAGCTAAAAAATCAAGGAATTGTGTATTCTGTGATAAGAGCACCAAATTTGATAGGAATGTTGATTTATTTGTCCAGCAACTAGAATGAAGCATGCTAAGTTACTGCAATTCAACAACTTCATGAGTATTTCTTAGAAGCATAGCAAGTCAAACCTTTCCTGGAAACTCTTGACCTGGGCATTCCATTTATCAGCCTCATTATATCTGATTCAGTTTACATATTTTTGCACATATTTTGCATATGATGTACATGTAAAAGTACCGTACGTTTTCGCAAAGCAACCACAACAACTTGGTAAAGAGACACTTTAAAGCCTTCTGCACGCAGTATCCTAAAGTCAACACAACTAGTTCTTCAAAGGCATTTTCATGGGTCAAAAATGTGTACTTTAACTCTTCATAAATTAACATGAGTGCATTTCGTCAATATTTTAGCTTCATGTGAACTTGACAGAAGCATGGCAAAAGAAATACTTTCTGAAAGTTCTCGGAGATCATTATTCGAAACCGATATTTTCACTTGTCAGATTGTGTTTGTCAGTCAACTAGTTTATGAATTTTCTGGTAATTAAATCATGAATCTGTGCATCTGTCGTGCATGTGTTATTTACAGCTATTACAGTTATTTAAATGTGTTAGCTATTAAGTACGACGCTTGGTTTCCAGATAACTTCAGGTGACTTGTGTCCATTCCACCCCACCCTAACCTATACCAGCCTTGAAATATATAAATATGAGAAATTTACATGTTGAGTAACTGTGAATATGATATTGATAGTTGGATCGACGAGTTAGCTCGTCTTGACATTTGGGACAAAGCACCTTTGACGAGTTAACATTGTCAGCGAAGGTGTCAGTGGATCCATATTAGTTCCCTTGCTGACATGGTGCAGCTTACCTGACCATAGGCTAAAATAAACGCAAGTTAATTGAATTCTATAGTTGACAAGGTAGTCAGACGTGATTGTACGCTTATGAAATATTATCTAAGAATTTGACAAACTTGTATTTCTATCTGGTGAGAGCTAGGCAAGAATGCGATTACACATATGATGCTATAAAACATTCTCCAAGACCTTTTCATATCCAATCGGCTGTCATTTTCAGAAGTATAGAGATTGCCCCTAACGTGTAAGAATTCTCCGCCCTCATGCGAAGATTTTTTACAATTTTCCGCTCTGGAGCAGTGAAATAATACCTCCACACCTTTGCCCTTTTCTCGACTTGCATGTACCATTTTAATGGTCAGTTATCATTGGCAATAGAAAGAAAGGAAGACTCTTCAACAGGCACCAATGTTCACCATCCTGTTGTGAAATCTATTAACTTGCTTTATCACTTGAAATTTGTACATGATTAAGCCGCAACGCCGAAAGCTTGCAAGTTTATGCTTTTTCTTAAAAAAAACAATTAGTACCTGCCAAAGAGTCGTTCTTGTTTTCTTTCGTCAATCGAAATCCAGGCAATTATCATATTTCAGCCATTTCTGAATTCGCAGAAACGTTGAGTCGTAATCGAGATACGGATCCGATTCTTTGCAATATAGTCTGGTTGTTTCTTGCCAGTTCTTAATGTAAATTTTCCAAATTAAGTGCAATTTACAAAATTTGTATCAACTAGGTCTAATTAGTGCACTATTTCTTCGTTGAACAACAAGTTAAGATCTTGTTGCTATTAAAAAATGTGCGAAGACAGTTCTGTATACTCAGACTTGCTTTTATGACTGTATGTAGTAAAACTTGATGTTTAAATGCTTAGAAACTTATACACCGGAATAATTTCAGGAGAATCTACATATAAAGAAGTTTGCGATGAACACATATGATCATGCGTAGTCCAATATTTTATCACACAAGCTTCCAGTTGTGCAGTTTCCACTAGAATACCGAATCGTATCCTGCAATTTTTTGCTGATTACTAGGTGAAAACCCGGCCATATATGTTATTGTTATCTCAATGTTGGTTAGTTTGCAAATGCTTGTAAATCCTAATGGAAAACAGAGCATGATCATGAACATTTAAGTTGGTGCTTGAAATGAGATAAAGATAGCATAAAAAGCATTGTCATTTTTTCAATGAAATTTTATCCATTTCATTTCAACATTCTACTGATTCATGCTACTTATCGGTATCTTAATCTTGAATTCTTCTACATAATCTACATGAAAATTGTCTCATCATAAACCTTTAAAACATAGATTTCTTTATAGATGATGTGATGCTGCTCTCAAAAGTTAGCATTGCGATTGTGTGTGTAGAATAATACAATGCGAAAAACTAATCAATCAGTTCAAAGAATCTTACTTCATTCTGTTGTGTTAGTAGCTAATGGAGTATTAATTTGAATGCACACAAATATCATGGCTAAATTGATTGAATCGACAAAACAACTTTTCATACAACCTGCGGCTTGTTAGATTGCATCAGTTAATATTATTTCGAATGTCATCATTTCAAAATTTCTAGAAAAAGATTGTTTTAGAACACACCATTTTTTAGCCTTAATTAAGACGACAAATGGATTAGTTTTTCTCATACGATGATGAAAGTCATCCCAGTAGCCATTTATAATAGAATATAATGCTTACTAATTTAAATTATTAGTTAAAGTAGTCCTAATGAGGACTGATGGCGTTCTCCAATCCGCAAGTGTACAAAAGCAATGCTACTGTAACCATTGGATTAATCAGTTCTTAAAAGAACTCAATGTAGCTTTCTCGTGGCAACGAATTAAAATTGATCAGCTTTGGCCCAATATCTGGTAAAAATGGAAATCTTAAGACTTGTAATACTACTCATTCTTGCTGTTAATATACTAATACCATAGATTCCAAACACTGCCGTATACACATTTTGTTATAAAGCAAGGAGCCTCCGCACCTGACGATGCTTCCGTACAGAGACGGCTTGTCCACTTGTATACATTGTTTTTAGACTAATTTGTATCAACGAACTCCTGATAAATGCAATTTTCTCAAATGCCAGCTTCAATATACTTCTTTAGAATGATGACTGACTATTATGCAGTCAAAAAGACAAGTTTAGCAAAATGGTGCAATTTACAGAAATGAAGCTCAACATTGTGAAAAAATGAAAGAAAACGACGACTTGAACGCTGCTCAGATAATCAACAAGAGAAACAATGTGAACGCGAATTTGAAAATATTTTGCAACTAAATGATTATCCTCCTAATTTTATGAATCGCAAAGTGCCTAAATTGTCACCCATGCGTAAAAAAGTACAAAATAAGAACGAATTCTTCTACTTCCATATCCATGTATTTCAGATGCTGTTTATCTCAAAATCAAAACAATCTTTCAAAAATTAGAATTGCCTGTCCGACTTTATCATCGATCCAATACTTTACACATGATGTTGCAAAAACCCAAAAGAGTGAGACAATCTACTTCCAATTGCAGAAGTCCAAAAAAGAACATTGTCTTAGTGAATTAATAATTCATGAAATTGACTGTAAAAATTGTAAACATTTTTACATAGGAAGCACAGTCAGATTTCTTCTCACGCGAATCAATGAATATCTTACTCACCATCATTCCTCTGTTTACAAACATCTCCAATAGATATTGATGTAACAGTGATTGACAGAGATATCAATGCCATCAACTTACGCCTTCGAGAATCTGTGCTAATCAAAAGACTATGTCCTACATTAAATAACAGGGAGGAATGCACAGGATATCAATCACTGATTTTGAATTTTGATGTCTTCCTTTTTAACGTTGCATCTGCTTGATAAGGCCGTCTTAACGGTGAAAAATTGCAATGAAAGATCACTTTGCCACATCTTATTTTATCAGTTCGGCTTGAAGCCTTTAAATAAAAAGGACAAGTGTTCTCCACATAAATCTTATCCGGATTGAAAATGAAAATATATTATTGTAAAGTAAAAATTGATGTTCTTACTTTTCAAGCCGGATGAAATTTCTGGGGAACACTTGTCTTTTGTTTTTGACTGTATAATTGTCATTCATCAATTATATTGAAGCTGGTATTTGAGAAGATTGCATTCAGCAGTTCGTTGATACTTTATGAGAAATGATGTTTTCACCTCATAAAATGATAGATAAAGTCATAGAGTGCATGCTGAGCCATGCCTTATACAGTGCGTTCATAAAGTCACTGTGCACCTCTTCTAACTTTGTTTTGCCAAAGAAAACAGTCGTAATCTTACAATTGTAGATATCTATCACATGCACAGAGTCACTGGCTCGTTTGTGAAGCGCAATTGTAGCTTGCGACATTCAACATGATCTAGAATTTGAATTTAACTTCACATTTGTCAGCTACTAACTCGGTGAAGATCAGTACGTTGCATTTCGAAGCTAAGCATGGTATGCTGTCAATGCGAGAGAAGAACTTCTTGGTCGAAAATGTTTTTCGGGCCAATGGGGAATATAATAATGAGGTGAAGAAGTGGTTTTTAGAAAGACTTCCTACATCTGATTTGCCTCATCGAAATGTTGATTGGAGTCCAATCACTGAGTTCAGAAAAGCTGACTCGGTGCACGATCTATCACGCTCAGATCGACCATTAGACCCTAATCTTAAGTCATAAAAAAAGTTATTCCTGAAAATGTTATTTCTGAACCTATGACTCATTGCCCAAACAAGTCGATGCGTCGCTTATCCCAAGAAGTGGGTCTATCTCTCGGGGCGGCTCATCCTGCTGTAAGAAAGAACATAGGCCTATATCCGTACCGCATCTCTGGCCAACATGAATTGAATGATGCCGATCATGACAAGCATTTGTAATTCAAGTACTGTGTTTGGTTCAAGGAAAATCTAAATGTAAATAATGTTCTCGATAAGACTTTCTTTTCTGATGAAGCTTGGTTTCATCTATCAAGGCATTTCAGTAGTCAGAGTTCCCGCATATGGTCTAGTGAAAACCCACACGAATTTGTTGAGAAGCCATTACATTCTCTTATGTCAAGACTACAAATGCTTGGGCCGATATTCAACTACTATTGCAAAAATTATTTGACAAAATTATTGCTTCACTCGTTGACGAATTAAGTGACGATGAAAGTTTGACTACTTATTTCTAGCAAGATGGAGCAACTGCGCATACCGCCAATTCTTCAATTCGATATTTTAGTGGAATATTTCAAACAAGAGTTATCTCTGAAGGAGTTTGGCATCCTAGATCCCGGATTTGAATGTCTTGGACTTTTACTGGTGGTTAGCGGTGAAGCAGGAGGTTTACGGAAGCAGGTCACGAAATCTACAGGAGTCTAGAGAAAACAGCCGACAGCAAATTGACGCTATCAGGCACGAGGAAATTCACCGAATGTTTGAGAATATGAGACGTTGAATTGACATTTGTATTCGTGAACAGGGTGGACATTTTCAAATGTTTTTGCAGTATGTAAATAGATATTTTGTGATCACACAGAAGTCGAAGTTTCTACAAGATAAACTCCACTTTTCATAGTGCCGTGGCAAATTCTAAGCGACAAAGTATTGCGCATGCATTGATTTATTAGGTGCACAGTGACTTTATGAACGCACTGTACTAGTGGAAAATGACACTTTTTTCCAAACTGGAAATCATGATGATATGGCAAGATCAGATGTATACTCATTGACATAATTAATGAAACAAACTATCATTGGCTTGAATTGAAGTTTGTTTCATTTTTTTCTCAGGTATGATGCAATATCTCGCTTTCTATGCATTACCATTCAACACATTAGAGAATGGAGAAAAATCTATGGTGGTCAAATTTCAAATTTTGATATTGATACAACTGTCACAATTGCTTTTACAAATTGAACATAAACGTGAACTGAAATCCAGCTTTTGACTGGAGAGACTTTTGACTGGCACGTTGACTGGAGAGAGGTGTCTCAATGAAATTGTGCTTCCTGTTGTTGCCCCCGTGGTCAGGGTGGAGGATCTCGTCTTCCAAGACGACAGCGCAAGACCACATTGCTCCTCGGCTGTCATTGCCACTGTTAGGAGATTGAACATTCAAACCCTTGACTGGCCTGCACGCTCACCTGACTTGTCACCCATTGAACAAGTGTGGGACGAGCTTGGGCGGCGAGTGAGAGACCGCTATTCACTTCCACCAGTGTCCCTGAAGATTCTCTCTGAAAGACTGACAGAGCAATGGCTTCTCCTTGAAACATCCTTCATTCAGAAACTTTGTGAATACATGCCATCTCGGATTACTGAATGTATTGGAGCTAGAGGGGGGCACACGCGCTATTAAAGTTGAATCTGCTACATGCGTTGTTTTTCTGTGCTGGCGACATGGTGGAGATTGTGACTAAATTATCAAGGTATCATACATACATGTATATATACCAGTCAAAAATGAAAGAAGTTAAAGAAGTAAATGTTTCAAAACTTTTGTCAATGAGTATATTAGCCAGAGGTGTATGGGCAAAAGCATTTATCAATGTGCGAATTACGAATCCTCACTCAGTAACATACGAAAATAATTTTTTGGATCAAGTAATGCTACAACATGAAGCAGAAAAAATAAAAGAGAAAAGTACATTCCAGAGTTGCATGCGGTGTGGGCCGGCCCATAATACTGCGGCCTTGTATTACTATCGGCCCGCGGGCTGCGTCATTATATTCGTGAAATCGTCAGTTATTTGCCATGGTACATCCTAAGTTAGGAAGTTATGCAATTTTCATGAAGTGAAGCCATGAAAAGCTATGATTTCATGAAGTGTGAGTTTGAAGATGTCCATGTTGCACTTGAACATCCACCGGTACATGTTCACTATCTATGGCACGTGCATCTGCAGATTTGACGCGCTCAGTGTGAATGAATGGTTAGGCGTTTGACTGCTGAAATCGCCACTAATTTTAATAGTGAAATTTAATAGTCAGAATTTGTTCAACTACGATATTTTATAAACAATTCCGATATCATTATTCAAGATCTTCATAGGAGCAGTCTATATATAGAACAGTAAATGAGATACAAAATTATGAAACAGTCTTGTATATACGTCATGTAATGTACGAGGATGCTGTCATTAACCTGAATTCCAAGGAAAACCTTGTACTTGTAACCTTGAAACCCCGCGGTTAACCCTTGAAAACTGCGGGCCTGGCCGAAGCTCACAATACGGGCCGCTGAATTCCGGCCCGCATGCAACTCTGGTACATTCACTCCACTGATTTATACACCGACAGGTGCATTCGGGACACAAACAACAATGTTCCATAAGCATCTTGCATTCCTCATAGCAAACAAACATCAAGAAAGATATGCGGATGTTATATCCGAAGAAAAGTCAGCTTTGCTGTACTCAAAAGCGCAGTCATATCAGTGCGAGGATGCAGGGGTTCCCCAAAAATAGAATTCCGTTATCGGACATTTCTTTTAATGTAATTCCGAATGTCGATCAATATCTAATCCCTTTTTTTTATGTAAAAGTCCTTCACGTGGAATTTTTATCCTAGATTTGTGCAGCTACTTGTAGATATAAAGTTAGGCTTTTATGACTTGATTGTCTGTGAGTTGTTATGAATTAGTTATCAAATAGAACGTTTCTTTTCTTTTCTTTGTCTTCACATTGTTTTTCATTAAGAAATGTGAATTATGCTGTTCTTGTGGCATTTGAGAAAGATTTCATTGCACTTATATTGGAAATTAATATCTAGCGTTTATTTGCGCTTTCACGTAAATCCTCGTTAGATTGGTTTCCAACAGTAACGATAGATTTAACTTCACTTATCCGAAAAATGTTGTTAACAAACCTTCTACCAATGAGGGAATATATTTATTAACTTTTAATTCTGATTTAACTTTGGAACAGAATTCCAATATTGTCTCACCGGCAGCTTTTGCCCGTGCCGAGATTAAGTCAACTTCAATCGACGATGTCGATGATCTCCAATCACGTTTCATGACAAGATAGAGGTCATTTAGGTGTTTAAAAACGCTGAAGCATCGATTTATTGCTCGTTATGTACTTGTTGCTTCTGCCTTGTAGTTTGTTAGTCTATTGTTACTAATAACTCATTCTTAATTGATGTTATTTGTGCACTATTGACTTAAGTCAGTTGCACTGATATAAAATTCTTCGCTCAGATTTCTAATAATTCGTAATTTCGTTGTCCAACTACGTGAAGTAAGCACAGAATTAGATTGTTTAAGCGCATCACTTTGCTAGAAGTGCAAACTGATTTAAAACAATGGCGCATGCTAAGTGGGAAGAAATTTTTAATACCTTACAGAGATAGGAAAAATAGTCGTGCGTCGCTTGCGGATTGCTGTGAATTCCTTCAAAATGCTCCGATCCCTCAGATTCGAAGAATTCAGATCATGGCGCAAAAGTTCTCTCGATAATGTTGTGGCCTCCGATCATTATCAAAGAAGATAGCAGGCGCACGGAAAAACGTTCACAAACTTCTCTGTTGAACTCGACATCGTCTGCGACTCTTTGCTGTCGAACGAAGGAATTGGATAGATCACACTCGGGGCCACTAAAAGACACCTTGCTATTCGAATAAGCAAACATCCTAAAGGCCATCCATGTCCCACAGAAATTTCATGCACACCCAAAGTCTAAAAATTACAAGATTCTCGGCTATTGCAAATACCCTGCCATTCTGGCTTCTATTTTCATTAAAGAGAATCAAAGTATATTATCCAATGACCGGAATATATCACTGCCATTGCATCTCTTGTAACTCGGACTGCAAATTCTCTCTCTGACCACACTCGCAATCATTCTACGCAGTTACTACTTTTAACAATATTTGATTCCATTGTACTTGATTTACGTATGAATTGATTTTTCTTCTGATTTTACGCTATCTGCATGTTATAGTGATGATATGTATATGAAATGTTGTTTTTAAGAATTTAAATTCAATATCCATGTATGTAGTGCGAATGAACATATTTTCTTTCCGTGAAGAGCTTTTTGCACATCCTCACTTGCAGATAAATTTAGATAGTATGATGTCGATCATATGATAACACCAGAAATTCATTTATGCTTTCGAAAACATAAAAATTGGAGCTTAAATTATGACTAAAATTTGATGATTGTATTCATAGATTTGTCATCATCTTTTCTTCAGATTCTATGATCAAATGAAATGAAGGTAAAAAGCGACTTCAACAGTCGGCACTGTCGAGTTAATGTACTGTATATTCCACTAGTGGAGCACAGGAGGTTTAGTTGGCCAATTGAGGCCTGTCCACAGAACTCGCAGTTGATCTACGTGTATGTATGTTTCTATTTTGTTAATGAATATATTTCCAATCACTTTTTACATGCAAATGATGCACTGTAAAACAGTAAATTTTCGCGGCAACATTATTTTAGCGACTGTCGACTTGTCGACTAGTTAGCGACAACTTATTTTCGCGATTTCATGGTCGTGCACCATTCACAATATCCATGGTAAGAAATTTTCGTGAGACAGTCGCCCTCGCGAAATTTGTGAAAATTTGTTGTTTTGCAGTATGTCATTCGTGAATTGCTGCTAAGTGTTTGACTATTTGTGCATGAAATCAACATGTATACAGTATAGTGCAGTATAAATATAATACAGCAAATGCTGATAGTCATTACTGAGTTTCCCACAGACCCACATACTTGATTAAATATTATTCAAAGAACAACAGAACCTAAACGAAAAAATGACAGATAATTTATGTACTTCTCATTTCCTTACATGTTCGGTAATTTAGGCAGCCAAATTACAATCGTTTTTCGACGCGAGACAATCAATTATTGAAATGAGTGCTCAAAGGAAGCTCAATCATGTACATTATCTGATTGGCCTGCGCAAGATATTAACAAATGGAAAAGAAAAGACATCGTCTATCAAATATCCTGTCCTAAATGTCACCTATCTTATTACGGCAACACACCGGTATTTTCATATACATGTACGTTGCGAGGAAAATAAACAGCAGTTTATTCCTCCATCAAGAAACATTTGAGCTTATATCATGATTCAGCTTACATCAACTTTCAAAAGCTTTTTTGTCAGAGCATTGTTGACGTGTTGTTGTTACTGTTCAACCCTAAGAACTACCTGCCTCATTTTTCCCATTTATATTCATCCCTTTCTTTTTACCAGTTTCTATGCCTGCACTACAAGTTTTGGATCTTATGTATTTATCAGGAATGAAATTACTTTGTGAGATAGCGAGCCCAGTGACAACATTTTAAAATAAAAACGACAAGTATTGGTCGATCGATTTCATGTCCGTTTTCATGACATATCTTCAAGACAAACAGATAAATCTAGATCTGTCTAGATCTAGTCTAACTCCTCGAAAATTGAATATAAGCTAAAAACAATACAATAAGAGCTGATTTACATTTACAATTACGTCTAAAACTGTCAAGGTCGCAGTGCTAAAACAATAAATGAAATTAGTTTTACCTGATCACTTTGTGTGAGGATTGAAATAAGTTGTGTAAGGAAATTTCTTCCACAGCTTATAAAAAGAAATAAAATACAGAAAATAATTATTTAAAAGTCATTTTTCAGTGAAGCAACATCGATTGAACTGCAATCGATTATACAAGCAAGTCATGATGTATTCAAAAATGATTCCGGTTGCGTTACAGTCAATTTAATTGGCATCTACTTCACATGCTGAACTCTGACATAAGACTTGCTTAAATTAAGAAAGAAGCAAATGATAAATTTTTATATAATTGGACGCTAATCATTGTTCTGAATTTACCTGCTATGCATTTGTCCTTGTAAATATATTAAATTTTGGCACCAACTCATTACAGTATATACGATGTCAACGGTAGCAGAAAACGGATTTTATTCAACTCAAGTATTGATAGTCGCGTTTGCGCTGTGATTCGACATGTGTGCATTCGATATCATGCATGATACAACAAATAACAAATGATCAACGAAATTCATTTCATTGTGACTTTATGAGTTCAGTGTCTCGAATAATTTTCCAGAGTTATCAACGTGTAATTAGCGCGAGATTAACGTGTTATAGAATTGCAATTTATCATGCTTACTGAATCATGATTTATTCATGCTTACTGATAATCTGCAATAGTTTGAGGCATGTGGGTGGCATAATAGTGAAGATGAAAGAAAGCACGTGTCTTCCCGAAATATTTGTATAAATTTGTAAAATATAAAAAAACTTAATTATTATAATAATTGCCCCAAGCAGTGGAAAATAGGTTTGTTGGATGCCATGTTGCATCGAGCGTACACCGTTTCATAGTGAAGTAATGACAATTGTAAATATCTTCATAAAAAACGAGTGTCCAAGAGCAATGATAGAAAATATTGTTTTTATTTTCTTAAAGAAGAAAAATACCGCAACGCAAAACAATAATCATAGAGTTGACAGCGTGGACATTAACAAGACAATTTACACTGTGATGCCATATATTGGCACAACCTCGCAGCAACTTAGGCGTAGTCTTGTTAGACTTTGTAATAAATGTGGTATTGATGCTAAAGTAGTTTTAATGCAATTAAAGTGACATCATATTTTTCTTTAAAAAGTAAATCGAACCCTCTGTTGAAGTTTTGCGTTGTATATGAATTCTCGTGCCTGGGTGATCCAGGTAGGCAAACATACATTGTCAAAACAAAACGAATACTTCACCAGAGGATTGATGAACATAAAAGAACAAACACGGCAGGAAATGACTCATAAATAACAGTAACTTCTGTACTCAGGACACAAGTAACCAATTTCACATCAAATACAAAGGAAACACTGATTATGAAATCAGCATTGTAGAGGCAATTATGATGAAATTGAAATAACCTGAGATCAATCACACAGCAGAGTATAACGGTGTGTCCTACTTACCAACAATCTTTAATTAGAATCAATGTTTTGAAAGAGTGTGCGATTCCGATGAATTCCGGAGACGTACGCCATTGTTGAATTGTTCTTTGCTTCAGATTACAGGTGAATTGATCTTATTTATCATTAGTATTTCTAAACACATTGAGAAAATGATTTGTAAAGCTGTTACTCTTTGTTGGATATTTTATAGTAGCATGTGATCGTTAGATCCTTCTGCATTTGCCAATCACACCCGTCTGTAAAACATGACTCCGCGAGAAATGTGTGGAGTTATTGTTCACATTAGAATGTCAAATCTTTCAACACGGCTGCACCAACTTTCAGCTTAAATACCTGGCACCTTGCATCCTTCACTATCCCGCAGCCGCAGTTTTGCAGGAAGATTATACAAATCCGCAATTATTTGTCTAGTGTAACTCTTATCTGTGTTTTGTGTACGGAAATGACTTGGTGTTATTTCTTATGACAATGTTTTCTAAGTGCTATCATATCAATTCATCAACACATCTCAACCGATGACAGCAAATGCATCAGCGATCCTGTGTCGATTCTTTGATGATCGCGTCGACGCAACACGAGTGGACGTAACGCTCTCGCGCCTCTGTTTGATGAGTGCGCGTGATCTGAATGGCGCACACAAGATTGGACGAGTGTAGGCTCGCTAAGTGATACTCGCCTCTCTTCTGGTTGAATTATTTCAATCCGTTGACAGTCGACCGACCAGCTTCTGTTGTAATAAAGTTTGAATAGCGCGCTATCTGGCCGCTACTTACGAACGTTGTTTAGCAACCAAAATCATCCATAGACGACGCAGAGTCAGTAGTGTGATAGGAGAAGCAACAATTGCTATTGTCTCGCACCATCTCGCATGTATCGCATGCTGTGAGCTTATCGCATCATTTCGACTCCCCTCCCTTTCGCAGTGCTCATTCGTTGGAGGAGAGGGCTCGCCGGAGTCCATTCCGGCCGACCTACAGTGATAAGCCTAATCTTGTCGACCCACGGGATTGGAGCCGTGCCCTCGGTCAACGTCTGTCACGACATCCGGAAAACGAGCCTGCTCAATCAATCGGTCATCGATCTGTGGATCCTCCCCTTCCTCCACAGCAAGCTCATCAAAGCCAGCCGGTAAGAGGGTTTGTGACGGCAGCTGCTGGCAGCTGTCTTATACCTTCAAAACAAGTGCCTTATCTTGATATGCATGGAAACAGTGTTGTTGCTTCTTTGTCGTAATTCAATCCTTCGACGATCACAGCAAGATATTTTCTTACGTCTATCATCGTTTGGAATTAGACGCTGAATTTCATGTGACCCATCGTCGATCTGTAATTGTGTAAAAATTCCAATTCGTCTCACAATGTCTCCATCTTTTCATCGGGGCCGGTTTTTCACCATGGCTCCTTCAAACATTGGAATAAGCAGTCGATTCAATTCAGTTCCTATCATCATGGTAAGCATAATGTAGATGAAATTTTGTCACCACTGCGTCGGAAGATCTCTCATCCTAGATTTCTAAATGTTAGTTGCAATGCTTGTTCATATAGATAACAGTTTTGGTGTAGTAGTAGAACCGATCTCTCGACCAGTACCAACCTGTGATCACATTGCTCAGCCGGCTGGTTGACCGGTGAAATTTCGCCTTCGCTGATCGGTCTTTTGACCGGCCGGTCGGACGATTGAGTGGTTTCACGCCGCTTCATGATAAGCAAATTGAACACGAAGCTCTGTTTAGACTTGATAAATATTTTCAGCTAGCTGCGCTCAGCAACTTTACTTATCTAAGATGCAGATTACGCAGTGATTTGAATGCATTTCAATGTTTTAAAGGCCTACTATTTCGAATAGGTGGCTGACTTCTTTATTCCGCTATCGCTATTTCATTTTTTTGTAATCCGGCAGTGCGATTCCGCTAGTGATAAAATTTATCTTGCCTGTAGCCTGCTTGCATTGTAATTCACTAAACATTTCATGGTCAAGCCAATTGACTAGTTGATCGTCAACCTGTAATATCTGATGATTTGATGTGAAATTCCATTGCCATCGGAATTCGCTCGCTTTCTGTATTTTCATTATATCTCTTGATTTTCATGGTAATAGCGCATCTGACGATGTTGTCCTATCGAGAGGAAAGTTCCACAAATTAACAATTACAGGAAAAATATTTATTATAATATGTTGTAATTATTGCGGGTAATCAAACCAATCAAGCGTGTTACACCAACATTATTGTCGATGAGCGGTTCCGTGTACATGATCGAATTCGTCTGTCATACGACTGTCATCGCCGCTGAAAAACGTCAACCAACGACATAGAAAATTTATTGTTGAATCTTTTCCTGTGAACGTTTCACGTGACGATAGGTCTAATCACACTTTGAGTTCACATCATATCATGTGATCATGAAGTAATTAGGGCTGTGCGCCAGCTGCGTTCGCTCGCACCGGTTCACTGGGAGGTCGGTCCACGACATCTTTAAAAAGTTTCATTAAAGGCGAGATATAATTCGTTTCGCCTTGTCGATTGTCGTGTGATAGTCATTCAAAGCATCAAAATCTTGAAGGCAGGGCATCTATCTTTCATGATAAATATACACATTTTGTAGAAGTCAATGGAAATTTTGTAAACTTTGCTAGGAAAATTCTAGTACTGCTAAAGAATTCGAAGCAGGCTTAGAGGCCTCCATTAATTTTACTTTGTCAACACTTTCAAGTGACTCTCAAGACACTTGAACCGCACGCCTACATGACAGTTCCAATGGCTTTAACGTCACTCTCCATACTGGGGCTTGGACAGTGCTGACATAGTCAGACTTTTCTGGAGCGTTGTGGTCTTTTAGTCCGGATGCCCTTCCTGCCGACTTCCAGTGACACTCTCGGGGCTCGACCTCCGGACCGCACGATCGCTAGGCCAAGCACTTGATCACTGTGCCACGGAGACCACCAATGGAATTCTTCAAAACAAGATGAAAACATAAATGATGCAGAAATGCAACAAAATGTGGCACTAAGTCTGCGGCGGACGAGGCGTCGGGTTTTAAATTGACTCTTTTAAAATTATATACAGCAAAGGAAGAGTTTTTGTTCCTTTTTGAAAATTCCTGAACAGATCCGGAAATGGAGAAAGATACGAAGTAGTGTCACCAGCATCTACAAGCTGCTTACTATATTAGTGTATACTATATATGGTGTTTTTCGCTCTAAGCCCCGCGCATGTTCTTAGAAATGTCAATTTTAACCATTCGTTTTTGCTAAATTCACTAGTGTTCTGTATAGCCTCCTCTGTAGACTCGCCGAGCATCAAGATGATAGTCCAACTCATGCCATACATCAGTAAACATGTCGTTCATGATAGCTGCTTCAGAGTTCTTGGAAGTGGAGGCTCGAAGACCTTTTCTCAAAGAAAAAAATGATATCAGTGGTCATTTATGCAGTGCTGAATCAGTTGGTGTGTTGCGACCGATCCAGCGTTGAGGCAGAACCGAACTTCACTTAGCCTCCGTGGCACAGTGGTTAAGTTCTTGGCTTAGCGATCGTGCGGTCCAGAGGTCGAGCCCCGAGAGTGTCATTTGAAGTCGGCAGGAAAGGCATCCGGAGTAAAAGTGCCACAACGCTCCATAAGTCTGACTATGTCAGCACCGTCCAAGCCCTTTAGTAAGGGTTAGTAGTGACGTTAAAGCTTCACTTCTCTGAAATGCAGTGGCGCACCATCCTAACTTTGTTTTTGGTGTTTTAGTTTTACTTCATACATTCTGGGAAAGTCAAGTGTTCGTGGCATAATGATAATTTTATTGGACGATTTTCGCTTGATGCTCTTTGATGGAATTTAGCATTGAAATGAAGACACACAAATCTAAAACCTTCTGCTGTGCTGCAATTGAAATAGGCCACTATTTCATCGTTATTAATGCGATTTAATGGAAAGCTTTCTGTGTTGAAGTATACGGTGGATAAATGGCAGACGATCTCGTTCCGTGACGAGCGCTTGTCATGTTCATAATGAATATTAATGTCTGAAGCAACAATAATTTGAAACTCTGCACGTAAGTTTGAATGCCAGCTGATGTTTGTTTCATCGATGATGGCAGATTAGATGCATCATTTTATTCAATTCGTTGATGGGGGATGGGTGATTGATGGATGGTGATTTTAATATCTCAGATTTCTGCACATTTGGAATCATTTTGTCAACAAAACGGTGACAATCTTGCAGCTTTGATATAAAATGTCTGAGATGGTTTATCGGACAACTTTCAGACACATGGATAGAAAACGGCTCGTTTTCCTAAAAAATACGACAGTTACTTGTTGAGTTCGTTTAATTGCGTTGATCAGACTAAAAACACAGAAGAACAAATCGTGCACAGTTCAAAAGTCAAAGATAGAAACAGAAAGATCAGTGGAGCTCAAAGTGTTGGAATATTATGCGATCTCACAATGTCAAATCGTGTTTCCATAAATCTAGAGGTTTTTCAATGTTAGAAGCCTTCAAAATCTTTCATTTCCAAGCTCCACATTTGACGAAGGTATTTGAAAGTCCATTATTTCATCATAGTTTGAAGGTCTTGAATAAAATGCTGTGCACCACTCATTTTCAGTCTTTGTGCAGGTGACTCAAGCCACCTTGATCGCATGGAGAAGTCTTTTCTTGCAGTTTTGTGCTATTCCAAGTGTGATACTTGTAGATGGTCGCACCATATAATCCATCAAGTTCGTGAGAAGCATCATACTCGTCATCATTTGTACCGATTTGTTTACACATGAGTGGATTTGTTCTGTCCAGAACACGTAGAGATAAAAGTACTTATATTTTGCATTCATGCCATATTTTCAACTTTTCGGACAATTGTCTGATACGCCCATCATAATCCATTCACAAACTTTGTAATTCAAAAGTATTATAATCGCTTATGATAATGTTTCAGGTGATGTTAGTTCAGTGAACTCCCTCGTATGAATGATCAAATCCTCATACAATGAAAATATTTTATATCTTGCTATCATCGATTGATGTAAATTCATCGTAGAGTAATGTAGTGGAAAGCGATCCTGGCTAAGTGTTAAATCATTCAATTATGTATCATTTTAATCACTTCAAAGACATCAATCATCGCTTTTGGTCAAAGTAATTGTCAACTTTGATGTCAAACTATTTAAGTAGAAAGAACAATTCATTTAAAAGAAACTTTCAGCTTAAGTGAAATCTTTTCCAGCACATTAATCTTGAGTGCGACGGCCACTTTTCAAAGTATGAACATTGTACAATGCAACACATTTTCATACAAGTAATTTGACCGCTGACAATTAAACAACTTTCATAAAAAATGGATCATCATTGATGTCGGTCAGTTGTATAATAATTTAATGCAGAAAAACCACAGAATTAGATTGTTTAATCGTATCACTTTGCTAGAAGTGCAAACTGATTCAAACAGATGGCACATGCAAGAACTTAATAAGTGGGCAAAAAGAAATTTTTAATACCTTACAGAGATAGGAAAAATAGTCGTGCGTCGCTTGCGGATTGCTGTGAATTCCTTCAAAATGCTCCGATCGCCACGATTCCTTCAGATTCGAAGAATTCAGATCATTGCGCAAAAGTCTTCTCGATAATGTTGGGCACTCCGATCATTTTAAAAAAAGTTAGCAGGCGCACGAAAAAACGTTCACAAACTTCTCCGTAGATTGTAGAACTTGACATCGTCTGTGTCTCTTTGCTGTGTGATCCGCTTGATAACAGTCATTCAAACTTTGCACAATTTGGCGTGTTTAATGTTGAACTGGCTGCTCATTGTTCCATTGCTATGGTATTTAGTCAGGAGATTGTGCCATTTCATTAACGTTACATGTTCCAATGCTTCCCTTCTAGTCAAACAGAAGAAGAGACGACCTGTCTAATTCTGTGAGAAAAACAGCTGATTTTTAGATAATAATTGATAGACGTTCAATTTGTTTTCATGTCGTATTAAATGTAAATCTTTAAAAGAATTGGTGTGAAGCTACCTTAGCAGAAAGAGACGTGAGTTCATTTAACCAGAAAAAAGCTAAAAATTTAAGATAACTGTCGGCTTACGTGAAACTTCTTTCCATTGCATTAATCTGGACATTGATATAAATATGAGAGCTTTGCGCACAACACACTTTCATTAAAATCGGTTTTTCGATCGTTGATTTCATAAGTGATATTCATAAAAAATACAGTGAATATTATTGACATTATTGATATCTTAATTCAACAACATCAAGCTTTTGATTTGATTTAATTGACCAAGTTTTTCCGGAGACAGTTCATGTTGAAAATCAAAACGATCAGATTTTCTATCCATTTTCTCTTTTTCGTCTGAAAATAAGCAAAGATAATTACAATCATTGCAACTTCAGTTTCCTGGCATTCGTTGGTGAGCTGGAGATCACACCCATTATTGAGGAAAAAGAGAACACGGAAAGAAAATCTGATCATTTCTGATTTTTAGCTTTTAATTGTCAGATGATAACTGATGAACAAATGCTTTGTGCACTTTGCGTTTTTAAAATAGAACATCAATGATAGAGATTCCTTATGACATCACTGCTAGGGATAGAGCAACTTTTAAAACATTCTTTGAATATGTTTGATGGAAACTGTTCACTCTTATGGTTCCATCAACCTCAATTGGCAGAGGAGTTGCCTATTATGTGCGACAGACCTTGGACAATTATATTAAATCAATACTGTTGAACAGGACCAATCTGAGCATTATCGGTCATTAGCCACATACCGATTTTCTCAGTTGCAACTCTGATCCCATGATTGGTACAGTAACAAAGCACCTCGATCTGATTTCCTCCCGTAAGCTGGCATTGTGGATGAATTGTAGTCATCTTTTCTGCTATAATATGGCTTACAAAATAAGAGCATTTTCACAAGGCTGGACGATTCTCGTCAAGATAATTCCGAAAATTAATCATGCGTGAGTTAGATGAGTTGGTTGCTGCGTGAACTTTTTTTTGATGGTGAACTTTATTTATGCCAACTACAGGCAGAAATTCGTCATGAAATTTATGGAAGCAGACGACAAAAATGTTTCATGTTTCGACAGAAAAAAACGCTGAGCATAGAGCAGCTTGTTATGCAGTCCAATAGCTTTTGCGATCATTCTAGAAATCACAGCTAGTTTGTGCCACTCTAGGCTGTTTCGATAAAGCGCTCGAAGGGCAGTGTCTACAACTGGGCATTAATGAGTTTTATGCGACAGGTCTGAGGACAACTTTGTATGCTCAAGCATGCTGACACTGTGCAATATTGCATGATTGGGTCACAATGTTGGCTGCAATCAAGTCCCCATTTTTCTACTGAGCAATGTTCTTATTTTGCTGTGGTTTGTCATAAATTTCTATTGACTTCATACAAGTATCATCATTTTGACTAAATGCGTGCGCATATCCTGTTATTTGCTGTTGTTCGCCCTGTTCTTAGTTTGCCTGATTATGACCGTGATGGTACTTCACAACAACTTTATCATATTGAACGCAGACGGTAGGTTATGTCAGTAAATAGATAGATGCTCGTACATTGGTTAGATATTATCATCAAGACAAGAAATAATTCAATTAAATCAGAAAATAAAACGCATGAACTATTTCTGAATAGAAACTCACTGAATAATAGTCAGAACCGTGTTAGGGAAGGAGATGAAAGTTGTAGTTCATCAAACTATGTGTCTAATGGGTACTTTGTTCTGTAGTAGACGATGCTGAATTTGTGGAAGTTCGTAGAGACAATGAGTATTCCAAAGTGTATTCTCCTAATTAAAGCCGGATCTTAGCGACAATTAAATTATAACAAGCATCAAGTTTTCATCAGTCGCGTGCATTGAGGAGATAACAAAACCATTTCTTCATCATGCTTCCTTCTCAACACTGATTCAATCGACTTTATGTCGGCAGGATGAAAGAGTTCTCGGTGACCAGAAAAGTGACGTACTTTTTATATGGCGTCATGGCTATATTTGTGTGGAAGAACACCTGTGACGATGTTTTTTGTCAATCTTTTACCAAAACGTTCGTTAGCACTCTTGATCCTGCAACTTTGCTGCTGAAAATTTCACAAGTATGTGAAGTATCTCACTTATATGCTTTGTTACTAAGTTGTAGCGAATTGGTGAATGCGGTAGATTATATCCTAATTGCACCGTGTGATTAATTCTTCTAATTCTCTAAAATTTGCAATGAATATGATTGTGAGTGTTCATCATCTGACGATCGATCAATCAATCCTGAACAAGGTGAATCAATGCAGGACCTTTGAGGTTTCCGAATTGACTTCAGCTGACTGCCAGAGGAAGCAGGCAAGTCAGAGCGGAGGTGGAAGCCGGTCGTGATTTTCGGGCCGGACCGACGACCGCCCTAAGTAACTGGCCGTCCGGCATCAGGTCGTCATGTGGTCAATTATAGTTCGACTTCAATACAAGATTGAGGCTGTGTTCTATGCATGCTGCGGACTACATTGCTATGTTCACATGCAATTTACAAACATAACTCACACATTTCACAGTCATCTGCAAGCATAGGTCCATCGGATGCTATGAAAATACAGTTACAATGATTAACAAGAGGCTCAACACATCTGCGTGTGTCCATTTAGATGTATGATGATGCTTTTAAGTACATCAGGAAATCAGAGGAAGGAGCATTCATGACCTGTCTTACCCGCTTTACATATTTCAGTACCATTCCAGACTTGATGCCAGTCTACGAAGTGATCTGCAGTCTCGAGTGACAACGTTATCTATCGGACAATGGTAAAATCCGACCAACACCGACTCCTGTCGGAGCCAATTTTTCTTCAAAGTCATTTCATTAAGATAAAATCTAACCCTCAGCATCACGAAAACCTGTCCGACCACGATTTAACTCGTCCGACTAGACCGATTTAATGAAATGTTTGGTACGTACTGGTCGGATGTGTTAGATCGTGGTCTGACAGGTTTTCGTGACGCTGAGGGCTAGATTTTAGCTTGATGAAATTTATTGTGCGGAAAATTGGCGCAGACTAGAGTTTAATTGCTCGGTCGGGTTTGGTCGGATTCTATGGATTTCTTTAGTATAACGACGCGGCTCCCCCATACTGGGGTCTTGGACGCTGCAGACACAGTCAGACTTTAATTTGAAGTGTTGTAATCTTTTAGTTCGGATACCCTTCCTGACGACTTCCAATGACTAAAATTGATGTTGGAATGCGCATCTGTCAGAGAAGAAGTCGATTGATAATTTGCAGATTAAGCGCAATCATGCAATGAATAATCAAATAATAAACCTACTGCATAGAAATCACAGAAGATTCAGAGGAAATAAAATGAATGAGAATCGGGAAAGCTCTGCTCTTTAGAGGTGCAACAGACAAACCATAAAAGTTGGTCAAGTGAGACGGTGCGAAACTATTTGTTGGAAGCACTTAGCAGAATTTACAATTAGCAATCTAAATACTTGAAGTATGCGTTACATAAAATGCTGCAAGATAATTAACACCATTTGTGTGCGTAAAATTAAATCTAGCAATGTATTGCTGTAGAAGGCGCATTTTAGGAGATTACCGGCAAAACAGCAGCGCAACAAACATTAAAGCAACATTCGCTTGTCTTTTTCTAGTTCTTGTTTTTACTTTATATGAGAACATGACCTGATCTTTGTTGCTTGACTTTGATAACAACAAAAAGCGCTGTTATAAGATCGACCACTGAAGTCGCTGGACGCCGAAGATCTGTCGTTTACCACTTTGACTTTATTCCATCGACGACCGTAAACTTTGGGAAGTTTTTGTTGCGCTTTTTTTGTGGAAAATCATCATGATCTCCCGTCGCCTGGCCAATTACGGCACATGGATTATTCTTTAAAGCTGATCTGTTTGACTTTAGAGCTAGCAGCTCTGTACTTGCATACATCCTGTAGAAATTGGTAGAATGAAATTTATATATACATGTACGTTGTTCATCTGCAATTGCAGTCGTTGGAATGAAACGTCGAACTTGTATCATGAACACGATTGAAATACCTTCACGGAAATTTAAGTGTAATGACAATGCTGAAGATCGTATTGGTTCTATTTTTCGCGTAGCATAAATAGTACATTTCACGCATTTCACCATTTTTGATCTTGAGTCTGGTTACCCGACTTCCCCAGAAAATCTGCAGCTACTTTGAATGAGTGTTTTTTTCTTTAAATAAATCTTTAATTTTCATTTAGAGCCATTAACCACTGACATAATTTTTTTATTCTGGAATCGATGCATGATCAATCAATGTCTAGTTGGATCTTAAGAAGCCGACTTGAATTCTAAATGGCGATGCGATGACCGATGAGGAGGAATATAATCGAGCGGTTATAGAACGCGCTAAGTGAAATGTGAGAATAAGCGATGTGTGGTGTCAGCTGATCGGCAGACCCTCGGCAAAGCATCGAAATATTCCTGGTTTGGTTGAAAGTTTGAAAGAAGAACTCCATTAATAAAAGATCAAAATAGACACACTCCCTCAGCATTTCCACGTTTTGAGATCGGATCATATTACATTGATATTAAGTCATAATTTCATTCTGCATTGCTACACCATGATCTATGTAGAAAATATGGCCAAAAGATGACAAGGGGCTTGAATAAGCTTTTGATTAGGCATTAGAATGCCACAATAAATGACGAATGACCAAGTTTTACCAGGATATTCAAGTGCTACCTGACTGTTCATATTAAAGTTAATTAAATAGTGTTTTATTGCATGCCCTCCGATCTGCGAGCACGAAGATGTCTATACTCTATTGATAAGATATTCTTGCAGTGTTTTTTGCTGTATATTTTTCCTGTGGATAGTGGATAGTGAAAATCTTATCCGAGATTATCTTACACATTGCAGTTAAGTCGATACATCAGTATCATAGAGTCAGATTGCATTATATTCATGTATGTATTGTTTATAGCTGAAATCAGTCGATGAGAATTTCAGCGTGTACAACTTCTGACACGCTTGGCATCAGCCGAAATATGATATGATTATGTAGCGTGTGACCTGCATGTGGTTTCTCTATTGTCATTATGAAGAGTATTATGGTCATCATATTTTGAACTCTTTTTTGTCATTTAAGCTGCTCCGCTCCGCATAGGACAGCGCATGTGATTAGATAATTTGTACAAGAATGTCGACTGGAGAGACTCACCTCATCACTCTTCCGTTAGATACTTTCTGTTATTTTGTTTCTTTTCTGCGTCACTGTTATTCCTTTCCACTCTTGGTTATCAATGATCCTCTACACGATCAAAATAGGTCTATCTTTGATGTTTGCTTCATACTGGAGAGTAGGTCGCTGAAATCATGCGATGACTTTTGTCACCAATTGCACCATCTGTGGTGCGACCTCGCATCTCTCACGGACTTCGTTCAACTAATTTGCCGATTGAGGACATTTTTCACATACGTAGTGCGAATATACTTGCTATTCATGTAGTTTGTTTATCTCCTGGTATATTTTGAATCTTCTTTTTTTGCACGTGATGACGATTGGACTTACCATTAGAAATGTAAATATGCTTCCTCTGAATGTGCATGGAAATTTCTCAATAAGCATAAAATAATTCATCTTACATGGAATATGTATGTCAACCCCTCCCCGTTAATGGTCTTGAACTAATTGAAGTAGAGACGCATTATGTTACATTGTACATTTGTGAAACCTATTGCAGAGTATTAGTCTTTATCACGACATGTACAGTGTTCACTTCTTCAGTTGCTTCTGTTTTAGACGACTATTCTTGTCAAGATGACCATGATAAGCTTTTCGCTCTATTAGTCAAGCTGCTGACTTCTATATTTGATAAAAAGATTTTCATGCCGTTATGACCTCTTAAATGTAGATCTAAAAATTTGTTATTGTCGAATTTCCTTCATCACAGCGCGCGAAGTACGTATTGCGTTAATTGCTTAACAAGATTGAGTTCGCTCAGGATCGCATTTTGGAATACGCTCTGTCACTCTGGTCTGAAGATGCCTTTCACAAAGATCCTATCCCAACTGCTGATCAGCATTCTTTGATCTGTAAATTTGCCTGCCCCTGTGGAGGAGGGTATATTGAGAGAACGGAAAGACATATTCAGACCAGAATGCTTATTGCGCAGTAGCTGTTTTTATCGAATGTTAACTAGATTTGTTTTGTATTTCTTGAAACCATAATCACATCAACGATGCATTGATTTTGGTTCACGTTGGCATGTTTCAGACCAATTTCTTTGTCTTAATTACTTCGCATGTTAACCACGACAGAGATGCGACGTGGCCATGATCATTAAACATATCGTCGAGAAAGGATGAATATTTTATTCAGAATTATATGCAAATGGGCGCCAGAAAAGCGAATGTTTGATTTATCCACATTGCTGTATTCATCGGATCGAATCTGGTAATCCGAGTAATTCCTGTATCAAGCAGAATCCGTGGCTGAGCGCTGATCTGTCGAGTTCAGATGTGACTACGAGTGAATTAAGAGTGAATGGAATAAGGTCCCTGACCAGCTGACCATATGATAGCACGTTTCAAGTTAGCGAGTAATACGCCTTGGTCATTATCGAACTTTCACTGTACTACTGGCATAAGATTGCCAACAGGCAGAGATTGCAAATACCCGGGGTTTTTGCAAGCACCCGGATGCCGGATCCTATTATCAAAAGTGATTAAATTGCATGTAATTCACTTCCACTATCATGAAACATTGAATAGTCTGGTTTCTGAGATTAAGTTAAAATTATGCGTTTCATAAAAGCATGCTAATGAAGTGACTTTGAAATCCTAGGATTTTGCTATCGCCAACTTCAGTTAATTGTCATTCTGGTTATCAGTTGTTATAATCTTTTTTTACAAATTATCATTACTAAATATCAATAGTTTATTATAAGCATCTAAAATATCGGTATTACAGTTGAGACCGAGCTTAGAGAAATGTGTACTCTTTCTTAGTACATGATAACTGCAGCTGAATTTCTGAATTAATTTAGTTGTGGCCTATATTTACCATGATTGTCAATCAAAAAACAATTTCAATAACAATAAACAAGTGTATTTAATTAAAATAGAGAAAAGACAGCAAACCTGCTTTTATTTGTGTTTATTTAACTAATATGCACATATCCAACTATTAGACTTCTTAACAATTACAGCTATTGTTCATTGCAAGTATAAGGTAGTCGGATCAATACCGTATGTCTGGAGAAGCACAATGGATATTTCTCAATGTTATTAACTTTGGAGCTCACGGATTTCCATTCATTCCTTGGTGTGGAATAGTAAAGCGGGTGCAGTGGCTACAAGTCTACAACGGTAACATGACAATTAGAATGAACGAAGCATGAAAAAGTATTTCGTTTTTGCATGAAAAAGCTACATCTTTTTGCACATTTATAAATGGTCATTCAATACCGAGCTGCAGACATTCCTGGATAAAACATTGCTATGAAGATTTATATTTGCATTCTTGGCTGCCACTCCTAACACTAAGTGAGTAACGAGAAAAGCGAGTTTGAGGTTCTATAACTTTTATAACTTCTATCGTTAAATAGGATTTTCCACAGCATTAATGACCATCAACATCTTATCATAAACGCTCTTCGCTGGATCCGGGCGGATCTCATCCCGGATCCCGGATATTTACAAACGGATCCGCCGGATCTTGACCCGATGCAATCCCTGCCAACAGGTCATGATATACTGTGTATATTTCATTCGATTATTCAAGGTTTGAACATCTTGTTTGTGCTCTTCTGGATCTCAGTCTTCCGGGCCCTCAGCCAAGTTGATATAAGACAGGTGCAGATCGAGAATTTTGGTGCGGCTCCGTACCTGTCTGTCGACATAGATGCGCAACTAAGCATAAGAAGGATGAAGCCGTTGAGTTCTTAGTTCATGCTATCTGACGGATTGTGGCAGCAGGCGTTCCTTCATATCACCCTCTTCTCTGCCATGTGAACATTCGGCTTGACTTGTTCAACTGCAGGTTTGAATATCACAAAACATGTCATTCATTCTAATATTTGATAAATGTTTATGCTGTCGACAGTTAAGTACCTGCTTTTCTACATCAAATATTTGCTGTCATAAAGTAGCATGACCGAAAAGAATGTATTCATAATAGAAAGTTAATGAGAGAAAGGTTATTGTACAGATGATAAAAAGTGAGATAGCAGTCATTATGTTCTAGTTGAAGCCTGGTCAGGCATTTGTTTCGATATAATTCGAGAGAAAACCCTTGACTTGCTGTGGTTTTCGATTCAAAGATCACGAAACACTTCTACTGATAGAGGCGGTGTTGTTAGACGAATTCAACCCATTCAAGAGCTTTTATAATTCAGTAGAAGAAACTCGAAATGTAGTCAAAGGTCCTCTCTATTCGTTATTTTCGTACACAATGTTGAAGCAGTCTACATATTTTAATTGGCTGATAATTGTTGTGTAATGAGATCAATAATGGATAAGACAATTGATTATTCTCTTTAGATATCAGCATGTCACGTATTACTGAAGGTGACTACAAGTTGACCGATTAAAAACATTTCAGAATTCATTCATTACTGATGTGATGATAATTGCTAGCAAACATGATTATGGCTGACGTCACTGCGTTGGCACACAGCTGCGGGTATGATGTGAATGACGATATGGTACTTCCTACTCCGTCATGAAGATGATTTTGCCATGATGCTTGAATTTCATTGTTATTGGTTTTATAAAACCATTTGTATAATGTTTGCGTGTTATTTGTACTTAACATGAGAGGATTTTGATGCAGTATATCAAATGATGTGGTGTTCAGTCAATCATCTTTGTTTGTGAGGTTTTATTTGATTCTTTGAGAAGTAAGACTTTCTACTACAAATTTGTTGCCCCCTCCTAAAGTATCGCTCCGAATCACATGAAATGTGCTGCACTTGATATGTAGGTTGTCAACTTTCGAACTGCTCTAACTCATTCGCACTGTGAATAGCAATTCGAAATCAGCAATTTTGACAGAGTTTTGAGCATTTACCGAATTTTGGTTGTGAATCCAAGATATATTCATCTGTGAAATCGCATTCTATGGTTCTAAGAGACAGTCTCAAATGTGATTAAAAGGAAGAAGGACGACTAACAGATACCCGAAGATTTGAAACATTTTTGACTTCTTAAGCTGTCATTGCTGCTAGCTTTACTTACTAAGCAGTCTTATATAAGATTTTGCATTCCAATTATCTGTTCAATGTATGGATGGGGTTAATGTTGATCATTATTGAGAGAGCGCGATGATGAGAAACAGAGATCTGAGTTGTAAGACTTGTATCTCAAATCGTGGACAGCAAAGTTTACTGTCCTCATCTTCACTATATGCTCTGCATTTGTCAAGAACACAAGTAATGTAATTTTAATCGTAGATTGTTCTGTGACATTTAACGGACTCTCTTTAACCGTAGTTCTACTGAGGGCGGCGGTTTGGACCGCCTTCTCAATTATTTTGATGCCAATTGATAAATATGATTACGTATACGCTACCTCTCCCTTACATTTGTTTTGACGATGTTTTTGATCTGTAGGATGCTTCACTTTGTTCGTTGTATCTACGTTGACAAGATGACACACACTTGCAAACACAATAGTGCAGAAATGATCAGCTGACTTGCTCACGCACTGTCATCTTAGATTCTTACTCCACCGTGATAAATCTGTGACAGCAACGGATGCAAACTTTGTTGTGATCGATAAGACTACAGACCTGGTTATAGCAGTCTGCATTTACACATGGATTCGGGAGTAAGACAACCACGGCGGTGAAATTACAGGCACAGGCTGCGCCTTTTGCTACAGATGAAGCGATGCGCAACACGAAGTCTTCCACACAGGTGGCCCATATTCGCTTCCAAAGTGTGCTCGATATCACTGCCTCGAATGTCTGCAACATATTCAAAATGACGAACCCACCAAGTTGGTGCGATAATTGTCAATGTTCGTACCGGTTGCACATGATCGTCAATGTTCGTACCGGTTGCACATGATCGTCAATGTTCGTACCGGTTGCACATGATCATCAATGTTCGTACCGGTTGCACATGATCATTCAATGTTCGTACCGGTTGCACATGATCGTCAATGTTCGTGCCGGTTGCACATGATCGTCAATGTTCGTACCGGTTGCACATGATCGTCAATGTTCGTACCGGTTGCACATGATCGTCAATGTTCGTACCGGTTGCACATGATCGTCAATGTTCGTACCGGTTGCACATGATCGTCAATGTTCGTGCCGGTTGCACATGATCGTCAATGTTCGTGCCGGTTGCACATGATCGTCAATGTTCGTACCGGTTGCACATGATCGTCAATGTTCGTACCGGTTGCACATGATCGTCAATGTTCGTACCGGTTGCACATGATCATTCAATGTTCGTACCGGTTGCACATGATCGTCAATGTTCGTACCGGTTGCACATGATCGTCAATGTTCGTGCCGGTTGCACATGATCGTCAATGTTCGTGCCGGTTGCACATGATCGTCAATGTTCGTACCGGTTGCACATGATCGTCAATGTTCGTACCGGTTGCACATGATCGTCAATGTTCGTACCGGTTGCACATGATCGTCAATGTTCGTACCGGTTGCACATGATCGTCAATGTTCGTACCGGTTGCACATGATCGTCAATGTTCGTGCCGGTTGCACATGATCGTCAATGTTCGTACCGGTTGCACATGATCGTCAATGTTCGTGCCGGTTGCACATGATCGTCAATGTTCGTGCCGGTTGCACATGATCGTCAATGTTCGTACCGGTTGCACATGATCATTCAATGTTCGTACCGGTTGCACATGATCGTCAATGTTCGTACCGGTTGCACATGATCGTCAATGTTCGTACCGGTTGCACATGATCGTCAATGTTCGTGCCGGTTGCACATGATCGTCAATGTTCGTACCGGTTGCACATGATCGTCAATGTTCGTACCGGTTGCACATGATCATCCAATTAGCCACAGAAATTTGTCGAGATTACGTGACAGAAAGATTACAAGCTACTGGAATCCACAGTGAAGAAGTTTGTGGGAATATCGAGGCTCCAACGAATCTTCTAGAGCTTTCAGGATAAGAGGCAGATGCGAAACATGTAAGGAGAGCGGCAAAAATACACGAAATTCAAATAAAGGCTCCAAAGTAGGTGAACAGTGTGGAAAGTTGTGTGTGCTTCATATGCGTCACATAAAGTGGTCTGAATAGTTTGATTGCATGTATTGAAAAGTTAATAATACATTCTTCCCATTTTTTACTTGAATACAAATCCAAATCACTTTTGTTGGAATTTAGCGTCTTTTTTCAAGGGTGGTTAAAATCGCCACCTTCAGTAGAACTGTGCACATAAAATCACTCAATAGAACTAGGGTTAATCACAATTTCAATCACTGGTTATGTGATTCTGATCAAAGAGTTAGTGAAACTTGTAGCCGAACTGTTAAATTAGTGCTAACATGTATGTTTCAACAAGATATGCATATATTTTTCAAATGATGATTCGATCATTAGATCTGTTAGAAATCCCATATTATTGAATCCATGTAATGAATGCTACTGATTACTGTCGGTCGCATATAAGCAGGGCCGCCGCATATACTGCTAAGCAGGGTCGGTCGCATGTACTGCTAAGCAGGGTCGGCCGCATATACTGCTAAGCAGGGTCGGCCGCATATACTGCTAAGCAGGGTCGGCCGCATATACTGCTAAGCAGGGTCGGTCGCATGTACTGCTAAGCAGGGTCGGCCGCATATACTGCTAAGCAGGGTCGGTCGCATGTACTGCTAAGCAGGGTCGGTCGCATGTACTGCTAAGCAGGGTCGGCCGCATATACTGCTAAGCAGGGTCGGTCGCATATACTGCTAAGCAGGGTCGGTCGCATGTACTGCTAAGCAGGGTCAGCTGCATGTACTGCTAGTTGGTGTCGGTCGCATGTACTGCTAAGCAGGGTCAGCTGCATGTACTGCTAGTTGGTGTCGGTCGCATGTACTGCTCAGCAGGGTCAGCTGCATGTACTGCTAGTTGGTGTCGGTCGCATGTACTGCTCAGCAGGGTCGGTCGCATGTACTGCTAGTTGGTGTCGGTCGCATGTACTGCTCAGCAGGGTCGGTCGCATGTACTGCTAGTTGGTGTCGGTCGCATATACTGCTCAGCAGGGTCGGCCGCATATACTGCTAATTAGTGTCGGTCGCATGTACTGCTAAGTGAGGTCCTGCAATGCAACATGTCCAACACAGAGAGGAGCACTGCAATGGGAAATTGTACTGTTGCTTCTGGTTTCCATCAATTCACCTGGGACGAATTGGACTCCATTCTCTTCTCTATGATATCAAACTCATCAGTAAAAACCGTTCTCGACCGTCCCGACTACCGATCGGTTAATGTAATGGAAACCAGCCTCCTAGGGACCTGAAAAACAAGGTCACCTTCCGTCTTTGCATCACCATTTATCAGTGCATTTTTGAATTACTAGGAAATTTTACCTACAGATTTGCCCTCTGCAGATTCTGTGTTCTCACGATGCTGCACTTTTGTAATTCGTTTTAGTCCGCAATTTTGATTGTTACCATGATAGAATTAGTGCTTTGAAGACATAGTGGAAGACGGCGGTACAAACTATACATCATTTAAAGTTCAGTGCGGCAACACAATCATCTAATACTCAGTTATGTTTGGAAAGAACATTGCGCTTTGTGAATCTCTAGAGATGAATGGTACATTGAAACATAAATGTGTCACAAGTTTCTAGAATGGAGAATGCAGTCATTGCTGGCATTGTTATCTCAGTAATAACAGCTCTGATGAAAAATGTAGGCAAATGCTTTCCTTCTCTGCGTTTAATTCTAAATGTTAGTTCCAATTTTGTCAAACTGAGATTCACATTCAAAACTCTGGCTACATTTTTCTGTCGGAAAATCTCATCAAGGTTGCTTCCCGTCAGGACCTGAAACATAGGGAGGGCAAGAACTGTAACACCGGCTGTCACGACATTAGGGCTCCTACCGGCTCGGCCCATGAGCATGAGCTGAGGACCGATCCGATAACTTCATGCGTGATCCGATAGCCGAAGGGTCATGATCCGGTAAATGAGCCGGTGTGAGCCGGTAATGAAATTAATGCCTACGACTGCTTAATTATCATAATTAAGTGCTTTGACTCAATATATTTATACTTTGCAGCTAAAATTTGCCATGTATCAATCTTCCACTTAAATAGAAATACTTCATTGTAATATTTTATGTCATTCAGCAAAACTAGCAATCATTAAAGAAGACTGATTTTTAGTTGCAATCTTGAACCTACAGTAAAAATGAGTAATCCGTTTTAGATGGAAGGTATCTATACGAATATTCGCTACGGGTACGCATAACGCATTTCCATCATCAGAATCCATACAGAGTACGCTGTCAAAGTCAAAATGTTAGTGAACTTGTTAGAAATAGGGTTAAACTATTAATGAAAAATGAATGCTTCATTTAAAGTGAATATTTGAAAGTTTTTGTAGCTTTGTGTGTGGGCTTAGGTTCAAAATGAACACATACTAAACCTACATTCAATTTAATACGTGAAAAACGCAGCAAACGAGTGAAAACCGTTTAAATTCTTTCTATTTTATCCCCACATTCTCTTTGACGACCGAAAGGTTTTGAGAAATATACACAATTAAGTAATTTAGCTAACTTGCGCAGGAGGCCTAATTAGTGTCCCCAGTCTAAAGAAATGTTCTAATTCTTTAGTAAGTAGGATTTCAGATACAGTACATAATCTGATAGTGTAAGGTAATTCGTTCGCCTGACCTACTATTATGGCAGATCTGACGTTCTGAATGATACAGTGATAAGTCCTTCTCCCTCTAGTTGTCCATGGTTTAGTGAACAGTCATCGAAAGTGTATCCCTCAAACAATCATCAACAACGAACTTGCACTGCTCTCATTAATATCACACAAACATATAAAACATCACATAAAAACAGAAGTCGAAACAAGAAATTAAGAAACAGTCAGCTGTATGTAAGTTGTTCATTGAAGAGGGAGGACCAACAGCAAGAGGATGACAGGAAGCGGTAGATATTGCATGGAAGTGTCAGTGACTACCCGCTGCCTACACTTGCATTTCTGTACTTCCGGTGTTGCAGTTCTTGATCTCTCTGTATTTCATTTTCGATCGGACTATGTGTACGGCCGTTATACGAACGAGTTTAATGTCATGGCAAAGTTGCACTCACTTCATGCACGATCTTCTCTCATACAAGATGACCCGCTGTCCTGTCTTGTTCATACACTTATACCAATGTCTTCATCAGCCATCCTTAATCATTTCTCTTGGAAGACGACAAAGCAATCAACAGTAATCAGTAGGACACTCAGACCTACGCAAGCTGAGGCCTGTGTATATCTTGCGGCTCTCAGTTTCCTAGCAGTGAATTAGGGTTAAAAATCCGTAATTCTTATCGGAAAATGAAACGTTTAATTCCAAGCGGAAACTGACACCTGTGGAAAATGTACATCGTGCATTTCATGACACCGATCTGGCCGACTCATTGAGAGTGCGAACTTGTCTCCAACGCGAACTTTGGTTCAATATTTTCTTCAGGAATCAAGAAGTGTCGGTGACTAAACTGTTAAGTTTTTTCAGTATTTGTGTAGAAGCTGAATTTAGAACTAGTTATGTGATGATGAGGCTATTAAAAGTATTTCGGTATAATGAACTGTAGAGTCATCAATAATATAATATAAGTGCAATATTAGGAAGCAGCATTCTCCGTGAGTGAAAGTATGCTGTGAAAATCAATGATAAACAGGTCCTAGTGAACGAACACACACTTGTCGGGAGCAAATGGACAATTAGGGCCTTTTGCTACCAAAATGTGATTTGGTATATCATCGAAGAAGGCGACAAGTGCAGGCTGACACTGAGAAAACTGCGTCAATATTAGGTCATCCTTTTGCACTTCATAGCACAGCATTTTGCATCACCAAGCAATGCAGACAGACCATGTCAAATTAGGAAACCACCCTGGGTAATGCTATTTACTTCTTCATCACATAGCGTTTCTTAATCATTCGAAGGACGCTCCATAGATCTGATGAAGATGATTGAAAACACAAACTTTCGTCACGAGCGCTTTCAGTCAGCACTGCAGGCCGTTATCAAGCGAATGAGCTCTGTATTTACGTATCTCAATCAACATTCATCACATGTACGATGCAACGATCTACATATTCATGTAACACGTTGTTCATCTGCCCCGACGGATATCCTTAAGCAGCAAGCAAGATTAATGTTGATCGCGACAACTGTAGGGCTCATTCGCTTGATAACAGCCTGCGTTGCTGTCTGGAAGCGCTCGTGACGAAAATCTGTGTTCTCAATTATCTTCATCAGATCTATAAAACGTCCTTCGAATGATAAAAGAAATGGTCAATCGTTCTGATTTATTATCACGATCACAGGTTTTATTCTAGAATGTTTGTCCATCGAAACACCTTTTCTACATCCACTCTCTGAGAATACTTCACTCCCGTTTATTCCATATCGTCTGTGAGCGAAATGAAGAAATACAGACCACGTACTTCATGTAATTCCGCATCAGATGAATTCAAAGTGCTTGTCCAGAGGGAATACATCTTTATATATTAAGTTACTTCAGCTAATCAACACATTTCAATTGATCAAGTCATTGCATTTACATTTTAAAGTGACTCAGCAGCTATGGGCACCCATCTTCCTAAAATCATTCAGATAATGCAGCAATAATCGATTCAGATGTTTTACATGTACTATATTTCCTGTAATAAACGCCTCACTTCTGATATCAAGAAAATGAGGAAATACTGACAGTGTATAGCACATGCACGGTAATTCAGCGAAAACAAATAAACGCCGCACTTCAAAGTAGGTGATTGTAAATGAACGCCGTCCTCAAATAAACGCCTCACTTAAAAGTAAGTGATTGTAAATAAACGCCGTTCTCTAATAAACGCCGCACTTCAAAGTAGGTGATTGTAAATAAACGCCGTCCTCAAATAAACGCCGCACTTCACAGTAGGTGATTGTAAATAAATGCCGTCCTCTAATAAACGCCGCACTTCAAAGTAAGTGATTGTAAATATACGCCGTCCTCAAATAAACGCCGCACTTCAAAGTAGGTGATTGTAAATAAACGCCTCACTTAAAAGTAAGTGATTGTAAATAAACGCCGTTCTCTAATAAACGCCGCACTTCAAAGTAGGTGATTGTAAATAAACGCCGTCCTCAAATAAACGCCGCACTTCAAAGTAGGTGATTGTAAATAAATGCCGTCCTCTAATAAACGCCGCACTTCAAAGTAGGTGATTGTAAATAAACGCCTCACTTAAAAGTAAGTGATTGTAAATAAACGCCGTTCTCTAATAAACGCCGCACTTCAAAGTAGGTGATTGTAAATAAATGCCGTCCTCAAATAAACGCCGCACTTCAAAGTAAGTGATTGTAAATAAACGCCGTCCTCTAATAAACGCCGCACTTCAAAGTAGGTGATTGTAAATGTACGCCGTCCTCAAATAAACGCCGCACTTCAAAGTAGGTGATTGTAAATAAACGCCGTCCTCAAATAAACGCCGCACTTCAAAGTAGGTGATTGTAAATAAACGCCGTCCTCAAATAAACGCCTCACTTAAAAGTAAGTGATTGTAAATAAACGCCGTTCTCTAATAAACGCCGCACTTCAAAGTAGGTGATTGTAAATAAGCGCTGCACTTTAAAGTAAGTGATTGTAAATAAACGCCGTCCTCAAATAAACGCCGCACTTCAAAGTAACTGATTGTAAATAAACGCCGTCCTCAAATAAACGCCGCACTTCAAAGTAAGTAATTGTAAATAAACGCCGTCCTCTAATAAACGCCGCACTTCAAAGTAAGTGATTGTAAATATACGCCGTCCTCAAATAAACGCCGCACTTCAAAGTAAGTAATTGTAAATAAACGCCGTCCTCTAATAAACGCCGCACTTCAAAGTAAGTGATTGTAAATATACGCCGTCCTCAAATAAACGCCGCACTTCAAAGTAGGTGATTGTAAATAAACGCCTCACTTAAAAGTAAGTGATTGTAAATAAACGCCGTTCTCTAATAAACGCCGCACTTCAAAGTAGGTGATTGTAAATAAATGCCGTCCTCAAATAAACGCCGCACTTCAAAGTAGGTGATTGTAAATAAATGCCGTCCTCTAATAAACGCCGCACTTCAAAGTAGGTGATTGTAAATAAACGGCTCACTTAAAAGTAAGTGATTGTAAATAAACGCCGTCCTCTAATAAACGCCGCACTTCAAAGTAAGTGATTGTAAATAAACGCCGCGGTGCTTATTAGAGGAAATGCGGTCTGTATCACTGAATATGCTCCTGAATCATGATTATTGTGAACATTCAGAAAGCACTGCTTCTAATTTTGCACTAAATCTGACAGGAAAAATGATTTCAATAATTTTATTATTTTCAGGAAAAGTCTGATCTCCTGGAGAAGGATCGGACTGACTTCAGTCGATATTCAGTCCTCCCTCACATCGGAAATGTGTCGAACTCTCAAGGGACAAGAACCACACGAACCAGCAATTACCTTCAGCCGACAATCGACAACCTCTACGCATTGCTACCCCGTGACTTTCATGATCTGCCATCGAAAGCTATTGATCTAACACCTGAGGAGGATGAAATTCTTGCTGCTGAAGTTGCCAAGGAAATGAGCATTGAAGAACTTCAGAGCTTGAAAGATGCTTACACTCAAATGGCGAATACGGATATCAATTTGGACGGACTGACTGACTTCACAAACGTGCAGCGCGCACTGTCGAAAAATAAGGCAAGCAAAATGAATGGATTTTCAACTTGTCTGGTTCATGATAAGCTGTAGAAAGATTAAGTTATGAGATATAACTGCTAGACTAATGATGACCTTTCAACCATAATCAAAATATTCAACTGTTCTTCATATTCTGCAGTAGGACTTCATCATGCCAATCAAACTTGTTTTGAAATGAAATGAGGTCTTTCAAAAATGATTCTTCTTTACTTAGTTTATAGATAACTAAAGCCACTAAATTCATTTTGATATAATTAAAATGTGATAAGAAAATGTGAGTTCCGACTCCTACCACGTTTTATCACTATTCGTCGTCTTCATCGTGGTCGTCTTCTTTCGATTGTTCTCTCCAACACTTCAAGATCTTGTCTTCAACACGTAGTACATGACCAATCCATTGGTGTTGTCGATAGATTGAAGAGCTAGAAGACCAGATAGATCTCGGTAGTCGCATTGTAGTAGGCATACGGTGCACATCATTCTGTGAAAGTCTCATTTTCGCCACGTTCCCTGCAGAAACTCGTGCTGGCTGCCGGACTATGATGTGTACATCATTCTATGAAAGTCTCATTGTCGACCTCGTTCCCTGCAGAAACTCGTGCTGGCTGCCGGACTATGAGGTGCACATCATTCTGTGAAAGTCTCATTTTCGCCACGTTCCCTGCAGAAACTCGTGCTGGCTGCTGCCGGACTATGAGGTGCACATCATTCTGTGAAAGTCTCATTTTCGCCACGTTCCCTGCAGAAACTCGTGCTGGCTGCCGGACTATGATGTGTACATCATTCTATGAAAGTCTCATTGTCGACCTCGTTCCCTGCAGAAACTCGTGCTGGCTGCCGGACTATGAGGTGCACATCATTCTGTGAAAGTCTCATTTTCGCCACGTTCCCTGCAGAAACTCGTGCTGGCTGCCGGACTACGAGGTGTACATCATTCTATGAAAGTCTCATTGTCGACCTCGTTCCCTGCAGAAACTCGTGCTGGCTGCTGCCGGACTATGAGGTGTACATCATTCTGTGAAAGTCTCATTTTCGGCCTCGTTCCCTGCAGAAACTCGTGCTGGTTGCCGGACTATGAGGTGTACATCATTCTGTGAAAGTCTCACTTTCGGCCTCGTTCCCTGCAGAAACTCGTTCTGGCTGCCGGACTATGAGGTGTACATCATTCTGTGAAAGTCTCATTGTCGGCCTCGTTCCCTGCAGAAACTCGTGCTGCCCACCAGACTATGAGGTGTACATGATTCTGTGAAAGTCTCATTGTCGGCCTCGTTCCCTGCAGAAACTCGTGCTGGCTGCCGGACTATGAGGTGTACTTCATTCTGTGAAAGTCTCATTGTCGGCCTCGTTCCCTGCAGAAACTCGTGCTGCCCACCAGACTATGAGGTGTACATGATTCTGTGAAAGTCTCATTGTCGGCCTCGTTCCCTGCAGAAACTCGTGCTGGCTGCCGGACTATGAGGTGTACTTCATTCTGTGAAAGTCTCATTGTCGGCCTCGTTCCCTGCAGAAACTCGTGCTGGCTGCCGGACTATGAGGTGCACATCATTCTGTGAAAGTCTCATTTTCGGCCTCGTTCCCTGCAGAAACTCGTGCTGGCTGACGAACTGTGAGGTCTCATAATCGGCCTGTTTCCCTGCAGAAACTCGTGCTGGCTGCCGGACTATGAGGTGTACATCATTCTGTGAAAGTCTCATACTCGGCCTGTTTCCCTGCAGAAACTCGTGCTGGCTGCCGGACTATGAGGTCTCATACTCGGCCTGTTTCCATGCAGAAAATTGTGCTGGCTGACGAACTGTGAGGTCTCATACTCGGCCTGTTTCCATGCAGAAAATCGTGCTGGCTGACGAACTGTGAGGTCTCTTACTCGGCCTCGTTCCCTGCAGAAAATCGTGCTGGCTGCCGGACTATTGACCGCGCAGAATGGTTCAAGAGATTCAATTCTGACAAATATTCTCATTCTAATTATTTATGAATAAAGTTTTGTCCGTATTGTGCAGCCTGATGAAGTTGTTTGTAAATCACATCAGGAATAGCATTCTCTAAATGTCATATTTTCCAATTTGTTTAGTATACAGCGAAGCAGTGAAATTTGTAGGATCCGTTAGACCCTTGCGACTTAAGTCTGCATCAACTCGTTAGGTGATACTGACAGCTTACAGTGTGTATTTTGAATTTGCTGATGTATTTGAAGTATTTGTGTAACGTTAACCAACGGAAGCTGAAGTTGGCTTCTATCACAAGCCAAGTAACCTGAAGAAAAGCGACTGTGTCCAAACACTCTCATTACTTGAAACAATGTTCTTGCATGATGTTGATTAAGGATTAATTTTGCCACCTGTTAAATATGTCACTTAAGCTATCAGTGCGCAAGTTGCTGCAGTTTAAGTCAAATATTTCTTGTATAAGCAAATGCAATCGTATCAATGATATCATGAACTTTGTGAAAGTGATATTTTAATTGTGTTTACACAATTATCATTAAATTCAGAGTTGAAGTATCCAAGCGACAGAAAGCTTTGAATGACGCAACACTTTGATCAACATGCAATAAAAGTTGTCTGTAATGATAGTGTAACAATGGTGGTGATGAAACAGCGGCAATTTCGAGTGGTTTGTGGTAGCCGCTTGGCGGTAGCTTGTCAACTACAATGAAATTCAATACAATATGTGCAGTAGCTTGATCGACTTTTTCATTTGCTTAGTTTAGAACAGAATTTTAAAGTGTGATTTTTGAAGTCTCAAAGTAATTCAGACTGGCGATACATTTGGGAAGATTACATGACTCTTCATCGCTAGCAGAAGTCTCCTCGTTTATTGTCGGTTGGTCCCCAGGTTTGAGGGTGCGACATTTGGGCTACGTCGCTTCTCATTCGCATGAAGGCGCCTCTTCCACACCGCCCGGTCTTGCACAATTGGTCTGGCATCCAAATTGCTGAGGCCCAGCATCCTCCGTAGATCGCACAGCTTCCATCGCTCATAAAGCTTGACCACCCAACATATGAAGTTCTCGTTCTTGGTAAGGCATGTGAGATCTTCTGCTTGTCTCCGAAGCATACAACAGTGCGCTTCTTATACATACCTTGTAAACACGACCCCTGCGTCTGAGAGAAATCCTTTTATTTGTCAGGAATGGCAACAGATCATAGAAATTCTTCCAAGTACTTCTTAAGTCAGTTACTGCCCCCTACAACCTCATAGGTCGCTGTCAATTGTCATCTGAGGGACCTGCGGCTGTGATGTGGGGAGTTCTCTTTGCACCGACGGTACTCAAAATACGGATCAGTGCGTAGAACTGACAGATCAGTGCGTCAACGGTGCTTCCATTTTCCACAGTAAATCGAGTTCCCTCCCACGTCCTTCCTGCAGACACCACAAAGAAACTTCCCATCATCTCTCAATAATTCCTGACCACTCCGGCTGATAAGAACCTTAGTGTTATCGATGTTGACTGCCATACCTTTCTCCTGCATGTTTGACCTCCAGCAAAGGAAATGATTCTAAAAAAGCAAAAACCAAGTGATAGTTTAACGTCACTATTGACAGTGAGAAGCCGTAAGCTTTTGATAGGTTTATTAGCATCAAACCTTGTTTATTGACCGTTGTCACTGATGATGGTAGCTTGCCTACTGAAACATGTTTGCTGTTGACGTCACTGCTCCCCACACTGGAGGCTTGGACGGTGCTGACACAGTCAGACTTTAATCAGGAGCTCTGGGATCTTTCAGCATTTCGAAGAGCCGGCTGCGATTCCGATGATTTGATTGACGGGAATGATGCATCAGATTTTGTTGTATGACACCTGACTGACATGCCCATCTATCAATTACGTAAGTATTGATAGCACAATTGCCTTGCCAATTGCATGACGTGAAAATGATATTTTCTTCACAAAAATAGGAACGTCACGAATTATCAGAAGAGGACTCACACATCACCGGTTCAGAGGTACAAGTATGCAGTTATCACTGAGATGAAGTTTTGTTTTGAGAAAATAATTGTACTCAGAGATGGATGGCCAGCTGCTGAGGAACGCCATCTACATTCTACTTGTTGGTTTTATTGTCAATAATAGTCTAAAGAAATCATTTCTGTTGACTTAAGTACAGCGGATGTGGCTTGTCTCTCAGCACACCTGCCTCAGAACTGCATGAAGGAGTGCTGAAGTTTCACATAATTTTCACAATATTGCTTTTACTAACCAGGGACGACCGCACAGAAACAGTGTTTGATAGTGAGTTGTTAGTGACAAGCAAACTTCAATGGTGAGTGATACTGTTAGAGATTTCTTAGCCTAACAGAGTTATGTGCGGTCGCCCCAGGCGACAGGAACCTATAAGCCTGTTGTTTGTCTGATGGCCGCTGGACAGTTTCTGAGTAGACACTCACACAAGAGAACGTCTATTTTATTTACCGTATATACTCGCATATAAGCCGAGTTTAGAAGTATAAAATACAATGCTGAAATCAGGGGGTCGGCTTATATGCGTATAAAACAAAATGAACACAAGGACAGATACTAATGCCAATTTTCCAGCTACACGTTTTCATCGCTATCTGCCTTTTTATTTGGTTGTGTGTCACCAGTGGCGAGCCGTAACCAAGCTAGAGGTAATGATGAAGCCGACGTCATTGGTACACGGTTTGGTTTCTTAGAAATAAAAAAATTTCTTCTATTTCTTTTAGTATGTAACATAAAAGTAAGCATTTATCATCTTTACAGTAACAAATTTCTATGAACCAAAAATATAGTGTAAAATTAGATAAGTTGAGTACCGGCTTATATGCGGGTTTTTGCAAAAACTGGTAATTCTAAAGCAATTTTAGATGGTCGGCTTATATGCGAGATCGGCTTATATGCGAGTATATACGGTATGTATCTTGAATTTGGTTTTGAAACTTAATTCTGGTATTGGACAATTCGCTGCCGGTGCTACTCATGTTGGGTCTGATACTCCCGATTTATTGGTAGAATCCGCTCTGAAGCGGTACCGGGATTGACCCGCTCTCAAGCGGTACCGTGATTGACCCGTTCTGAAGCGGTACCGTGATTGACCCGTTCTGAAGCGGTACCGGGATTGACCCGCTCTGAATCGGTACCGGGATTGACCCGCTCTGAAGCGGTACCGGGATTGACCCGCTCTGAATCGGTACCAGGATTGACCCGTTCTGAATCGGTACCAGGATTGACCCGTTCTGAAGCGCTACCGGGATTGACCCGCTCTGAAGCGGTACCGGGATTGACCCGCTCTGAAGCGGTACCGGGATTGACCCGTTCTGAAGCGGTACCGGGATTGACCCGTTCTGAAGCGGTACCGGGATTGACCCGCTCTGAAGCGGTACCGGGATTGACCCGCTCTGAAGCGGTACCGGGATTGACCCGTTCTGAAGCGGTACCGGGATTGACCCGTTCTGAAGCGGTACCGGGATTGACCCGTTCTGAAGCGGTATCGGGATTGACCCGCTCTGAAGTGGTACCGGGATTGATCCGTTCTGAAGCGGTACCGGGATTGACCCGTTCTGAAGCGGTACCGGGATTGACCCGCTCTGAAGCGGTACCGGGATTGACCCGTTCTGAAGCGGTACCGGGATTGACCCGCTCTGAAGCGGTACCGGGATTGACCCGCTCTGAAGCGGTACCGGGATTGACCCGTTCTGAAGCGGTACCAGGATTGACCCGTTCTGAAGCGGTATCGGGATTAACCCGTTCTGAAGCGGTATCGGGATTGACCCGCTCTGAAGTAGTACCGGGATTGACCCGTTCTGAAGCGGTATCGGGATTGACCCGCTCTGAAGTGGTACCGGGATTGATCCGTTCTGAAGCGGTACCGGGATTGACCCGTTCTGAAGCGGTACCGGGATTGACCCGTTCTGAAGCGGTATCGGGATTAACCCGTTCTGAAGCGGTACCGGGATTGACCCGCTCTGAAGCGGTACCGGGATTGACCCGCTCTGAAGCGGTACCGGGATTGACCCGCTCTGAAGCGGTACCAGGATTGACCCGTTCTGAAGCGGTATCGGGATTAACCCGTTCTGAAGCGGTACCGGGATTGACCCGCTCTGAAGCGGTACCGGGATTGACCCGTTCTGAAGCGGTACCAGGATTGACCCGCTCTGAAGCGGTATCGGGATTAACCCGTTCTGAAGCGGTACCAGGATTGACCCGTTCTGAAGCGGTATCGGGATTAACCCGTTCTGAAGCGGTACCGGGATTGACCCGCTCTGAAGTAGTACCGGGATTGACCCGCTCTGAAGCGGTACCGGGATTGACCCGCTCTGAAGCGGTACCGGGATTGACCCGTTCTGAAGCGGTACCAGGATTGACCCGTTCTGAAGCGGTATCGGGATTAACCCGTTCTGAAGCGGTACCGGGATTGACCCGCTCTGAAGTAGTACCGGGATTGACCCGTTCTGAAGCGGTACCGGGATTGACCCGCTCTGAAGCGGTACCGGGATTGACCCGTTCTGAAGCGGTACCAGGATTGACCCGTTCTGAAGCGGTATCGGGATTAACCCGTTCTGAAGCGGTACCGGGATTGACCCGCTCTGAAGCGGTACCGGGATTAACCCGTTCTGAAGCGGTACCGGGATTGACCCGTTCTGAAGCGGTACCGGGATTGACCCGTTCTGAAGCAGTACCGGGATTGACCCGTTCTGAAGCGGTACCAGGATTGACCCGTTCTGAAGCGGTATCGGGATTAACCCGTTCTGAAGCGGTACCGGGATTGACCCGCTCTGAAGTAGTACCGGGATTGACCCGCTCTGAAGCGGTACCGGGATTGACCCTTATTAAGTTCTAACTCTGTGAAGATGGGTCTGGACCCGAAACGTCGAGTAAAAAGTCGTTTTTTCTTTTTACTAAAGGTTTTGCAGAAAATTCAAGGGAGTGCGCTTCTCTGACACGAGTGCTGCCTATATCTATGCATGGATGCCTTGACAAGCAGAGAAGCTGCGAAATATATTGATTCACGAGCTTATTTGGAGATCTGGTTGATGTTCACATTACATTGGCGTTTCTCACCATCAGAAGCATATACACATGCACATGCAGTCAAACTTGTGTCTGACACTCATGTAATGGAATTGATTACAATTACAAATTACTCCGTTTTTCTTCAATTACTTCGCAATTCCTGCAGATAGTTGCCGGTATTCCACTATTCGTTCTCCCAGCATTCCTTTTTCATGGCGGATATGCAAAGGTCAATCACAGCCCCCCCCTCCCAGAATCAGTGATGTGAAGCGGAGTACAGATCTTTGTTGTTTGTAAAAGAGTGTACTTTTATTATTTTAAATTATGGAAAAGGTGGTACCTGTAGGAGATACAATAAAGGAGCTAAACCTCAATTTATGCTTGTGATGGGAATTAGAAATCGATTGAGATTTAAAAATTACATAATGGGATTAAAGAAGTTTTTGAAATTATATTTTGACCGTAGAGTCTTTGATCTTTCTTAAAGCTAAATATTTTGTCACATTAATTGGACGATAAAATCAGGTCTACCGCACTATTACTACATTTATAAAAAGAGAAAGAAAATAAAGGTATACAAATTCGGGAAAATTAGACATGAATGTCACTAAGTTATTATCACATGATAAGTGTAGAATCACTATTAATGCTAATGTGCAATCCACTTTCGAAGTATTGTTCAATTATAATCATTATTTATTTAAAATCATTCATGATTACCGGCCATAATTCGTATTTAAAATTCGACAAGCATAAGGCTAATATTTTGCAGTTAAGCATATTATCAGATTGGAAGTCAATCATAATTTACAGTAGTCAAACAACCTAAAAAGTTCAAGGAAATCGTTTTATCTATGGTACGGTAAATTAATAGGATTTAGTTTAAGTGGAGCGGTAAAATTGTACATCCTTGACCGGAATACGGACCAAGCTTTTAGCTTTGATATAAAATTGCCACATTTTTATGTTCCTTCAAGTGCTTTCTCCTCATATCTCCACTACGTTCAAGAAGAAGATGAAATATTGTGATATCAAGACTTGCGACTTCTAGGAAACTTCATTGCGATGCAGTTATATCTGCGTTAAGGTTTAAATTAATTTAAAGATAATGTGGTTTCTTGAAGAGTTGCCTCTCATTTTCTGAGGGAGCGTTAATAGCACACGTTTTCTGATTCATATTTTCCAATCAGAAATTAGAGGGGGAAAGAATATCACAACATCGGCACTGAATTTAGACTTCGACAATTAGTTTCGTAGTAAATTTCATCGAAGCATTTCTGGTACACCCGGAGCACATTCTAGCATTTTATCGCATTATCAGCGAGGAGAGAAGGGCAATTTAAAATGCGTGACAATGAAGAGAGCTGACCGTAAAGTAATTGCAATTACATGGATAGAAATGTAATTCATTACAATTACTAATTACAGTAATTGCAATCACAATTACGATTACAACACAAGTCTGTGCATTGTAGATACCTGTCTTCTGCTTCTCATTGGTTTCATATAGAACAATCTGTTTACATTGTTGTAAATCTTTTACATAAATATCATCAGTCAACAACCGGACTATCCGTTTCAGAGGTTATCTTTATCTTAGTAACGTTACACCTCCAGAGGCACTTTGTTGTTATGTCAATAATCTGCTGAAACTCAGTGGTAATCCTTTCAATCCAGTAAAGAGATCACTAGAGGCAGCAGCTTATGACTTAGATGATTGAGAGATACATTGTCGGTGATGAATAGATGTTCTGTATGTCATTTTTGTGATGTACTGCAATGCAGTCCAAGCATAGTTATTGACCTCCTGACTACAAAATATGAATATTGCAACCACAGAATTAGATTCATCTGCGCGCGCTTCGGTTTCCTAGAAAGGAAGAATTGTATGCAACCTTAATATCGAAATGGCACATCACAGAATTAGACAACTTGCTCCTTCTCGAATGGATAATTCGTGTATCGCTTGCTATTGGAAATGGCAAACAATAAGCTGTCAGCAGAGGACACCAGAGCCAGTGAGAGATGCGTGCGTGCTGTGATATCACTTCGCACACACCAAAACACACATCGATGCCTGGCTTCGATTCAGTGTATGCACTATACAGTGAGCAATGCCGAGGAGAGGATCATCAAGTGAACTAATTTTCGTACGCCTGCTACTTTCTTTAATAATGATCGGAAGGGTCAACATTATGGAGAAAACTTGTGGGCAATGATCTGAATTCTTCGAATCTGAAGGAATTTCGGCAATCGAAGCACTTTGCTGGAACTCACATTAATCCGCAAGCGACGCACGACTTTTTTTCCTATCTCTGTAAGGTATTAGGAATTCCTTTTTGCCCACCTAATAGGTTCCTCAATGTGCCGTCCATTTCGTATTAATCACACTTCTAGCAAACCGAAGCAGATAAACAAAATATTTAATTCTGTGATTGCACCAGAAGAAGAGGAACAGTACATCCCTATTTTCCTACTGACGATGATTCTTCGGATTCCCAATTCTCCCTGTCTGACAGGTGTCTTTTTGAACTAAAGAGGATAACTTATGTGCAGTTTGCCCCATAGAGTAAGTATATTAGGTAGAGTGGTAAGTCCGCAATTATTAATCCCCAATGTGTATACACTTTCGAATTTATCAAATGAACTCGTGGGTGATACAGTTGGTAATTGTTACCAAATGTGAGATATGCGAATTTTTCCAGTTTTGAAGAAATTGCCACGGAGTTGAGTGATCATGACAGCAATGCAAAAGGAATGATAGTTTCCTACAGATCCACCGTGTCATCACAGCCTTGGAGAGGTAATGCTTGTTAAATTAGCAACTCGATGGGTTCCTATTACTTTCATACTCAACCTCAAGAGTATTTGCTTAAGCGTGATCACATCATATAGGCAACCTGCCACACTCACAGCAAAATCACATAATCAAAGACAATGATTTCAATCAACTTTGAAAGATGTAAATGGGTCCACATCACTATTCAGATTCAAGAAATGAAACATGAGTTGAGTGAATCACAAAATCATATCGGTGAAAATTCAATTAAAAACTTGAAATTTCAGCCAAGAAAGCACGAATAACATCTCGACTTTTTCATGAAGACTTCCATTATAATACAATTCATGAAATTCCCTCGATAATCAGCTTAATTTCCGCTTAGTTAGGATGCTCATTAGTAAATATTCATTCCTTTTGATATCCAACTTGTTTCATACTACTTATATAGGGACGTCATCTCGGTAGTATATAAATTGGCGAAATTTTAACTTTTTTAAAACTGCTCAAATAATTTTTTGGACCACGGAAACGCAATCCCCGCAAAAACTGAATCTTTTGATATAAACATTTTCACTGTGTACAGATACCTTTATGCTTTATGAGTCGACACTCTCTCTACCTATACATCCCTACTCTATGGTTTGCCCCGTAATTGAACATCTTCAATAAAGGAGATTGATACATAAGACAACGCTGACAATAGAGTGATAACGACCTTCATTGTTTGAACATTTTCAATATCCATTGAGAGCCATTCAGAAGTGCTCGCGAATGAGCGAATTTCTGGCGTGAAAATCTGAAGACCTCAATAAGATATGACGGATATATCATCACAATTTTGACTGCTTGACGTTGAGAGTCAGATAATTGCAGACAAAGTCAAGAGATCTATTTCTGACAGATTCGATGAACTGTCTAATATGTTCTTCGTTGTCAAGTCTGATAGGAAATACAATTCAGGGAAGTGACCGAATCGCAAATTTAATAAATTCTTAGATAATCCGCTCAACAACAGTCCTGCGTTTTTTATGATGACGATGGAATGCTCTCTGATTTTGTATAGGATTAAATAGCTCTTTTAAAAGTCTCTGGTTAGCACTGAGGGCAACCGCAGCAGCAATTCCCTTCTCTCAGAGTCAAAAGAGATTTCATAAAATCTTGCAAATTCATCAGATTTCATAAATTTATCGGAACTTGGGAGAATATGCACCGCTAGCACATGCTTGCAGTACCTGAGCCTTTGATGCGGTGCTAAGTGATAACAGTGCGTAGTTCACCCGCTGCGTGCAGGCATAGCATATACCTTTCTTACTAGTTCTCCATGTCAACGGCCGAGGGGATGGCCTTGTGGTTAGTGGTACCATTTCCACGTCCTTCAGTGCCGATGTTCCTGGTTCAAACCTGTCAGATCACCAAGCAACTCAGGCTCCGTCGGGAGGATTTAAGTATCCTATTTGTCCAACATTTGTGGCTCATTGTGATGTACAGATGAGAGCTTCAGTAATAGACTTATGCTTAACGCAATCATCGTTGTAATTGTTATTCAAAATGAAGCTTTAATTCGTATATTCTCCGTTTCAGATAATTTTGCCTCCACATTTGCTGCGGCTTGTAGCCGCACGCTGTTTATCGACTCGCATCCCTTGGAAAGTGAATTATGAACGATTAATATCGTTCTTAGGAGCTGCAAAGAGAAATGAACAATCCCAACCTCCATCTAAGTAAGTGATGTTTACAATTGATGTCACCTAACACAGGATTGTCAAATTGGTGCAGATTCACAAGTTAAAGATGGACGGAGCATTAAATTCACATTCCAGAGCATCAACGTTTATCTAATCAGTCTAATGTCAATTCAATTACTCTGCAGAAAAAACACTGTTGATAAGACGATAGGAATGATTGACCTTTAGAATCATCGATATTCTCCACGATAAGCATTATCAACTCATTTAAACTGTACTTGTGGTTGCTTGTACTCTGAATCGAAGACTTATGTTTGTCCTCAGTGATATGGTCAAGTCTGGAGAGGTGTAGTTTTCTATAAACTGAACAGTGTGACGCTGTGAACATTCATTTCTATAAACTGAACAGTGTGACGCTGTGAACATTCATTTCTATAAACTGAACAGTGTGACGCTGTGAACATTCATTTCTATAAACTGAACACTGTGACGCTGTGAACATTCATTTCTATAAACTGAACAGTGTGACGCTGTGAACATTCATTTCTATAAACTGAACACTGTGAGGCTGTGAACATTCATTTCTATAAACTGAACAGTGTGACGCTGTGAACATTCATTTCTATAAACTGAACACTGTGACGCTGTGAACATTCATTTCTATAAACTGAACACTGTGAGGCTGTGAACATTCATTTCTATAAACTGAACACTGTGACGCTGTGAACATTCATTTCTATAAACTGAACAGTGTGACGCTGTGAAGATTCATTTCTATAAACTGAACACTGTGACGCTGTGAACATTCATTTCTATAAACTGAACACTGTGACGCTGTGAACATTCATTTCTATAAACTGAACACTGTGACGCTGTGAACATTCATTTCTATAAACTGAACACTGTGAGGCTGTGAAGATTCATTTCTATAAACTGAACACTGTGACGCTGTGAACATTCATTTCTATAAACTGAACACTGTGAGGCTGTGAACATTCATTTCTATAAACTGAACACTGTGACGCTGTGAACATTCATTTCTATAAACTGAACAGTGTGACGCTGTGAACATTCATTTCTATAAACTGAACACTGTGAGGCTGTGAAGATTCATTTCTATAAACTGAACACTGTGACGCTGTGAACATTCATTTCTATAAACTGAACAGTGTGACGCTGTGAACATTCATTTCTATAAACTGAACAGTGTGACGCTGTGAACATTCATTTCTATAAACTGAACACTGTGACGCTGTGAACATTCATTTCCATAAACTGAACAGTGTGAGGCTGTGAACATTCATTTCTATAAACTGAACAGTGTGACGCTGTGAACATTCATTTCTATAAACTGAACAGTGTGACGCTGTGAACATTCATTTCTATAAACTGAACACTGTGACGCTGTGAACATTCATTTCTATAAACTGAACACTGTGACGCTGTGAACATTCATTTCTATAAACTGAACACTGTGACGCTGTGAACATTCATTTCTATAAACTGAACACTGTGAGGCTGTGAACATTCATTTCTATAAACTGAACAGTGTGAGGCTGTGAACATTCATTTCTATAAACTGAACACTGTGACGCTGTGAACATTCATTTCTATAAACTGAACACTGTGACGCTGTGAACATTCATTTCTATAAACTGAACAGTGTGACGCTGTGAACATTCATTTCTATAAACTGAACACTGTGACGCTGTGAACATTCATTTCTATAAACTGAACACTGTGAGGCTGTGAACATTCATTTCCATAAACTGAACAGTGTGACGCTGTGAACATTCATTTCTATAAACTGAACACTGTGAGGCTGTGAACATTCATTTCTATAAACTGAACACTGTGACGCTGTGAACATTCATTTCTATAAACTGAACACTGTGACGCTGTGAAGATTCATTTCTATAAACTGAACACTGTGACGCTGTGAACATTCATTTCTATAAACTGAACAGTGTGACGCTGTGAACATTCATTTCTATAAACTGAACAGTGTGACGCTGTGAACATTCATTTCTATAAACTGAACAGTGTGACGCTCTGAACATTCATTTCTATAAACTGAACACTGTGACGCTGTGAACATTCATTTCTATAAACTGAACACTGTGACGCTGTGAACATTCATTTCTATAAACTGAACAGTGTGACGCTGTGAACATTCATTTCTATAAACTGAACACTGTGACGCTGTGAACATTCATTTCTATAAACTGAACACTGTGACGCTGTGAACATTCATTTCTATAAACTGAACACTGTGACGCTGTGAACATTCATTTCTATAAACTGAACACTGTGACGCTCTGAACATTCATTTCTATAAACTGAACACTGTGAGGCTGTGAACATTCATTTCTATAAACTGAACAGTGTGACGCTGTGAACATTCATTTCTATAAACTGAACACTGTGAGGCTGTGAACATTCATTTCTATAAACTGAACACTGTGACGCTGTGAACATTCATTTCTATAAACTGAACACTGTGACGCTGTGAACATTCATTTCTATAAACTGAACAGTGTGACGCTGTGAACATTCATTTCTATAAACTGAACACTGTGAGGCTGTGAACATTCATTTCTATAAACTGAACACTGTGACGCTGTGAACATTCATTTCTATAAACTGAACACTGTGACGCTGTGAACATTCATTTCTATAAACTGAACAGTGTGACGCTGTGAACATTCATTTCTATAAACTGAACACTGTGAGGCTGTGAACATTCATTTCTATAAACTGAACAGTGTGACGCTGTGAACATTCATTTCTATAAACTGAACACTGTGAGGCTGTGAACATTCATTTCTATAAACTGAACAGTGTGACGCTGTGAACATTCATTTCTATAAACTGAACAGTGTGACGCTGTGAACATTCATTTCTATAAACTGAACACTGTGACGCTGTGAACATTCATTTCTATAAACTGAACAGTGTGACGCTGTGAACATTCATTTCTATAAACTGAACACTGTGACGCTGTGAACATTCATTTCTATAAACTGAACAGTGTGACGCTGTGAACATTCATTTCTATAAACTGAACAGTGTGACGCTGTGAACATTCATTTCTATAAACTGAACAGTGTGACGCTGTGAACATTCATTTCTATAAACTGAACACTGTGACGCTGTGAACATTCATTTCTATAAACTGAACACTGTGACGCTGTGAACATTCATTTCTATAAACTGAACAGTGTGACGCTGTGAACATTCATTTCTATAAACTGAACACTGTGACGCTGTGAACATTCATTTCTATAAACTGAACAGTGTGACGCTGTGAACATTCATTTCTATAAACTGAACACTGTGACGCTGTGAACATTCATTTCTATAAACTGAACACTGTGACGCTGTGAACATTCATTTCTATAAACTGAACACTGTGACGCTGTGAACATTCATTTCTATAAACTGAACAGTGTGACGCTGTGAACATTCATTTCTATAAACTGAACAGTGTGAGGCTGTGAACATTCATTTCTATAAACTGAACACTGTGACGCTGTGAACATTCATTTCTATAAACTGAACAGTGTGACGCTGTGAACATTCATTTCTGTAAACTGAACAGTGTGAGGCTGTGAACATCCATTTCTATAAACTGAACAGTGTGACGCTGTGAACATTCATTTCTATAAACTGAACACTGTGACGCTGTGAACATTCATTTCTATAAACTGAACACTGTGACGCTGTGAACATTCATTTCTATAAACTGAACACTGTGACGCTGTGAACATTCATTTCTATAAACTGAACACTGTGACGCTGTGAACATTCATTTCTATAAACTGAACACTGTGAGGCTGTGAACATTCATTTCTATAAACTGAACAGTGTGACGCTGTGAACATTCATTTCTATAAACTGAACACTGTGAGGCTGTGAACACTCATTTCTATAAACTGAACAGTGTGACGCTGTGAACATTCATTTCTATAAACTGAACACTGTGACACTGTGAACATTCATTTCTATAAACTGAACAGTGTGACACTGTGAACATTCATTTCTATAAACTGAACAGTGTGACGCTGTGAACATTCATTTCTATAAACTGAACACTGACGCTGTGAACATTCATTTCTATAAACTGAACACTGTGACGCTGTGAACATTCATTTCTATAAACTGAACACTGTGAGGCTGTGAACATTCATTTCTATAAACTGAACACTGTGAGGCTGTGAACATTCATTTCTATAAACTGAACACTGTGACGCTGTGAACATTCATTTCTATAAACTGAACACTGTGAGGCTGTGAACATTCATTTCTATAAACTGAACAGTGTGACGCTGTGAACATTCATTTCTATAAACTGAACACTGTGACGCTGTGAACATTCATTTCTATAAACTGAACAGTGTGACGCTGTGAACATTCATTTCTATAAACTGAACACTGTGACACTGTCAACATTCATTTCTATAAACTGAACACTGTGACGCTGTGAACATTCATTTCTATAAACTGAATACTGTGACGCTGTGAAGATTCATTTCCATAAACTGAACACTGTGACGCTGTGAACATTCATTTCTATAAACTGACCAGTGTGACGCTGTGAACATTCATTTCTATAAACTGAACACTGTGACGCTGTGAACATTCATTTCTATAAACTGAACACTGTGACGCTGTGAACATTCATTTCTATAAACTGAACACTGTGACGCTGTGAACATTCATTTCTATAAACTGAACAGTGTGACGCTGTGAACATTCATTTCTATAAACTGAACACTGTGACGCTGTGAACATTCATTTCTATAAACTGAACACTGTGACGCTGTGAAGATTCATTTCTATAAACTGAACACTGTGACGCTGTGAACATTCATTTCTATAAACTGAACAGTGTGACGCTGTGAACATTCATTTCTATAAACTGAACACTGTGACGCTGTGAACATTCATTTCTATAAACTGAACAGTGTGACGCTGTGAACATTCATTTCTATAAACTGAACACTGTGACGCTGTGAACATTCATTTCTATAAACTGAACACTGTGACGCTGTGAACATTCATTTCTATAAACTGAACAGTGTGACGCTGTGAACATTCATTTCTATAAACTGAACACTGTGACGCTGTGAACATTCATTTCTATAAACTGAACACTGTGACGCTGTGAACATTCATTTCTATAAACTGAACACTGTGACGCTGTGAACATTCATTTCTATAAACTGAACACTGTGACGCTGTGAACATTCATTTCTATAAACTGAACACTGTGACGCTGTGAACATTCATTTCTATAAACTGAACACTGTGACGCTGTGAACATTCATTTCTATAAACTGAACACTGTGACGCTGTGAAGATTCATTTCTATAAACTGAACACTGTGACGCTGTGAACATTCATTTCTATAAACTGAACAGTGTGACGCTGTGAACATTCATTTCTATAAACTGAACACTGTGACGCTGTGAACATTCATTTCTATAAACTGAACAGTGTGACGCTGTGAACATTCATTTCTATAAACTGAACAGTGTGACGCTGTGAACATTCATTTCTATAGACTGAACACTGTGACGCTGTGAACATTCATTTCTATAAACTGAACAGTGTGACGCTGTGAACATTCATTTCTATAAACTGAACACTGTGACGCTGTGAACATTCATTTCTATAAACTGAACACTGTGACGCTCTGAACATTCATTTCTATAAACTGAACACTGTGACGCTGTGAACATTCATTTCTATAAACTGAACAGTGTGAGGCTATGAACATTCATTTCTATAAACTGAACAGTGTGACGCTGTGAACATTCATTTCTATAAACTGAACAGTGTGACGCTGTGAACATTCATTTCTATAAACTGAACAGTGTGACGCTGTGAACATTCATTTCTATAAACTGAACAGTGTGACGCTGTGAACATTCATTTCTATAAACTGAACAGTGTGACGCTGTGAACATTCATTTCTATAAACTGAACAGTGTGACGCTGTGAACATTCATTTCTATAAACTGAACAGTGTGACGCTGTGAACATTCATTTCTATAAACTGAACAGTGTGACGCTGTGAACATTCATTTCTATAAACTGAACACTGTGACGCTGTGAACATTCATTTCTATAAACTGAACACTGTGACGCTGTGAACATTCATTTCTATAAACTGAACACTGTGACGCTGTGAACATTCATTTCTATAAACTGAACACTGTGACGCTGTGAACATTCATTTCTATAAACTGAACACTGTGACGCTGTGAACATTCATTTCTATAAACTGAACACTGTGACGCTGTGAACATTCATTTCCATAAACTGAACACTGTGAGGCTGTGAACATTCATTTCTATAAACTGAACAGTGTGACGCTGTGAACATTCATTTCTATAAACTGAACAGTGTGACGCTGTGAACATTCATTTCTATAAACTGAACACTGTGAGGCTGTGAACATTCATTTCTATAAACTGAACAGTGTGACGCTGTGAACATTCATTTCTATAAACTGAACACTGTGACGCTGTGAACATTCATTTCTATAAACTGAACACTGTGAGGCTGTGAACATTCATTTCTATAAACTGAACACTGTGAGGCTGTGAACATTCATTTCTATAAACTGAACACTGTGACGCTGTGAACATTCATTTCTATAAACTGAACAGTGTGACGCTGTGAACATTCATTTCCATAAACTGAACACTGTGACGCTGTGAACATTCATTTCTATAAACTGAACACTGTGACGCTGTGAACATTCATTTCTATAAACTGAACAGTGTGACGCTGTGAACATTCATTTCTATAAACTGAACAGTGTGACGCTGTGAACATTCATTTCTATAAACTGAACAGTGTGACGCTGTGAACATTCATTTCTATAAACTGAACAGTGTGACGCTGTGAACATTCATTTCTATAAACTGAACACTGTGACGCTGTGAACATTCATTTCTATAAACTGAACACTGTGACGCTGTGAACATTCATTTCCATAAACTGAACACTGTGAGGCTGTGAACATTCATTTCTATAAACTGAACAGTGTGACGCTGTGAACATTCATTTCTATAAACTGAACAGTGTGACGCTGTGAACATTCATTTCTATAAACTGAACAGTGTGACGCTGTGAACATTCATTTCTATAAACTGAACAGTGTGACGCTGTGAACATTCATTTCTATAAACTGAACAGTGTGACGCTGTGAACATTCATTTCTATAAACTGAACAGTGTGACGCTGTGAACATTCATTTCTATAAACTGAACACTGTGACGCTGTGAACATTCATTTCTATAAACTGAACACTGTGACGCTGTGAACATTCATTTCCATAAACTGAACACTGTGAGGCTGTGAACATTCATTTCTATAAACTGAACAGTGTGACGCTGTGAACATTCATTTCTATAAACTGAACACTGTGACGCTGTGAACATTCATTTCTATAAACTGAACAGTGTGACGCTGTGAACATTCATTTCTATAAACTGAACACTGTGACGCTGTGAACATTCATTTCTATAAACTGAACAGTGTGACGCTGTGAACATTCATTTCTATAAACTGAACACTGTGACGCTGTGAACATTCATTTCTATAAACTGAACAGTGTGACGCTGTGAACATTCATTTCTATAAACTGAACACTGTGACGCTGTGAACATTCATTTCTATAAACTGAACACTGTGACGCTGTGAACATTCATTTCTATAAACTGAAAAGTGTGACGCTGTGAACATTCATTTCTATAAACTGAACACTGTGACGCTGTGAACATTCATTTCTATAAACTGAACACTGTGAGGCTGTGAACATTCATTTCTATAAACTGAACACTGTGACGCTGTGAACATTCATTTCTATAAACTGAACACTGTGAGGCTGTGAACATTCATTTCTATAAACTGAACAGTGTGACGCTGTGAACATTCATTTCTATAAACTGAACACTGTGACGCTGTGAACATTCATTTCTATAAACTGAACACTGTGACGCTGTGAACATTCATTTCTATAAACTGAACAGTGTGACGCTGTGAACATTCATTTCTATAAACTGAACATTGTGACGCTATGAACATTCATTTCTATAAACTGAACGGTGTGACGCTGTGAACATTCATTTCTATAAACTGAACACTGTGACGCTGTGAACATTCATTTCTATAAACTGAACACTGTGACGCTGTGAACATTCATTTCTATAAACTGAACACTGTGACGCTGTGAACATTCATTTCTATAAACTGAACAGTGTGACGCTGTGAACATTCATTTCTATAAACTGAACACTGTGACGCTGTGAACATTCATTTCTATAAACTGAACACTGTGACGCTGTGAACATTCATTTCTATAAACTGAACAGTGTGACGCTGTGAACATTCATTTCTATAAACTGAACACTGTGACGCTGTGAACATTCATTTCTATAAACTGAACACTGTGACGCTGTGAACATTCATTTCTATAAACTGAACACTGTGACGCTGTGAACATTCATTTCTATAAACTGAACACTGTGACGCTGTGAACATTCATTTCTATAAACTGAACACTGTGACGCTGTGAACATTCATTTCTATAAACTGAACACTGTGACGCTGTGAACATTCATTTCTATAAACTGAACAGTGTGACGCTGTGAACATTCATTTCTATAAACTGAACACTGTGACGCTGTGAACATTCATTTCTATAAACTGAACACTGTGACGCTGTGAACATTCATTTCTATAAACTGAACAGTGTGACGCTGTGAACATTCATTTCTATAAACTGAACACTGTGACGCTGTGAACATTCATTTCTATAAACTGAACACTGTGACGCTGTGAACATTCATTTCTATAAACTGAACACTGTGACGCTGTGAACATTCATTTCTATAAACTGAACACTGTGACGCTGTGAACATTCATTTCTATAAACTGAACAGTGTGACGCTGTGAACATTCATTTCTATAAACTGAACACTGTGACGCTGTGAACATTCATTTCTATAAACTGAACACTGTGACGCTGTGAACATTCATTTCTATAAACTGAACACTGTGACGCTGTGAACATTCATTTCTATAAACTGAACAGTGTGACGCTGTGAACATTCATTTCTATAAACTGAACAGTGTGACGCTGTGAACATTCATTTCTATAAACTGAACACTGTGACGCTGTGAACATTCATTTCTATAAACTGAACAGTGTGACGCTGTGAACATTCATTTCTATAAACTGAACAGTGTGACGCTGTGAACATTCATTTCTATAAACTGAACACTGTGACGCTGTGAACATTCATTTCTATAAACTGAACAGTGTGACGCTGTGAACATTCATTTCTATAAACTGAACAGTGTGACGCTGTGAACATTCATTTCTATAAACTGAACACTGTGACGCTGTGAACATTCATTTCTATAAACTGAACACTGTGACGCTGTGAACATTCATTTCTATAAACTGAACAGTGTGACGCTGTGAACATTCATTTCTATAAACTGAACAGTGTGACGCTGTGAACATTCATTTCTATAAACTGAACAGTGTGACGCTGTGAACATTCATTTCTATAAACTGAACACTGTGACGCTGTGAACATTCATTTCTATAAACTGAACACTGTGACGCTGTGAACATTCATTTCTATAAACTGAACACTGTGACGCTGTGAACATTCATTTCTATAAACTGAACACTGTGACGCTGTGAACATTCATTTCTATAAACTGAACAGTGTGACGCTGTGAACATTCATTTCTATAAACTGAACAGTGTGACGCTGTGAACATTCATTTCTATAAACTGAACACTGTGACGCTGTGAACATTCATTTCTATAAACTGAACACTGTGACGCTGTGAACATTCATTTCTATAAACTGAACAGTGTGACGCTGTGAACATTCATTTCTATAAACTGAACACTGTGACGCTGTGAACATTCATTTCTATAAACTGAACACTGTGACGCTGTGAACATTCATTTCTATAAACTGAACACTGTGACGCTGTGAACATTCATTTCTATAAACTGAACACTGTGACGCTGTGAACATTCATTTCTATAAACTGAACACTGTGACGCTGTGAACATTCATTTCTATAAACTGAACAGTGTGACGCTGTGAACATTCATTTCTATAAACTGAACACTGTGACGCTGTGAACATTCATTTCTATAAACTGAACACTGTGACGCTGTGAACATTCATTTCTATAAACTGAACACTGTGACGCTGTGAACATTCATTTCTATAAACTGAACACTGTGACGCTGTGAACATTCATTTCTATAAACTGAACAGTGTGACGCTGTGAACATTCATTTCTATAAACTGAACAGTGTGACGCTGTGAACATTCATTTCTATAAACTGAACACTGTGACGCTGTGAACATTCATTTCTATAAACTGAACAGTGTGACGCTGTGAACATTCATTTCTATAAACTGAACAGTGTGACGCTGTGAACATTCATTTCTATAAACTGAACACTGTGACGCTGTGAACATTCATTTCTATAAACTGAACAGTGTGACGCTGTGAACATTCATTTCTATAAACTGAACAGTGTGACGCTGTGAACATTCATTTCTATAAACTGAACAGTGTGACGCTGTGAAGATTCATTTCTATAAACTGAACAGTGTGACGTGTGAACATTCATTTCTATAAACTGAACAGTGTGACGCTGTGAACATTCATTTCTATAAACGATGCAGATGCCGCCCATTGTGATTAATTATGTTTAAATAGACACCAACAATCTTTCCGATCGCTAATCAACTGAAATAAGTCAGCAAAAAGCCGAGGAAGCACTATGTGTGGTTCTGTATTGTAAGCGAATCACGATCCCTTCATTAACGACAAGATTGATCTTGACTTGCTCTTGCATGTCATGGTCGATCATCATGAGATGTCATTCTTAACTGAAGAATCCTGATTCTCTGCCCGTTCATCTTGTAGTTATAAAAGAGACTCTTACTTCATTACTTGAGCAACTGTATTACTCAGAACTTGTTCACTTTTGTGTGTTGGTTGACCAGGCCTCCCTCTCACGGGTCTCTACAGCAGAACGTCGCTTTGTAGCTTCAACGTTGTCACCTACTAAAAAATAGTTTGCTTGTCCCGAATTTAATGAGAATAATGGTCTATTAGAAAAAGTAATTTATTCAACAGAAAAAAGACACTCTAGTTAGTAACATAGGATCCTTCGGAGTCAATCAACTTCTTGACCTCTCGCCGCAGAGCATCTTCGTCGAGTTGTCGAGCCCAGTGCAACGCTGCCTGTTGAAGATCGGTATGGTCTTTGAAATCCCTCTTGCTGAAGTCTGCTTTCATCCAATTGAAAAGAAAACGATCACACAAATTCATGTCAGGACTATACGGACTCTGGTATACAGTGTCCATCTCTCTGCTTTCCAGAAAGTCTTTCACCACTCGAGCATTATGTGGTCGGGCATTGTCCCACATCCACAGGACTTGTGACAGACGAATGGGATTGGATCTGAGAACCCTCCACAAGTCACCAGTGTGTCTGATGAATTCAATGATCTTGGTGGCATCAACCTTCTCGCCTGGTGATCGAGAAACGCTTGTTCGCCGTAAAAGCAACCAACAGCATCACCTTCTTGTCTGCCAATGTTCTTCGGGCCACTTGAGGACCGGTTGGTCTGGTCCCAGCCAAGCTCGATTCTGCTGCTTCTTTGGTTGTCCCGAAAGGTAGACCCACGTTTCGTCCTGGACTGCGAATCTGTTGCAGAAGGCCTCCATTCCTTCCTGATGGAAAAATCGACGAAGATGTTTGGCACAATTCACTCGATTCGCCCTTTGCTCGTCCGATGGTGCATGTGGTACCCAAACTGATGCCACATTGGGTAGTCCGAGGTCATCGGCAAGGATCCGGTGAACGATCGACTTGCCAATTTCCAAGTATTCAGCAAGCTCTTGGACACTAACTTGGCAATCATCAGAAACAAGATCATCAACTGCTTGGACTATTGTGGTGTCCTGGTAGTCTTCGGACGGCCCACTGAAGGGCCAGGAACAGCTTCATCACCCGAATCTTCACCATCAGAGTCTGCTGCAACTCCAGCACCATCATTGCCAATACGGAATTCTGAATACCACCGGAAGATGGTAGACTTCCCCGCAGATGCTGTTCCGTAGACTTGAGTCAACTCACCAAAGCAGTCGGTTGCAGTAATGCCAAGCCGGAATCTTGTGAATGCGTAGAACTTGAAGTTGTTCATGTCTAAAGAAGTCATTACCATTTCATGCGTTGCACTGCTCTGATATTCTCTTCTTTGTCTGACCACTGACAGGGTTGTGTTGAATGAAAATGGCTCCTGATTGGTCGGCAGTTTTCTCAGATACAGTGCATTACGTCACACAAGTGGTTCAATACTAAATCGACAGCAAACACTGTCTGCATCGAAATTCTCATTAATTTCGGGACAGTCAAAGTAAATGAAAATTTCAGCATCACTGCTGTTCATAACCGACAAATATTCGTGTTCTTCATGACATATCACCGAAGCGGTCTATTGACAGATCAAGAGTGCTGTACAGTTGGAATTGTACACAATCTGTAATAAGCACATCAGTGATACACAATCACTAGAAAGTTTTGAATTCATTTCAGTTCGTATATCACGATTGCAAGACGAAATTGGTTAGCAGTTATGGGATTTTCCAATTTCATGGGATGACATTTAATTGCAGATGAGTGCAAAAATAGACTCAGTAAATATCTTACACCATTTCCAAATTACCATTTTATCAAGCAAAAGCCCTGATGCACACGCATTAGGATAATTATTCGCTTCTTGCTCATACGCATGCAAAAAGCTAATATCATTAACTTCTGATCCGATAGATGAAGAAAAATCTCAGAATGCGTGACAACTTCATGCGACAGAGAAATGAAGATTATTGCTTTGCTGTTTCTGTGATGATGACAGATTCACCTTGCCATATTGAACATCAGCATGTAATTAACAAGCTTGCTCTCTCTTTGTCTCAGCATCACAAATAAATCGTTTTCGCAGTTCTATCTTTCTAGAGATGCGTCCAAATGCAATTGATGGATGATTTATTAGAAGCTCCATCTAACCACTTTCCTTGACGTCGATGTGCCGTGCGCATTAACCCGCTAAAAAAACTTGATAACCTTTTTACTACACATCAATGGTTTTAATAACCACCTTATAAATGTGGTATCCATCTGTGGTCTCCGTGGCACAGTGGTTAAGTGCTTGGCCTAGCGATCTTTTGGTCCAGAGGTCGAGCTCCGAAGGTGTCATTGGAAGTCGGCAGGAAGGGCATCTGGACTAAAAGTACTACAACGTTCCATAAGTCTGATTATGTCAGCACCGTCCAAGCCCCAAGTATGGGGAGTAGTGACGTAAAAGCTTCAAAAAAAGCTTATATATATGAAAACTGAGAACTTATTTGTCAGGAAAATCGGAATAATAAAACTGCAGGAATTTGTATAATGCATCATTTTATTGGTGATATCTCCTTCATGACATGGAAAGGTCGTCATCGGGACAGTCTTCTTTATTTGCAATAAATATCTGCGAATCGTTAGGGAAGAATTTCGTTGAAATACTGCTCTCCGATCTTTTGTTTCTTTTAGTCGAAGCTTTTGTCCTGTCATGTCTCAATTTGTTTGGAGTGCTGGGCTTCTATGACGAAATGGCTTTTATTCCGTGACGTCTCTTCGTCGGACTATCAATGAATAGATGCCTGACTTGAAAAAGGAATGGTCACTACTTCTCCTAACTGAGGGCTTGGACGGTGCTGACACAGTCAGACTTTAATCTACAGAGTTATAACATTTTAGTCCGGATGCCTTCCTGACGACTTCCAATGACGGCATCGGGGCTCGACCTCCAGACCGAAAGATCGCTAGGCAAAGCACTTAACCACTGTGTCACGGAGACCACACCTGACTTGCATAATGAAATGTCGGGGAGCATGCACGGCCTGGTGCTAACCGATCTATCTTACTAGCATAGTTAGGGCCTGATATCGAACAGGTAACCGGACACGAATCCGGATCCATGAGCGAATCCAGTCATTTTCCAAGTACGGGTTCGGTGAAGGCTCCAATATTCCCATGATTGGCCTTGTTAACAATACTACAACTATGCGATTGTACGCGTACTTTTACACTAATTTCGTGCTATTATGCTAGTAGATAAGGTTCCGTTGTGAATCGAATGGCATGGGTTATTTTGACCCATTGAAGTCACTGGATCTATTCAGTAATATCGGTAAATGAGATGAGGTGATTTGGCTGCGTAAACCTGGCCACATGCTGGAAGATATCAAATATTGTTCTTCCAAATGAGAATTAGAATATTAGTAACATGCAAGTTCCCAGTAACCCCTGTGACAAATAGCAATGGTTTCTATGTTTGTCCTACATGAGAGTGAATCCTGGTATGAGTCGTGATTTCTTAAAGTACGTTGTCTAGAGAGGCCACATGACGGATTCATGAATTGCTTTTGGAAATAGGAATCAAATATAAGAGTTTTGATAGCCACCTTTGAATGCAAGGACTACGAGACTGCATCGTTCGAATTGACATTTAGGCTCATTATTCGTTCTCGCTTCTGAGCTTGAGAGTCTTTTTTAGGACGCAAAATCTCCGACCTTCTCTATTGGAGCGTACACGGAACTGAATGGCACCACAGCGTGGACAGTTGCAAAGACCGTCATAACAAATAGTCAGACCCAAATAGTTGTCCAACGGTGCGACGAGACCTCCATCAACTAAAGACCCGTCTTCAAGTGTCACCAAGCACCTCCAGCAGTGTTCTCATAGAACTAGTGTCACCACGGAAGACGTTACACCGGTGAAGAAGTGTTGGTCTCAGTACGAACTCTTCATAGCCGAAGGTGTTGCCATAAAGTGGTTGAAGCCGAGTTTATGTGTCCAGAAAGATCTTATTCTCGTGTCTACTTTTCTGTGATCTTCTTTTCATTTTTTTGTTTCCTCTGTTTGCATTCCTTTTTTATTTCAATTGTTTTCCTTGCATATTTCAGTATTATAATTTTACTCAGTTGTTGCATTTTCTTCGATTTATTGTACTGTACTTTAGTTAGCAGTATTATTTCCTTGTATTAACAGTAATACTATCATTTTTGTCATGGTATTGAATCTCATTTAATTACTTAACTTTGACTTTGATTTGCGCATCTTATGATTCCGTTACTTTCCGTGTTTGACTTAAACTTCACTATTTGATCTGCGATGTTGTGACGTAGCTACTGTTGTCCTCTGTATCTTGTGTGTAATGCCAGCCAGTCTGAGAATTTGTCATGACGGTCTTTGCAACTGTCGACGCTGTGGTGTCATTCAGTTCCGTGTAGAGAACGGACGAAGCGCCTTCTTCACATAGGAATAGTGGGCATTGATCTTGAGCGCATGTAAAGTTGCGCGCTTGTTTTCTCAGCTTTAATTTAACAATTTCTGCACTCCAGAAAAGCGAATCTCTGAACAACATGGTTTTATACGCAATGTACGCAATTCATACAAGTATTTTTCGCTTCTATTTGGCTAATCAACCATTACATGAATCATTTTGTGAAGCATTTTAATTGTAGTCTTCAGTCAAATTGGAGAAGTCAAAATCCGCCCTACTCTGTGTCCTACGGAGGGAACAAGGCGTGGAGACAGCATTTATCAATCCCTTATATGTGCGTTCAACTGCCTGTTAACAAGTGCTCTGTTTATTTCACTGCCTGGATGTAGTCGCTTTCTAGTATATGTATTTCTCAAATTAAAGGCAAGTGATTCTTCAAGGCGGGTATGAACGAAAGACCTGAAATGAATGTATTGCAATAGCGATTCAGTTGTAACCTTGGCTACTCTCGGAATGTACTCGCATCTGCGGTGATAATGCAACATTTCATCATTTTGTATTAATGTCCTGCTTGTAGAGCAGATGCCCGGGGTTAGAAAAGATTCTGATTCATGTTGCTGGGTAGAACACATCTGAGAAGGAAATCAAAAGTGAGATTAGTTGGTGGGTTGACCTAAATAGACAACTTATCCCATTCTCATCTTGCTGTAACAAAGAATTGCTTTATTATGAATTTGTGGTACAACAGGCAGTGGCATGCATCTTTCAGTCGTCACTGCTGATACTGAATAAAAGCATTCAATAAAGAATGAGATCGCAGTGAAAGTGATATGAAGGCTGTCCAATCCGAGAAACGAATGCTCGAAGTTCGTCGTCCATGGCAACCATAGAAATAGACTGTTTATCTGAAGTTGACTAGAATGGAAACTGACTCAAGGTCGCGGCACCGCCGGGGGAACTAAGTTGGGGCATGAATGACCAATGAAAAGCTTAGAATTACACATGTGACTGATTCTAATCCAATGATACAGCCGTTGACTGGTGTGTCTAAGTGAAAATGCGTGCGATTTATGTGCCACTATTGTGTATTGCATGAAGCTTAACCTCCGTTCTAGAGGTTTTTATTATTGTCGATTTCTATGATGGCAACCCGCCTGTCTAAGTCGTCTACCCAAGAACATGAATCGATAACAGCAACTTTTCCTGCTTTGTGGAACCCCGTATGTTATTGATACAACTTCAGTACTGTATAATGCTTTCCACGGAGTCGAAACTGTCTTCAGTCAGAAACTAGTAATTTTCGCTTCTAGTTTCAAATAAGCTTTTAGTATGATAATTGCAACCTTGCTTCCTCAAGTATATAGTTGGCATTTTATCTTCTCAATCTCATTTTCTTCACGTTGAGTCTTAGAACCAATTAGCCAAATTTACAAGGAAAAGTACTGGGACGGGGGAAATACTGGGATCTGTTTGTTTCTGGTAGTTGAAAATTCCCCATGTCAATTCCATCAATAGGAAGACAATTTACTGGCATGAGAGTTTTGAGCGACCGTCGGCCAATTCGGTATCTGGCCGTAGGTTGTTTATGAGTGTTTCTTGATATTGTGAGCTATGGATGTAACTTATCAATGTAAATTTTGAATTTGTGGACAGTCCGTCTGATGATGGTCAATGTATGTTGACCGAAGACCTTAATCACAACAATAACTGAAATGAAATTTTACTATCAAAACGCTTGACCATTTCCATCATTCACAGAGTAAATCAGCTGAATTTGACTACAACAAATAGTTTTAATTACGATATGAAGTTAACGAACATTTAACGAAGCATAAGTTCAATAATCTGTTGTAAAAATCGCCCAACTACCGTCAGTGTTTCTGAGGTATAGGCTATTTCATTCTCATAGCTTCTCTTTGTGACTTGATCAATTAAACAGTCCAATTTCTAGTTTTTATAAATGATTATCTCAAGCAGTTGCGTACGAACCAAATATTAATTGCTTATGTGTCTCAATATATACATTGCATGCGCCTGCAGCTGTAATATGCACATGTAGCTCAACTTTGAATGGTTTAAGACTCTGTATAGTGAAAAGACATTTGAAGATTTACTTTTCATTCAGTCTCGGTGAAGCTGGTTTTGGACTAACGAATCGGGAACCCCCTCGACAAACTCAAAGTCCTCAACATTCTGTTCGATCTCATGGTCAGTACACAGACGATGGACCATTGGAAACTCGGTGAGTCCCCAGCCCATCTCATTATGATCGAGAATGAATCCTCCAATTCCCATTGCAGGTTGCATCGGTCAACAGACTTCGGCTCTGATCGTCCAGGCTTGACGCACATCCTTCGTGATTTGAAATATAGTCAGGAGTTCCGCAATGTTGACATCAATGCACTTCGAAGCAGTTTTCAGCGGGCAGATTCCATGCATCGTGGAGCCTTGTCTGAACAGCAGGTGAGTATGCGAACGAATTTGAAGACAGAGTTGGATTGATGATGATGGGATGTTGTCTTCTCGGCCGAGAGGGAGGGTTCTCTCCCTTTTAGTCTATCATTTGGCGATGGTTTCATATTCAAAATTCAATTTTACGGCATCGATTTTACCGAAAGATGCAAATGTTTCATAACGCTGAGTTTCATATGGATCACTGCCGCTAATCGAACTCTCAAACTGTTGCTTCATGCTAAGTTGAATTTTATTGATGCAATTTACTTCAGATGTTATGGTGCTCAACAAGTTCAACTGCTGGTCAATGACGATGACATCACTGAATAAATCAGCGCTAACTAGAGCGATAATGAAGTAAACATTTATCGAACAGATCGAGAGTCGCTTCTTTTGACTTAGCAGTGGACATTTGCGCTTCTAGTGTTCTCATGTATCTGACAAATAAGTATTACTAACTTTGGTAGATGTGGAGCTCATGCGGAAGTTCTAGCATTGACTTACAAGGCAGGTAGTCTGGAAAATTCCTGGCAGAAGTAGTGAGTGAATGTCAGATAATTTCATGAGTATTTTGATCTCTATAACAGGCAGCTGATTGATTGACCTCCAATTTAATTTTTCAGGCAAATGATGATTCTAAGGTTTTGATAAATTGAACTGGTTGCGATGAGAAGGCATATTAAACAAATAACAATTAGTAATTACTAGCGCGGTTTTTTATTGACCTAAAAAATTACGAATTTTGACTTTATTTTCAAGTAAATGTTTGCCCAATCTTTTTACCTAATTCAGTTTTGTTTAACCAAAGAAAACATCATTTCAGACTCACAAGAAAACGTCACTTGTTTTAATTAAAGAAACACATTATATTATTGAGTCCACAAATACAAAGTTCTTCACGAAAAGAAAGAATGCCTCTTAAACTACGAGTTAATTGTTACTGGCGTTGTAATTTATTATTGCATAGTATTTAATGTTTTGGGGAGAAAAGATTCTGTTAAAACGCAGGAGATTTTTCAACTGGGAAAAGGTTCGTTCGATCGCAGCTGTAGTTGATTGTGCACACAACAGAAGATTGTATTCAGTTGGTGAAATATCATCACGTGCCAAGTTAACAGTCTCCATGATATCATTCTGTCTTGGGCATTTCGAACAATCCAAGATAGTCAGTGTCAGTTAACAAAAAGATGTAGTTATGTGGGTTGAAATCATTGCGAAAATATTTGATGTCCCAATAGCTTGGGTTTTTGTTTTGATTGAAAAGAGTTTGGGAAGCCCAGATCAAAAAATAGCGCCTGGGAAGACCAGATTCCTGAAAAATTTACTGTCTTATTTAAACTTTTTGACCTTATTTGACTACATTTGACCTTATTTTTACTCTATTGACTATATTGACTTCATTTGTTTATTTTGACCGCATTTTTACTTTATTGACCGCCCTAGTAATTACTAGTAGTATATTTATTTATTCACTGTAATTTGTGATTCAATTGCATTTCAATTAAAATCTTTTATCGGGATTTGTTGCCAAACGCGTCTTAGTACGCATGACGTACATCTTCAGTTACAACTGACAAGCGACAAACACAATATTGAATATATGCCAGGGAAATACAATCAGATGAATTTTATTAACAATTAACGCGTTCTAACAAAATGTAAATTATGAAAATGAATTTCAATATTCAGACAGAAGATTGCTGTTCATGCGAGGATCATTAATGTGGGACTTTGATAATGCCTTCTCCTATACATGTATGCTCAGTGAAGGAATGACTGTTCTGACGGTGGATGAATGTGTGCAGAGATTTCAGAAATAGTCTCATCATAAAATCCCACATCAATGATTGATGATCAAGTCATTCATTTGATTTCCTTTGATCTTCCAATTCGCCTAAATATTACATATGAGACAGGCGAGATAGGCTGCCCTATAGATGAAATTGTTTCACTTTTTAAAACGTCAGAAGTGGAGGATAGAGTGACAATCAAACTCAGAAAAAATGACTTTAATGACAAGTTAATCGCTTCAAGAGGTGTCTAAAACTGCCCGGCACGTTGTCTTGCATTTGGTTCTAACAAAAGCTGAATTTTAGTGTTTGTCGTTGAGTTGAAGCCAATCTGTCAAGTTGCTAACTAAACAGCTGATGGTTGGCTTGTTTATCAGCATGAAATGATGTCTCTAGCATTTGTCATGAATGATAAACCAACCAACCGGAATATACATCTCACTCTTATGAAATAGACGTGTTTTCAACAATCACATTGAGATTTGGTTGCTTAGGTACCACTGACTATTGTCGTTAATGCTTTTATGAACAAAGGATATTGGGCTCAAGGGAAAATAATTGTTATGCATTGGAAATGACGATCAATTAAGATCGCACTCCACTGAGATGAAGTGAAGCTTTAGTCTAGGGAATGGAATTTTGAATGGACTTTTCAACCCTGCCACTTGTATCCGTTTCAGTCAACGGGAGCAATAAAAGAGCGAAATTTATTGTCTCCCGGGTTGGAATTGTTATAGGATCTGAAAGGAGATGTTCAGTTGCATATTCATGTGGATTCAGAAACTTGTATGTAAAACAGATGTTCCTGGTGCGAAGTCAACGTTCTGTTCATTGTTTTTCATGATGACAGACACTTGTATGTAAAACAGATGTTCCTGGTGCGAAGTCAACGTTCTGTTCATTGTTTTTCATGATGACAGACACTTGTATGTAAAACAGATGTTCCTGGTGCGAAGTCAACGTTCTGTTCATTGTTTTTCATGATGACAGACACTTGTATGTAAAACAGATGTTCCTGGTGCGAAGTCAACGTTCTGTTCATTGTTTTTCATGATGACAGACACTTGTATGTAAAACAGATATTCCTAGTGCGAAGTCAACGTTCTGTTCATTGATTTTCATGATGACAGACACTTGTATGTAAAACAGATGTTCCTGGTGCGAAGTCAACCTTCTGTTCATTGTTTTTCATGATGACAGACACTTGTATGTAAAACAGATGTTCCTGGTGCGAAGTCAACGTTCTGTTCATTGATTTTCATGATGACAGACACTTGTATGTAAAACAGATGTTCCTGGTGCGAAGTCAACGTTCTGTTCATTGTTTTTCATGATGACAGACACTTGTATGTAAAACAGATGTTCCTGGTGCGAAGTCAACGTTCTGTTCATTGTTTTTCATGATGACAGACACTTGTATGTAAAACAGATGTTCCTGGTGCGAAGTCAACGTTCTGTTCATTGTTTTTCATGATGACAGACACTTGTATGTAAAACAGATGTTCCTGGTGCGAAGTCAACGTTTTGTTCATTGATTTTCATGATGACAGACACTTGTATGTAAAACAGATGTTCCTGGTGCGAAGTCAACGTTTTGTTCATTGATTGAAGATGTCTTGGCTAGTTATATATTATCTTTAATGGTTGAGGAAGAGCCAAGGTTTTAATGATGTTGTACTTTAAAATATGATATGATTAATTTCGGTTGCTATTCGGCAACCATCATCAGATAGAAGGAATTAAAGATGAACGCAAAAGTCATGAATTCAAATTTCACATTAACATAAGAAATAAGGGAGTAGACAAGAAATGTAGTAAAAAGTAAAAACTATGTTAACAAATTTCAGTAGAGAAAAGGAGGAATAGAAATATGTGACAGATAGTATTGGACTACATTTTACCAATAGCAATAGTAATTGCTCTGACTAGAAATATCACTATCAAAATATACAAAATACATAATATGCATACAAAAGTAGAAAAGTAATGTAATGTGAAAAATGACTTAATGACTTATGGTGAGATTTAGAAAAGATCGAATCACTAAATGAAGAGGAAGTCTTTGTAGCATTCTAATTCCGTTTTGTTGTTAATCATTGGTTTTAGTTTGTGAATGAACATTGCTTCTCGTAGGCGTAGATTGGCTTCATCTCGGTCATAGGCAAGAATGGTAGTTGAAAAGTTGTAAGTTTTACATAATCGAAGATGTTTGTTTAGTGACGAGTTAGTATTGTTCCTATGTTCTCTGCATCTGATGTGTAGTTCTCTGATGGTGCTTCCGATGTAAAATCCATTGCATTTCTCACAATGGATTTTCTCACAATCAATCCTTCTATCTGATGATGGTTGCCGAATAGCAACCGAAATTAATCATATCATAATTAAAGTACAACATCATTAAAACCTTGGCTCTTCCTCAACCATTAAAAAAAAGTTCTGTTCATTGTTTTTCATGATGACAGAAACTTTTGCTGTAAAACCGATTCTCATAAGCTTCTTCGCGGGAGTGTTGCGGTACTTACAGTCTGGAATCCTGCCGACTTCACGCTTTCTAGGATTTTTGATCGTGTCGTCAAGGAGAACAATGAACCTAACCCAGGGTGGCAGCAGGTTTTAACTCCCTGTTAAAATTATGTAAAAATCGCTGATGTGAGTTCTCAAATCTGGTAATTCTTTATATATAGCGCTTGTGAATGGGCAATTTTTACAGCATATCTCGCATTTATAATATTAAATGTGAAAACCCGATGATTTGGGTAATTTGTATAGTATTCTATCATGGTCTTGTTTTTATTCCTGTATCTGTGTATTGCAGGCCTATAGGCTACTGTGTCGTTTATATGGTCGAATACCTGCTACACTCGTATGAAATGGGTCTTGAGGCGACCACTCAACGCAATTTAATTGAAGCTAGGCAGTCATCTGTTATCTCTGCAACCTCTATTTAATGTATAAGTTATTTTCCATGAAGCTGAACCATACCTCAGGTCTGTGTCATAAACAGTGCAGCGCTTACCTATAAAAAAGCGATATTCCGACAACCTGGCCCGGAAGGAAACAGTCAAATCGTTCGCGGATTTTATGGTACGATTATCAACCATCCCAACAGCAAGTGTGGCGGTCGAAAGAAAGTTTAGTGCCGCGGCATTACAACAAACGAATCTCAGAAACAAGATTAAACCTGAGACTCTGCAAAAACTTCTTCGTGTCACATCTATCAAAGAACTTGATGGCTCAGACAACAAGCAGTCATAGTATAATCCGAAGCCTAGATCTTGGCATTTGTTTTTTTATACTACCGAATTCTGTCAGCTTCTCAAACCATTAATTGACTTTTTGCACATTGTTGTTGTTGTTTTGGCCCGTTCGGTGTGAAGACACATTGACGTCAGGCGCTAGAGACGACCGATTGCCCTCAAATAGTTCAGCAACTGGGTGGTGGAAATTTGGTTGGGGTCCGAGTGGATGGTATGGAAACTGGCATAGTGCACATCCCATCTTGAGCACTTGATGAGGTTGTGCTCCAGGCTTTCTTCCTCTTCGCCACATTCATCGCAGATTGCCTCCTCTGCTAAGCCGATACGATGGCGATGCTTCTTGAGAAGAGAATGTCCTTTCCTGTATCTTGCTAGTTCGGTGCGTTCTGATCTACTCAAGCTGGCTACTTCATGATGTTTGTATTTGCAATGGCTGTTATTCGTCTTCCATTCGTTGGCAAGGCTTTTTGCGCATGATTTGTGATTCCTTCCAGGTGATACGTTTGTTACATAGGTTTTAGTCACTTTTTGAGAGTTTCGTACATTTTTGTCTGAAAATTTGAACACAGATTTGGCATGAATTAATGGACTTTTCAATGAATGATTTCTTTATAACAAAAATGCATTTTTGAAACATAACTTTATAAGTTATGCGGTAATAATATACTATAATTATATTAAATTTAGGTTTTGACATGTTTTAACAAGGTGACACCTGTTAAAACCTCACCACACCCCGACCTGGTGCCACCCTACCCTAACCACTGTTCCATGGCTATCACGAGGTTCAATAGTTTGAAGTTTTGTATTGAAGTTAAGTCTTATTGATTTACACAACAGAAATACTGATACTGAATGTTATAAGAGATGAAGATTGGTTTATGGAAGCCACCATTTGTTCCTATTTGCTACCAATTCACTTTTGCTATGGTCAGATTGGGAGAGAGACGTTATTGTTTGAACGTCAAGAACCTGCGTTCATATCGATAAAACACTGAGTAGTAGCGAGCTGCATCGCCCTAATTCATTGAGTCTTTCAGAACGTTTAAGGAATGTCAATGAAGGAGCACCGGCGCTGTGGCCTTGTGGTAGAGTGTTCGCTCTTCGTCCGGGAGACCTTGGTTCAAACCTTGGTCGGGTGAAACCTAAGACATTTATATTAGGTGCACTCTGCGTTCTTGCTAAACACTCAGCACAATAAGAATGAGAGTAGAATGAAAGCAACTCGGCCACATGGAAGAAAGGTTCCGTGCCCAATGGGTTTGGCTTATAAGAATGTTCTCACATCTTCCTATGTCCGCCTAAGTAATCAATGCATTCCTTTTTCTTCTTTCAACTGCTGTACTTAGGTCTTTTCAGGTCTTAACTTTATCTTCACTTGATTTTCATGAATTAATCCTGAATCTGCAGCTGTAGAGACTCTAATTTGACGATGGTTACGTGAACAGAAGATCAGATATGGTTGATCATTGCACGCTGGCATTAATTCTCAAGGACGTAACTGACCTGTGGATACTTGTTATTATTGCAGTGTATTTGCGCTAAGTTTGCATCTCACTTGAGGGATTAAGGAAGCATACATCAGCACTTCGGTAAATCCTTCATATTCTGTCCTCGATAACAAATGGATACTTGAACGTTTTGGCCAGCATAGTAGATGGTCCTGTTTACTTTCTGATGTTCAATTTGCGGTGAGAATACAAACTTTCTGTTCTTCGAATCGTGATCGGATGGATGAGGCTTTACAAACATCAAAGAGCTCAATACAAAATGTGTATATAATGAAAAACATGGAGATTTCTATCACTACTTATCTTTCTGTGAGGAAGGAGGAAATAAAGAATCAAGAAGAAATATTTACACAACAAGTGCAAGGTAAATTTTGAAAGAAATAAGAACTAAAATTTTCCCAACGTTTCGCTCATAGTCTATTGAACATTCTGAAGGGTACACAGATAAAAATCAACGACTGGATTAGATACATGAACTGATTACAAAATTTGAAAATCATGGAGTGGAAACCAGGCTAAAGGGACTAAAGTAAATCTTATATTTGCATAGCTGACTTACATGTAAAAAACAAGACAGTAAATTGTGCTACAAAAACTTAGGAAAAGAAAAAGCAAACTAATTATCAAGGAAACCGCAGTTTCACAGAATCATTCTGTCCATTCTGATTAGAATGAAGTTAGATCACAGTTAGATTGTAGGGGATGCTCACATATTACAGAGTGCCGATGTTCTTCAATTCTTTGGAACAGGTGTCGCGACAAAATTCCTCTTCTTGGTCCTGATAAGATGTGTGTCGTCATCAAAGTGCCATTTATTGGAGACAGTGGAGCCAGCTTTTTTCTGCAGAGCTGTTAAAAGTATTTTTTCTGTTTTTCCAACCGTTCAGCCGAAAGTAGTTTTCTCTGTGCGTAAAGTCTCCATGGCCCTTTTGAAAGATCGCCTTCCTGTTACTGCCCAATCTAACGTAATCTATTCTTTCGTGTGTGTTTGCGGATGCAGATACATCGGCAGAACAAGTCGCCATCTTCAAGAAAGGGTAAACTAGCACTTTGGCAAAATGGCTACGTTTAGGTAAGACTCGACCACGTGATAAAAATCCTCCGTCCAGCTCTATTACATGTCATGTATTTGAGCAAACGTGTAAACCCTCAGAAACGGCTTTTAGTGTCTCATTTCATGTGTGGCGCAGCAGTCTGTCACGTCTGCGTTTTGCCGAGGCATTGTATATCAAACGCCTCCAACCAAATTTATGTGTACAAAAAGAAAATGTTTGGCTTTAGCTTTACATTGGTAATTATCTTTAATTTTTTTGTTTTTAATGATTTCTTATCTTTGTTTAAACATATCAGTGATTTATCATTTCTACAGTGTACAGCAATTCAGATGCTTGTGTATCTGTTTCACATCAGTGCAATGCCTGAAAGAGAACCGGTCGAAAGGTTTCGCATGCACTTTGCGTTGTTTTTTTATTTTCAAATTTCACAATTATAAAGTCAAATCATATGGCAGTGCAAACGTCTATGTAGAAGGGAAAAGTAATTGATAATCTTCGGAGACTAAGGAGAGGACAAGCGAGGTTGACAAGAAGGATGCAATACCTCTCCTCTCACACCCATCCATTCAATTGTCTTCCTTCTTAATGAAAATGGACTCGGCAGCCACTCGTGCGCAATTTTCTTCAATGATTCTTATTATTTTCCACTTGAAATCTACCAATCCATGGTGAGTATGTTGATGTTGAACTGTCAGCTGTCTTCCAAAACAAGCAAAATATGATCATGTTCTTGATGATGGTTTTAAGCCAGCTAGTCGGAAATGCTATCACAGTAAATGCCGTAGGCTAATTTTGAAACGAAGCAACTTCCTTTTTGCCTGAAGATGAGCATTGAGTAGTGATTGAAATTGATTGCATCAATATAATATAAATAATACAAGATCAAATGATTCTTGACTCTTTCCTATCAACAAAATATGCTATTTAGTCAAGACATTTTCAAATACAAAACAGCATAATTCAACACATTTTCTGTCACAATTTTGATTATTTTGTTCATTCTCTCTCTCTACAGATCAAAGACATCTGCGCTTATTGTGGTTTACCCCTTGATGATGCATTGGCATCGAAGATCATCCACAGCTGTCCTTACCGAGGTGGTGGACAGTACGAGTAAGTATTCCACTTATGTGTTCCATTATCAAACTCAACATTTAAACGTGTTTCATACCATAATGCTTTAAATGCCTCCTCAATCGGTCTCTTCAAAGGAAATTTTGTATAATGAATTGCTAGGTCCTTTGATATTGAGGTGGTACTTGAAAAGGAGTTCTTTTTCACAGCTCCTACAGCTGACGATATTTTAGGAACCTCACGTTATAATCTTCTTTTGCAGCACTGGATGATCTGGCCGTGTTTTAGATGTTTTAAAATCAAAATGATCTAACGTTGTTTATAGCAGGTATTATTGAAATATTTTCAGTAATTAAATAAGAAGTAGGAATTTTTAATGTGATCTCTAAAGTCAGTCTATACAGTCGGTGAATATATGCAATCATCAGGCTCAGTTTGACTTAAGATATCTCTTCTTGATGTAGACTATAGAATCACACCAGAATTGTATCAAAGTTGTTACTGCTGGGAAACTCTTAATGCTGGAACATTAAATGAATTGAACTTGTGGATGAGCTGTTTGTTCTATATTTCAGTCATTTTTGGTGGCTTTGTTAACTGTCTTGGAAATGGTTATCCAATAGTCTGCATCCATTATGGGTCTCAAATATTGAAATATTGATGAACTATACTGACTGCGGTTAGGTAACAACATTCGTACGAGATGTGTTGACAGAGTACAGTGGGTTCAATCAACATGTCTGAAAGTATATTATGATGCAAGTCAATGCTTTATTCTCATATGTAAATAAAATCATTCTCATCAGAAGGGAGTTATGTGCATTACACTTGCAAGAAGATTTACCCGAAATGTTTTCATTAAGTGGAATCCTGTTGAGTAACTGGCGCGGGTTTAAGAATAAAAGCCGTCGTGGAAATTGTCCTATTACTTTTTCACATGGGTAATTGGTTAAATAATCGCTGAAATGAGCAAGACAAACACACTGATGAAGTTTCAGTAATTACTTATTCTCTGTTGTGACTCATCAGTTTCATGTGCTTTTCAATTGTTTGATAAATTACCTTCAGTGTTGAAATTTGACGAAATTTATTTATCATGTGTGGAACAGAGCCGTCCAATCGTCTAAATACAAATGTTGTGGGATACTTTGCTGTCCAAAAACGGAATTCTTCATTTTCACAGAATTTTAGTCAACATTTATTTACATTTTGATGAATTGATTAAATAAAAAGATTAATTGCTAATGATGGTGAAAACTTGATTATGAATCACTTTACCTCATTTGACAATTTGTTATTAGAAACCCTTGATTAATCATTTGTAGCGTAAATGAAGAGCATCTTTCTCACTCTAGTTGGCAGGAGTTCCTCAGAATTCTGGAACGAGTTCGACCTCAGGCAACAGGACTGATTATTCCTCGAAGTCGTCGACCTCTGGAGATGGCCCGACAATCTCATGAAGCGTCCAGTGAATGGCCGCATGGTGCCAATCCCTTCACATCTCGCTCGAATAATATCCCATCCCGTGGCTCAAGAACCAGCTCCCTCGGTGGCAATCAACCGTTGTTTCGCGAATCTTCGCCGACTCCACGGACCACCGCCCCTGCACCCTTCTACACCCAAAATGAATATCGTCAACCTGATAATGACTTCCTCCACCAACAGCAGCAACAACAACAGATTCAATATGAACAGCAGCAACAGCAACTCCAGCAGCAACAATTGCAACAACAATTGCAACAACAGCAACTTCAGCAACAACAGCAGATTCAACAAGAGCAGCAATTGCAGCAGCAAGCTCATCATGAGCCCCAACTTCAGCCTCCCCCTCCTCCGCCAGTGCTGCAAAGTGGTCGACAGAACGAAGTTCCAGAGAGAGGTCCCCCGCAACCACTTCCTCCAACCGAGCTGTCGAGGGATGGTGTTAATAAGCTGCCCTGGTTGGACCGCTTCATCAAACTTGTGGATGCCCTGTATGCAGAGGATAGAGGCAAAACAGGTGAGTGATGCTAAAACAGTTAACTTGGATATAACGGATTTCATCCTCTACGAATTTTCAACATTAATTCCATGTCACAAACTAAATCTTTCAAGACTACTAATTGCTGTTACACGGAAATGTTTCGTCAAGAACGATTTGATTTCGCTGCTTTCTACTCCCTCTATCAGATGCATGCGTAGATTATTCCAGTTCACCAAGTTCTGACTGCGCCACGTGAGATGCTTTAAACTGAATTCCAAGCTGCGTATTTTCTGAACGCTCCAGATGCATCAAACTCAAAAAGCATCTTTCCATTTGATCTGAGCTGAAGTCATCGCTACTTTTACCGTAAATTATCTTGTCTTGAATGTGCTACGTAGGTTACATGAGACATTTGTAATGCGTTGAATGACATATTTTCTGAAATCTCCTGATAAGTAGGGATCAGAGTTTACAAACACAAGCTAGTTTGGGCCATTCCGAGCCATACTGACAATCCTTGAAGGATGAATCACAGCAGCTCTGGTTGCCAATTAAATAAAAACATGATGCGGTAAAAAATTCGAAGGATCCAGGAAACGGAAGATACCAAAGTTAAACAACTACCCTAGTGGAGAATCGTGTAAATAATTAGGTAATGAAAAGTCAAGAGCGAATGAATATAAATTAATACTTATAACATAGAGTAGCTTACCCCAGTACAGAGAAGGATAAGAAAGAGAGTAGGAATCTGATGAGTTGGGCACCAAATATGTTTAGGCCAATGTTCAAAGGCATATTACCTTCAGGGAAGTATACAGCACCAGTGGGAAGCTGAACTCATCAACTTTATGGCAAACCTTCGTGGTGGTTAGGCCACTATCTTGGATCTTGATTTTGACATCCAAATAATTCACGCATTTGTTGTTATCACCGCTTCTGCTAGCCAAGAGGTCTATCGGGTAGATTTCAGGAAGGATCTTATCGAAGTGGTTGTAATTAAAAACACAATTGTCGTCGAGAGAGAAGTTTGGCCAAGCCAAATCTCTTACTCGCTAGAAGCCCCGTCACGAACTTGAAATCCCTGTATGCTAAGAATAGGTCAGCCAAGAGTGAACTGGAATTCCCACCCATAGGAATGCCCCGAATTTGTCTTAAGACAAGTCCCCCGAAGGTAACAAAAGCGTTAAATTGGGCTTTGCACCAGCAGTGATATCCTTTGTACTTCTTATTCTATGCAAGAAGTTTCCAAGAAATACGGCGCTTAAGCTGTTGAAGGCTGAGGAAGTCTTACTATTCTATGCCCAGGCGAACTGTCACTCAGCGATCAGTGATGTACTCATATCAGATAAGACAAATTTCGCCTGTAAATAATCATATTTGCTGTAGATCGAAATATTTCTAAATACCGACTTCGCCGCAGTGTTCATGATATGCCCCTCCACCCACTTCACACTTTATTTCCTTCAACTTCCGATCAATGTGACATATGTTTGCAGAATGCTTACCTGTTTTCCGTAGCAACTGTTGCGGTCATGTTATCAAAGGCTTTCATATTGTGAGATGATCAAACAAATTGCTTTATGATAGATAAGTGCAGTTTTAAGAACATTTCATCTCATTTTTCTGCTATGTTTCCTCAGGCTTGGAGAGACTTTCCATGTCGTACATTCGATATCGCTGGCCTGGCCCCGCCATGTGATATAGGTTGGAGGTTAGGGGCCGAAACCTTGCTTCATGCAGCCACATGGTTCCTCCCTGATGACTCCATACATAGCAAACTTAATTTTGGTTTCTTAAGTCTCTTATTTTCACCTTTTGTTATTTCTAAGTTAGCTTCTCGTCAAGTCCATGACGAACTCTCATTTTAGTTCTTATATAGTAAAATAGAATCGATTATAAGTATTAATTTATTTCCCCCACCGTCTTAAGTTGAGTCGACTTGCCTTTATTCGTATTTCAGTCCCTACTCTGTACTTGAGCAGGTTACTCTATGTAGTTAGTATTAATTTGTATTCATTCGTTCATGACTTTTAATTACCTAATTATTTACAGGATTCTCCACTAGGGTAGTTGTTTAACTTTGGTATCTTCTGTTTCCTGGATCCTTCGAATTTTTTGACCGTGTCGTGTCTCAATTCGATAAGTTAATAATTTCAACATAATTTCAATGAGATATCGTTAAGTGTTCTTAGTATGGCAATTATGTCAATAAAAAAACATTTCTCACTGAATGCAGTTTGAGGAAGTTGAAAACGTCATTACGATCGTTAGGTAACTAGGAATCGACGAATCCTTGAGTTGACAGTCCTTTCAGATTTTTATGTATGTAACTACTACTTCCAAAGTTTTTAGTAGTATATTGGAAAGCTGATCATTTTACAAATAGATATAAAATCCATCGAGTTTACCGAAGCACTTATTTAGCCTACCAGATTACCTTCAATTTAATAAAAGTTAAGGTTAAGATGTAACAAGGTTCACCCGACAAATGCTTAAATAAATGATTCCATCCACTAAAATGTGACTATGAATCTAGATAGTGCTCAAAGAATGCTGAATGCATTTTATTTATCATAAATATCTCTACAGATTTGACGCTGTCGCGTCAGTCGAGGTGTGGACTTGTAATTAAATCTACAAGTAACATGCCCATAATATGGATGCCCGGTCGCACTTGTATGAACGGCCATCTATTAATAAAAGAAGATTTCGCAGTTTCATCCAACCAAATACAAATTTTCACCTCAATTTTGTCCTAAATTTTCATGTAGCCTTATTTGTCACATAAGGCATAGTATGAGGCCATAAGTTATATTAGAGCATGATATAGAAATCCAGGTAATAACTTTTTGTCCTATAAACTCTGCGAAATTAAAATCTTAGTGGAAAGAAACATCTGATCGGCTCAGTCGACCTTGAGACCTCTCATTCACTACGCCAGAATGACTTTGCGATGGCTTCCTTGCGAAATTGCTTTCTTTCTGATTGCCTCTTACAAGCGGATACGCGACAGAGAAAATGTCTCCAGAGGCTGAGTTCTTATAAAAGTTTTGTCAGAAGAAAATTGATCGAACGACCGCCGTCCGAGTGTCTAATAGCTCGGAGAGTCGACATTTCCATGTAGCCATAGGAATAATTCTTGTTGAGCGTAACTTCGTTTTCGGAACTTGTTGTCTCTGAAATTCCACGTTTACTTGATGGCGAGAGGAAAATTTCCATGGAATGAGTCATTGAGATTGTGTTTTGGAGAGAGGATGCGGTCATGTTGTGTTATTTCAAACAATTGAACAACTTGCTATCTAAGCATTGAAAATAATAAAACTCACCTCAGAAAGAGGAAATTTATAGATTGATGCAATTCTATTATTTCTTTATTGTTATGACTGCATTTTTTAACGACTCTTTATCCTAATTCTGCATTTTACATATTGTCACTTATTGAATTTCAAAGTGGGCGGTACTACTGTTGCGTTACTACTCATTAAGAAACATTTTCCTCATGACTACCTACATCACATCCATTGCATCAATTTACATATGAATGCTCAGATCTTAATTATTCACTGATGTTGTCATACAGGGTGTTTGATATCATGATGTAAAGAAATATTAAGTTGATGTTGGGGAACCAAGTAGATTAGATGGTAATAATTCTTTTTTTTATTATATGCTTTATTAATTTCGGCCTCCTCTTAGGCCATCATCAGAAGCAGACCAATCTTCAGAAGCAATCCCTCTCACGGGTGGCAGGAAGCATGATCAAGTGACAAAAAATTTGACGACTTAGGATGAAGCAGCTTTTGGTACTTTTTGATACGCTGATTTCAAAAATCATAGTGGCGTAAATCATCTATTGGCTCCTTTCGAGATATAGGGCCATGAATATTCTGACAACCAATCAGAATCGAGGATTCCTATAATTCATGTAAAGTCTATTTAGAAAGCTTCTAAATGCCGCTTTAAGCTATAAATGTGATTATTTATACATTTTTAGACATTCTAAAATATTGTAGTGCATCCAGTACGGATATATCAGATGATATCGGCATTCTGACGGCCAATCAGAATCGAGCATTCTATGAATTTGAAATGTGCTAGGCCTACTCAAAACCCTACAAAGTTTAGACTTTATTTATGTTATTCATCGATGGATTTACATAAATAGTGATGTTTTTGATCTGCAATGATTGTGTACAGACAGTAAACATGATTGCAAACTAATAACCGTCTAGCAACCAGTCAGAATTGAGTATTCGTATAATGCAAGAATATGCTTTTCTTAGAAATGTTGAAACATCAGTAGTGTGTGTGTATGTATGTATGTAATTCTTTATTTATCCTCGAAGCACAATAGGGCTACAATTCATTTGCATTTTTGTGAAACATTCGTGCTAATCAGTATAATAATAAATTATTGTCTACTTGATGGTCGAAAAGCTATTAAATTAAGACATGTCTTCTAAAAAAACAGATGTGATAAACATAGTGACCGGAATCCAGGCCCATGGAAGCACTCATCCCTGTGCACATTTCCAAGCTTCCAAGGACAACTTCAATGATGCTTGCAAGTGGAGATCTTGCGTTATACGCACGCTGGGATCTGTTAGGAATAATTCACGAAAATTCCAAAATTCCAAGCATAAATCTTGTGCCAAGGACTTCAACAACTGCACAAATCCTCCGTTGATCAGTGGGGATGACCATGAGATGATCATTTCTTTGTTGCCTGCACCGGAGCTTCATCTTCTGCTCCGTGTGACGAATAAGATGTACACAGAACTGGAAAAGAGGAATGAAGCAGTTGCCACAGAGTGGAGCAGGAGAGTGGGGCTGACGAGACCGAAATTGCACTCAGGTGAATTTAATGGAAATATGTGTCGTCGTTTATTGAAAAAGGCTGATGTCCTCAGAGATATAATTTACCCGACTGACTCTTGGTTACTTCCATACGTTGAAGCTTTCTCTGACTTCAATTTAGTGGTTGAAAGTTACTTTGGACGGTCACTGCATCCACATTTTGCGGTATTCATAAACAATTTCACAGATTCGTATTTCAGGCTTGGAATGAATGTGACCACGGCTGTCCACATTGTGATGGTTCACATCAGACAGTTTTGCAACCTCACGAAATCGTCCTTGGGAAAATACGGAGAGCAAGCCTAAGAAGCCGTGCATACCGACTTTAGCGCGTTGTGGACTCAATGCGTGAAGGTTTCAAGAGTGCACCCAGCCTTTGACAGAAACCTACTTGACACCACGGTCCGATACAATGGACGTCACATGTGATTTGAATTGAACCACATTTATTTCAAGTTGTTGTTTCATGCAAATAATAGTTTAAAAAAAGGATTTTTCCCTACTGTATGCGGTTACAAGCTGACGGAATTAGTTTTTAAATGGTACCGGTATATTGTTATAAATATGACTGACAATTAAAATAACTATCACTAGTTGCTAGATTTCCGAAGACAAAAAGCTCTACATCCAGCAGTGATCAGCACAAATTCCACAGAAATACATATAGGCCTACAAATGAATTGTAACTAATGTTTCAACATTTCTAAGAAAAGCATATTCTTGCATTATACGAATACTCAATTCTGACTGGTTGTTAGACGGTTATTAGTTTGCAATCATGTTTACTGTCTGTACACAATCATTGCAGATCAAAAACATCACTATTTATGTAAATCCATCGATGAATAACATAAATAAAGTCTAAACTTTGTAGGGTTTTGAGTAGGCCTAGCACATTTCAAATTCATAGAATGCTCGATTCTGATTGGCCGTCAGAATGCCGATATCATCTGATATATCCGTACTGGATGCACTACAATATTTTAGAATGTCTAAAAATGTATAAATAATCACATTTATAGCTTAAAGCGGCATTTAGAAGCTTTCTAAATAGACTTTACATGAATTATAGGAATCCTCGATTCTGATTGGTTGTCAGAATATTCATGGCCCTATATCTCGAAAGGAGCCAATAGATGATTTACGCCACTATGATTTTTGAAATCAGCGTATCAAAAAGTACCAAAAGCTGCTTCATCCTAAGTCGTCAAATTTTTTGTCACTTGATCATGCTTCCTGCCACCCGTGCTCTGCTTCTGATGATGGCCTAAGAGGAGGCCGAAATTAATAAAGCACATAATAAAAAAAAGAATTATTACCATCTAATCTACTAGGTTTCCCAACATCAACTTAATGAAAATGATTAACCAAGGTCTTTTCAACACTGTAAAGAAATACTTTGTCGCAACAACATGATGTAGAATTTGTTTTGCTGAAAACAGAATCACATAATGATATCATCATTTTGATCATGTTAAAAGAACATGCCAAAATAACTAATTTTTGTCTGAATGACATCAGTTGTCAGGAATGAGGTATACAATATGGAAATCCTGTATCAAGATGTTTTCTTACAGATATTGGACGTATTTAAACTTCTTTGCATTTCTGTTTTTCTATCATCTGTAGGACCTATGATAATCGTTTAATCCTGTAGTGTGCCCGTATATATGAGTTCATTTAATTATTTCTTTCGGTGATGGTGACTAAATAAGCAAGTTTATAAAACCAACTATAGTTGTTGTAAGTGTTGACCGTCTTTATGATAACACTTGGAGATAAAAAACTTGTTTGTGAAAGGATGGCAAACATCGAGTTTTCACAAACGTAGTCAATTACTCAATACTAGAAGTGTCTTTCATGACCATGCCCATTAAATTTGTATTTTGTGGTTGCTTATGTGTGTACAAATCGGTCTAGGTTTTGTAATCAAAGCGATAAAATCATCTACACAGTACAATCCCTTCGAATATTTAGGTATGATACTTACTTTTTAGGTATGAGATCTTCTTGTCTGTTAATGATTGAACGTGAAAGAAATGATTATTAAATGAGAATGCATCATAATCAAAGAATCACGCTTTTATAAATTTCGTATTGGTACCACTTAGTATATGAACGCATACAAGAGAAAACTATGTTGTCTCATGGCCTTGTAGTAGTAGTAGCAGTAAGTGTGTATATTCTTGAAATAGAAATCACAAATTACAAAATGTAGATATGCACAAGGACGATAAGCACGAATTGATAAGTTAATGACAAATGACGCATAATATACAGTATAGCACAGACACTTTCCGAAATTGTAAGAAAAGTAGAACCCTTTAACGGAAGGATATATTACTCAGGGTTGATGTCCAGGGAAAGAAAGTATTTTGACGCCGAAGTGTGCTACATGTAGGTATTCTCAAAACGTGAGTGTTAGGCAGTTGATCTGACACGAGGTGATGTAGTGGATGCTCAACGTGGGTTTCCGCAGCGCTTTACAATTTGCAGGCAGTCTTTTCCATTTTGGCCGAAGAGGGGGAAACATGGAACACTGACATTCAATGCCACAAATTAGTCTATGAGCCCTACGTTGGAACTTTTCCAACTTCTCCATCTTTGTCTGTTCTCTATGGTGAGATACAACAGTTCTGTAGAAGCATCGGTTAACCGTCGATAGATAAGACGCCAGAATACAATTCATCGGTGCACAGGCACTATCGCAGTAAGCTTCATGACTGGAAACCAAATTAAATACACGAAATTCTGACATATGTGAAGTTAGCACCGCCACTCAGCACCGCCATCTTGAAAATGGAATGTGCCACTCAAATAAACTTAACAGATCGATGCATTTGGCGTGTGCCAACATGTGCCACCCATTATTTTGAAAGAATTCCCCTTCGTTTAGGAAAAATCGCTGCTCGAAAGTTCGACATGGCGGTGATGTGAAGTTAGCACCGCCACTAAATTTTTTTTCCAAAATACACAATCAAAACATACGAAACACGCACAATAGATAGAAGACCATGAAAAACATTGTGCCAGCAAATTTCAGCACCTAAATCCCCGTACTTGCTGAGAAATTAGTCCCCGAAACCACAAAATGGCGGTGATGTGAAGTTAGCACCGCCACTGAAGTCTTTTTTTAAAATACGCAATTAAAACACGCGAGACAAGTACAACTGAGAGATGACCATCAAAAACATTGTGCCAGCAAGTTTCTTCTCCTAAGACGCCGTACTTGTGGAGAAATTAGCCCCGGAAAGCTCAATGCGCTGGCGGTGATGTGAAGTTAGCACCGCCATCTTGAAAAATGGAATGTGCCAGTCAAACCAACGGTCAGAATCGATCTAGATGGAGTGTACCAGCATGTGCCACTCGTTTATTTCACGAAAATCCCTCCAGATCCGGTGGAAAACCAACCCGAAAGCTCAATGGCGGTGATGTGAAGTTGTCACCGTCATCTTGAAAACTGCATGTGCCAGTCAATTCCAACTACGGTTGAAATTATATGATTTGTCTATCATAAAAGACGACCACTGGAATTCTTTCTCTCCTGACTTATCAAAACGGACTAGATCGATTCTGACCCTTGGTTTGACTGGCACATTCCATTTTTCAAGATGGCGGTGCTAACTTCACATCACCGCCAGCGCATTGAGCTTTCGGGGGCTAATTTCTCCGCAAGTATGGCGTCTTAGGAGGAGAACTTGCTGGCACAATGTTTTTGATGGTCATCTCTCAGTTGTACTTGTCTCGCGTGTTTTAAAAAAAGACTTCAGTGGCGGTGCTAACTTCACACACGTGAAATTCTGCCATACTGTGAAGTAAATAATAGTAATATACAAGAACTGAAACTTCTACACAAAGAATTAAAACTGTACGAGTAAGTGGAATCATAGAATAAAAGAGCACAAGTTGTAAGTTGGAAGGAAGTGGAAGTTAGCACAGTTTCAACAAAAACAACCTCTCCTTCTATACACATAGATCCGGGAGTGAGAGTCTGATGATGACACTTTCTGTGACAGCCAGCTCCAGAGATGTTCTTGCTACCTGGAACACCAATAACCTACACAGTAGATTCGAGGTTAAGTTATTTATTTAGGTATGAGATCCTCTTGTTTGCTAGTGATTTGAACGTGAAAGAAATGATTGTGAGAATAAGAATGATTAAAGAATTACACTTTTATCTTTAACCCTCAGAGACCTGAGCTTTTTCACACCCTCTGAGACCTGAGGGGGGTCCAGTGGACCCCTTTAACATATTCTTAGTTTACCTGCTTAAATCGATATCAAAACATTAGGAAAGTTGATTTTAAGTAAAACAATGATGTTTGCGTGTAGCAGGTCGGTATAACGAATCCCTTGAGTGACTTTCAGCCTTCTCAATAAACACGTGCGAAAATATGGTGTTTTTGTAAGTCAACTACATTTAGTACAGCATCATTTGTACTAGGAGGCGGCTTTACGATATTTTGTGTCACCATAAAGTCTCAGATAGTTGATTTTGATGAAATTGATTTAATTCATGCAGCTAATCCTTTCCATTTGTACATTCCTTCAAATTTATCCAAAGCTATCAGAAATAGACCTAAAATGAGTCAAAATTGCTGTGCTTCTAGAACCAAAAACAGCTGTGGAGATCTCAAACTTATCATTACTGCTGTGAAAAATTTGTCACCAATCAGTTTTTGGTGCTCAACTATGAATATAATGATAGCTTTCATTTCGGACATCGATTTATGTCGAGTTGTTCATATAGGCCAACCAGTCACGCGAGATCATGTGCGAAAGCAAAATATTCACATTTTGCGATCTTCCAACACATTGCACATCTACGAGCATGATGTAGACAATGAATAAATGACTTTCACTCTTTATACACCATCGTGGACATGTTCGAAATCATTTTTCATCTAATTACAAAAATTTTGTGATAGAATTTCTACACCGTCTGAGACCTGAGGGGGGGGGTCCAATGGACCCCCTTGGCCTATCTGCCATACTTCTACTGATTCAATTGAAATGAAATAACACATGCAGATTCACTGTCAGAAATGATGGTTTTGTATGGGCTTGAGTGGTTGATATATCGTCAGCGTAAAAAATGAAATAGAAAAATGTGGCTCCGGGGTCCTCTGGACCCCCCCTCAGGTCTCTGAGGGTTAATACGTACCAATAATATCTTACTAATAATATAATTACCAATAATATCTTCAAAATAGTAGTTTTGAACTTGAACTCCTCCTATGACTGCGTGCAAAATCACTGACTGAATATCGTCTTTTCTGCTCTATCAACTGATGTTCTTCTTTTCAGGATATCTCGATACCTCTGCTGCCAGAAGGATAGTTTATGACTACAATCACGCTTACATGTTGGAGTTATCTGCAGATGATATTGATCAGGCTTTCGCCAAGTGCACTAAACAGTCAACTGGGAGATTGGATATCAACGCTATGCTTCGACTTATAGGAGCGCCAAAGAATTAAGAATGATAACAACTCAGTCCTTTTTCAATTTACTTCCGTCCCAATTTCCTTTGTGTATTATGTTGTTTTAACAAGATGTACTTTTTCCCTCGTCTTCTTCGCTTGTAATTAGTGCCATGCAGATAAGCTCCTTTTTTCTTCACTGAAACATACGATGAAACTTCAGAAAAGGACTTCTATTTGTGTGTGGATATGTAATTCAATTCAATTTTTGAAGATATAAAAAGAGTCGGGTATTTTCTTATCCTCAGTGTCACTGCCCCTTTCGGTTGATGATCAACTGCTTGTAGATGTAATTCCTTGCTGTAGAAATTCGGTTTACCAATCAAAACATATCGCAATTCAAAACTGATGGGACTTCTTTCACTGGTTATAACCATGATTGTGTCAATTCCAAGAGACCTGTTCAATTTGTCCATGAAAATAAACTATGTGATGCATGTCATGTGGAACTGACTTGTGAAAATACTACGTGTTCTTATTTTCAAGTGATTGAGGTGCTGAAATGTGCTGTAGGCTTTAGCTTCTACCAGATGATGTCAACATCAACGATTTCTACTAGTTGTACAGCTATGCCGCACAATCGGAAGAGCTTAAAGTGCGTGTTATCCACTTGGGACATGGAGGCATTGCACCAAGCACCAGAATGTATCGAAAGTGAATATATCATTCATTGTAAGTACACATTAAGGCATCGGTCGCATGGAGCGCAATTTTCCGGTTTTTTCTTGGATGAATTGTGATCAGTGATCGGCTACTTAATTAAGCCTTTTATTACAAATACTGAACAATGTAGGCCTAAGACAAACCTTTGATAGTAATCCTAGTGTATAATGTGCTATTATGTAGGCTGCACGAAGGTCTACATAACCTGCATTTATGTCATGAATAAAATTGAAAGATCTGCAATCTACACTAGGTGACATGCCACGCGTAATTACGGAGCACCCCAAACATCCGTGGTTAAAGACATTCTATTCTTCTACCCGCTGCACTAAGAGTCAGAAATCACTTGATCTGATGCTGTTAAAACATAGGGAATGTTTATGAATGCGCGCGGGCGAGCGTTTATAGTTTGCGCGTCGTCTGCGTTGCCGCTTGAACCACGGATGAACCGCTCAGCATGTTCTGTCTTCCCTGAGCATGAAATTGAGGTCCTATCACATTGTTTGGCCTCTGATACATGCAGACACATGAGACTCAAAGTCTTTATAACAGGACTGCCGACAGATGTTGCAGGAATGTCCCGCATAGCCACGGATGTTTAAGGTCATGTGTAACTACGCCTAGTTTACGCGTGAATTACGCGCTATTGAGTGTGGCATGTCACCTAGTGTAGTTCCAAGCCTATTTTTGAGAATTACGTTTGTATTATCACAATATTGTACATAGGTTTCCCTATTGTTATTTTATAGCATGATAATGGCACATAACGTTCTAATGCATTCACGGCACCAGCATAACGAAGCAGCTGCAGAAGTGCACGTGATGCCATGAGGGATGTAGCGCTGAGCTTCGGGGCTCTTGGAAGTTTGAAACTTGGCAACGTATGGAAAGTTTCAAGCTCCTTCAGAATCGGCTGTGAAAGATCCGGTAAAGAATTTTCTAGGTTGCAATCTCTAATAGGCCTATTTCTATGCTTGACAAACGGACCTGCAAGTGTTTCACATTTTGCGTAGGGAGGGGGTTTTGTTTCTAGTCCCTGTGTAGGTTCGAATGTTGCTGAAAATGCCACATGTTCTGCAGTGAGTTGTTGTAGCTACGAACTGCATCGGTAGGCATCGGAATCACAAACTGATTATTTTTGTCATTTAAATAGTAGGCACTGACACATGCAAACATAAATGAAAGTCCTGGACAGTCTACTGAGAATCGCATGCTTGAAACGTCTGAACCTTTCTACAGAAAGGTAGCTACGTGTAATTCGGTCTCCATCGTTGCTTGCAAACTCACTGATGGGTACTTTCGGATAGTAGAGGCTTATAAACTAAATTTTCCAAATAAGGGCTTTATAGAGGCGATAGGCATATAGATACAGCCTAAGCCTAATTTAGACTTCATATGTGGTGAGGCAAACGTCGGCCTAATGTTTTAATATTTCTTTATTTTCATGTTTCTTGATAACTATTTGTATTTTTTCTGAAGCCTACTAATCAAATATGTTAAAGGTAAAATGATATCTTGAACTAGTCCTTGACCTAGATCTAGCTACAAGTAGCTATGCAAGTTACAGGCTTCCAGACTATATTTAATGTTTGATTTCCATTGATCACTAGGTGACATTGTCACGCGTAATTACGGAACACCCCAAACATCAGTGGTTAAGGGCAGTTTATACTTCTACGGGCGCGCATACGCGCTGCACTAAGAGTCAGATCACTTGATCTGATGCTGTCAAAACATGGGGCATGTTTATAAATACGCGGGGGCAAGCTTCTGTAGTTTGCGCGTCGTCTACAGTTGTCCGCGTTGCCGCTTGAACCACGGATGAACCGCTCAGCATGTTCTGTCTTTCCATAGCATGAAATTGAGGTCCTATCACATTGTTTAGCCTCTGATACATGCAGACACATGAGACTCAAAGTCTTTATAACAGAACTGCCGACAGATGTTTCAGTAATGTCACGCAGCAACCACGGATGTCTAGGGTCATGTGTAATTACGCGTAATTGAGTGGCATGTCACCTAGTGATTTCTTCAACTTTTCACCGTAGATGCCTAAAGGACGATGACATCTGATACACAATGAGCTAAATCTATCCCATCTGAGAATGGGCTAAATATATTCAATCCGATACACAGACCGGTCATAGTTAAAAATATTCTAGATGAAAGATTCTCCGCTCATCTTCAGTTCTGGATAGACTCAAAATGCTACGATGCGACTCCGGATGATGCAAAACGTTTTAGCCACATATATTGAAGCTCAAGCTCATTGTCAACGACATCTATGACATAGGTAACTGCATTTACAGTGCGCAAGGTAGAATATTTGATGATGTATGCGTAAGACCAATTTAAAATTGCCATATTGTCTGCATGTTTAGAATTCGTGAACTAGATGCATGTATAATCTGTTGCGGCTAGATTTTTAATCTTGAGGTGTACGCAGTGTTGGATTTGAGCTTGATATAAAGGGTAAGTTTTCGACCGGAAGTTTTCGACCGGAACGTCGTAAACAAAGCCGGAAAAAGGTGGAAGAGGACATCGATTAAGCCACTCTCATCCTCTCACCTAAAACGCCCGCGAATAATTTTGAAATGAGTTGAACCATGAATAGAATAAGGAGGAGATAAACCTATTTGATGCTTGCAAGGGACTCTTCAATGCGTGCATTTGGTACCACCCGTATTTAGTCAAATAATGCTTCAAATGAGGTCCGTAGATATCCTTATGAATAGCAAATGCATGGTACACTGTAAACTGTAGGGCATTAATTTCGTGCCAGCTAGCGCCTAGTTAGTACCTTTCTAGTTCCTCGAGGCACCAGTAGGCGCCACTTAAGCACTAATAGGCACCAAACCAAATATTTGTTTATCCAATGAAATCGAAGGAAAAATCAATGGACACGAACTCGGCACTATGAACTTCGTGCCTACTCTGGCCTTGTGTTGGTTAGAATTGATGCCTAAATTTCGTGTCTAATTCAAGCGAAATTTCGTGCCCTAGAGTTTACAGGTCTACGCATGTGAAGATCAGAAGAAATATTCCACGGAGGATCATTCTGAAATTTGCTGCAGGTAGACCTATAGTGAATTCACAAATATCGGACTTCTATGAACATTCAGAGAGCAAAAAGTAAACAATTTTCTGGATTGTGGGGAATTTCATTACGTTAACATGAATCCAGTACCATGCGTGCGTTGTCGACAAGACCCTGAAAGAAACAAGATGGCATTCTGGTCTCCACTCTTTTTGTGATGGTTCTCCTTTAAGCATTTTCTGCTTCTCGAATTCAGTTATCCTCTTTCTGAACAAAGAAAGTCAATTATTGATGATTGGACAAGTTAGTTTAAGAAGAATCGTGAAGAAATTAGTCACACAACTGTCACTGTTTCTCATTTTCACAAAAATATTTAATGCTCGATCTGGTTAAGGTAACATAAGGTCTATCTACCGGAAATATTCTTCTCCCCTCAGGGAAGGAGACATCGGGGATGAGACGAGGCATTGTAGGGGAACTTCCCCAATTTTCTCCCCTCAAATCCAACACTGGGTGTAGGTATCCTAGGATGGTGGTTAATTACTCAAAGGATCTCAGAAATCTTCAAGACAGGATTTTCAAAAAAGTCAAGAATGATCCAAGATCTGACGTTGAAGCATGGTGTACAGTGCACACTAGGCTGCGCAACAAGAAAAACCAGAATAAACAAATGCAGAGCAGCTTTTTGCGCCCATCATCAAATGTTCAATCATTCAAATTTTGTAGAGGAACAGCAAAGCCAAGTACAAACAT